>PKMM01011751.1:0-120802 GCA_002933915.1 Eutrema heterophyllum | reverse complement strand
CCTTCTATACTACTCGTATTGGAGTTATTGATACCTCCTTAAGACCGAAAAGTCTTAGTATCAAAAGCCCATTAAACTAGAAACATAGGCTCCACATTGAAATGTATATACAATGACCAAATTTCATCTCCATCTTCTCTCAATACGAAAATTATAAATTCTGATTCCATCTCCAGCTTCTTCCAATTCGACGGCTCACGCATCATCCTCCGGCTATCAGCATGACGACGAAGGAATCTCGTTGCCTCTCTAGGACCTTATCGATGAATCCCATTGTCTACATCAACGCTCACGGTTCCCGAAACGCCGGAAGGAAGAAACGAGTTGTGTCGATGATTCCGTCGGAATTCGACTTGACGCTGAATCCGGTTTCGTCGTGTTCGTCGTCGTCGTCGTGTACAAATTTTCAGAGAAATGAAAGAGAGATAAAAAAAACGATAATATGAAGAAAAATGAGGATAATTATTTGGGGATAATTGTGGGTTGGGTGGGTCATGGGTTTTAGGTTGGATGGGTGGATATAATTGTGGTTGGGTTGATAATATTATTGATGTACGAAGCATTTATTCGGTTTTTGAATTTAAACAAAAAATCAAAAGTAAAAGAATTATTAGAAGGCTGGCATATATGATATTTTTTACCAAAACGTGGCATTTGAGCCATTTATCCCCATAGTCATCGATCTCCACCTCGCCGGCGACAATCTTGATCTCCACCTTGCCGGTCACAATCACGATCTCCACCTCGCCGGCGACAATCTCGATCTCCGTCGGCTTCGATTTCTTTCTGAGCTCGGTCTAATTACGAGCTAGATCTCCTTCAGCCTCAAGTTCGTTCCACTTCGTCTCTTTCGTTGTTTTCCTCCAGCTGAACCAAGACGAAACGTAGTAAGATACCTCTATTTCTCAATTCAAAATTCATAAAACCTAAATTTTATTTTCTCATTCGTTTTGATTTCACTCTCATTCGTTGTTCTTCTTTTTTGGATTAGCTTAGGTTTTGGCTTTCGCTGTTCGTCGCCGACGAAGACTCAGTTCAGATTGTTCGGCTTCTTGACCAGACGCTTACTTCCATCGATGGCGTTTCTGTCCTCGAGGCGACGGAGGCTCTGGATCGACTGTCTACGGAGCTCCCTCACTTCCCTTTTCGTCTTCTCTCCATCGCTTCCGGTAACCTTTTTTTTAATGTCTTCTAATTTCTCCCCATTACTTAGCCTTTCATTCTGTTGCTAAGCATGGAATTTTGATGAAGACGCGGAATTTTGATTTCATCGAACCGATGGAGCAATTAGGGTTACGATGGTTGATTTCACAGTTGCAGCGATTTCACGAAATTTTTGAGGTCTTTCTGAGTCAAGAGAACACAAGTTCAAGCGTTTTATTCCTGGTTTGGTACTTCTACTTCTAATCGAATTCTGAGATTCTAATTCAAACAACGCTTCCGCTGATTGACTTCATTTCACCCTCCGTGTCTATGAATGTTCTTATGAGATCCGTCCTTTTTTGTATTAAAAATAATCCAAATTGAGCAGCCCTTTTGGCTGCAGGATATGATTTATGTGTGTGCTGGAGTTTGATAATCGTGGAGGTAGTTTCTCGAAGAGTATTGAATCCTTAAAACAATATTTTGATTCAGCTGATCCAAAACTCATACATGGTTGAACTACTCCCGGCTGAGTCTTTTGGTTCTAGCCAGCTTATGTATCCTCCGCCATTGAATGTGTGCTAGTGCAATTTTTCTGATTGACAGGAGGTGAAAATCCAAGTCAGAGAGTTGCTGCTGCAACATATCTCAAGAATTTTACCAGGAGCACTAGGACTGGAGGGACCATCTCAGAAGTCAGCAAGGAGTTTAAGGATCAGCTCCTCCGAGCTTTGCTTCAGGCAGAGCCTGCACTTCAGGTAAGCGTATTCAACAAGCTGTTGCTAATCTCATTTTCACCTCTTCTTCCCGTAAATTTTCAGTTTCATTTTGTGCACACTTTCATTTTACTTCATTTGTGGCCAATTCCACATTGTTGTTGTGTCAGAATTTGTGAAGAAAAAATGCCTGGCCTGGACTTGTACTGGATCTGCGTTCTGCTATCGAGCAGAGCAGTTTAATAAGCAGTTCAGACTCTAGCTGGAGTAATGTGAACGCTCTGATGGTATTGCTCACAGTTGTAAAGCCTTTTCAGGTATTTGTTGCATTCCCTTTTTTTATCTCGCTCTCTCTCTTTCCCATTAGCCCCCCTCTAGCTTTTCCTCTTTCCATCACATCATGGTTAGTTGTCCATTATTATGGTCGTGAACTTTTGCTGCTCTAAGTATTAACTACTTCAAGTAAATATGAAAACATGTGTATATGAAGTGGTAGTCATCTATTATGATCCTGGTTCAGTATGGTCTTTTAAGTCAACGTGGCATATTTTGTGTCTGCTTGGCAGTACTTCTTGCAACCAAAACTTGAGAGTATCACGAATGAAATTCTTGTACCCTTGGTATCATGACAGTTCAAATTTTTTTGAGGCTCAGTGACATTAGTCCATCATAACAGTTCAAAAAATTTAATAGTTGGGTTTCCTTACTTTTTCTTTGCATTGATGGGTAATGTATTTGTAGGCTCTCAAGGAAATGGCAGAAAAGAACGGAGGGAACATAACATGTCCAAGGATAGGGTTTGTCTGCAACTACACAGACTTAGTTGGCCTCAATAAATTTGATGATAAGTATTTTGGAAAGGTTGCGAGAAGAAGTAGAAGGGAGAAGGAGACGTTGTTTCTCTGCCTTATGTTGTTTGATACCTTGTTTTAACAAATAACATTGAATGATGAACTACTTTGTACAATTACAATTATGTATCTTTTGATGATTTANATATATATATTATTTTATAATGTAGCACATAAAAATTGTTATAAAACAATGTAAAATAGCGCGAAAAATGTGCTACAAGAAAGAATATGATAGCATTCGATTAGCGCTATTATATAATGATCTATAATAACAAATCCCAAAACGTTATCGTATGGGGTCGACCCATTATAGCTCTTTCAGTCGTAATGTTTATAAAAACGCTATTATACCCCTATGATAGCATTTTTTGTGTGCTATCAATAAGCAAATTTCTTGTAGTGTTTGCTTGAAATTGAAAAATAATTGTGTCTTTGTCTATTGAGCCTTACGATTTCTTTGAGACAATGTAGGCACCATGAAGATAAAGAGCAATGCAACTCAAAGTCAAAGTCTACCAACGAAGAGGTAATTGGCTCTAGTGGAAAGCTCTAAGGACCAAGGGATGAAGAAGAAAGTGGCGCTAGACAATGAAGGAGAGGGGGACGCAAGTAACGTGGTGGAAGTGAAAAAGAAGAGAGTTCACAAGCCCAAGCAAAGAGACCCCACATTCAATGAATATCTCAAGAAGCTCAAAGCGGTGAAGTTCGTGGAGACAAAATTCCCGAACAAAGCCATACTTGAGAAGATAGGGATCTATGAAGATGTGAAGACAATCTTCGCCAACATGGGCTTTGGGAAAGTTTTTGACTCGGCTCACACCACTCAAAAGGACCAAACTTGCCAATTTCTGGCATCTTTGGAGGCGATGTTCTACGACCGAGACGATGAGAGTGCCAATGTTGATGATGGTCATGGATTCATTAAATTCAAGGTGGGACGAGAAGCTTACAAGATGACTTTCCATGAGCTAAGTCAAGTGTTTAGTTTCAAGGAAGAAGGGACCAAGAGAGGACTCAAGTTTGTCTATGGGATAAACGACCTTTCATACTTGTGGAACATTATTGGCATGGGGGAATACAACCCCGGCGCTATCAAGAGCTCTTGCATTCGCCATCCCGCCATACGCTATGTCCATAAGACCCTCGCTCACACACTCTTTGCCAAGAAAGAGTTCGGTCACTTCAATTCTTAAGGCCAAGGGGATTGAATTGGTAGAAGATGCCAAAGAGGTGGAATTTATGGATGAAGCCTATCTCTCAAGAACTAGATTTTTTGAAGGCAAGATAGGCAACACATATGCATACCACCTCAAGCTCACCGAGTCTAACACCGTGAAGCTTATGTTGTCCAATGCTCCTCTCACCACGCTTCAAGGGAGGAAGGAAATCCACTTCTACCCCACCAATGACCACTTTTATAACCTGACCACGGACCCAGCACTTGAGCCGATACGCTTATCAAAGAAGAAGGGAAAGCAAGTACCATGAGACGATGCTGAGACTTCCAATGGCCTAGATGAAGAGGATGAGGGACCGTTTTCTACCGACCCCAAGTACGGAAGTGAGAGGTATAGCTTCGATCCTTATGATGGGAAGATGCCGGACATTGCCACTCGACATGCACACCACCAAACAAGACTCCTTCAACGGTGGTGCAAGTGGCAAGATAAGACTATGAGGAAATTGGTGAAAACGGTCAAGAGTTTGAAGAAGACGGTCAAGGAGCTCAAAGAAAAAGGTGGAAAGGCTAGCTTATCCCACGGGCAAGAGAAACAAACGCAACAGACTAAGAAGAAGTTGGTGAGAGCTCCATGTCATTAGACCAAAGCCTTGCGGTACATGGAGGAGAGATAGTGCTCCATGAAGAAGCACGCCGTTCGTGCGCTCGTGAAGAGAAGATGGCCAAGAGGAAATCAATGAGATCTCCATCACCTTGCCCGAGCAACTCGTCTTACTCCGTGGGGTCTTCTTCCCCGTCTCAAAGTTTCTAGGTAACACTCCAACCCTTGTACATAGTTTTTCATTTCTTTTTAGTCTAGCTTTTCATTTTTGTTTTTGGTTTCTCCCTTGAATTTATTTCACACTGGGACGGTGTGATTTAAATTTGGGGGAGGGACCAGTATCTAATCATATTTTTTGTATTCTTATTTTGATTTTTGCATCTTGAGTCTCATGTATTCATGCATTCATAGAAGGCATAGAAAACACAAAAAAAATCAAAAAAATTTGAAAATTTTGAAAATACAAAAAGAAATCATCTAGTTGTATTTTCATAGTTAAGATCGAGTCTTGTTTGCATATAGGTATTGCATTCATATGCATTGGGAGCAATGATATATTTTCCTTGTAGAGTATCATTTTAAGAGCTTGGTTCAATGCCCTCGTTGCTAGTTGTTTGATGCTTTTGATCTCTTGTTTGAAATCAAGGAGGAAGCATATTTTGATCTCATGTTTCATTACTCGAGTCTTAGCTAAAGCAAGTGTGAATTGAGTCCAATCCTACTTAAGTGAGAACCATAATTTTGACATTTTAATTATCATGTTTATGCATCTCATAGTGAATTCATGGATACCACATACATATTTGGGCTTTCTTATCCGCTTCACCACCCTCTTGTTAGCTCAAATAGCCGCCTCCCATCATTGGAACGGTTGACCACACCTTTAACCTACCCTCCTTTCAAGCCAATATTTTAGTGAGAGAATGTGAGACCTAATTTTTCGAGTAAGCTTGGCAAAAAAAGTTGAGTTTAGGACGATAAGGATAGGTTTGCATGTAGATTTAGCCCATCATCAAGGGCTAGACTAGGCTAAGCTAGCTAGGAAGGGAAGCTTTGGGGTTTGGTGTGATCGAAGATGTGAAATCGACGTGATTGTGGTGGAAAAGAGAAGTGAGACCAAAGGAATGAAAAAAGGTAAAGAAGGGGAGATTGTCAAGGACATATGGTTGGTAGAAAAGTTATGAATTAGCTCTAAACATTAAGGTTAGTCTCCAAGTGTTTAAAAGAAAAGGAAAGGGCCAAAAAGACGGCTAAAACATCAAGGTGATGAAGATGGAGGCAAAGCAAAAAGTCAAAAAGAAGAGCTAAAGGAAATGAAGCAAAGACGCCATACCATGAGTCAATCATGAAGAAAGATAAATCCCCAAGTGAGAAGAAGATGAAGTAAAGAGACATGAAAGATGTGTGGGACATGAAGGCAAAAGGCCTTGTGAAAAAGGGTAGCTTAAGTTTGGGACTCCAAGGGTTAGAGATGCTAGGGTTAGAGACATCTTAGGCATTGGGTAGATGTAAATATATCCTTGTATGCATAGGTTGTCTTTTACTCTTAGCATTTTGCTAAAACTTGCTCATTCATAGAGAGATCCCTTGCATTGGAATAACCACATATGTTTGAGATCATCTTAGTCTCAAGACCTTTACCATAGCCAAATGAATTCACTTGTCTTGCATGAACATGATTCGCTTGAACTATTAAATGAATGTCAAAGGATTTGATGATAAGAATGCTTGTGAAGGTTGAGACTTGGGCTTGATTCATTTAGGGATGGATATGGCTAGCTCTTTTTAAGTAGACTTGTTTGATCGCGTTTTAGAGCTAGCAACATGGACATTGAGCTTGAATTCTTTTGACGATACTCGTGGATTTGAGCTCCCGCCATTAACTCTCTCTCTTCTTGTTCGTACTTGGTTGCTTGAGGGCAAGCAAAGGAATAAGTTTGGGGGAGTTGATATTCTCATATTTCACCTCTTTTAGGCATTCATTTAGCTTAGGTTTTGTTCCTTTTGCTTGTGTCTCATAGCATTTCTCTAGTCTTTTGTTCTCATTTAGAGTTTAGAGTGTTCATACTAGATCCTAGAGAGTCTTGCATGTTTTGGAGTGTGTTTCTAGGTGTTTGGAGACCTTGGAAGACTTTGGAAGAGCTTGCACTTGGACTTGGATCATGAGAGGATGGTTAGAAGCAATGGTGAACTCGGACTGCCCACACCAGCCTATCACCGATCGGTATCGTAGCCTTGGCCAAGGCAGGGGGAATGCCGAGCCATCACACCGGCCTGACACTGACCGGTGTCCCAACCTCAAGACGCGCAGCACCGTCCCTCGACCGACCAGCACGCTCGTCCGGTGCCAAACATTCGCTCGGACAGGTACAACACCGACCCGCCACACCGGTCCACCAATGCCCGGTGCCATGGAGCATCTCCTTCATCAGCGTACAATGCCGGCCCACAGCACCCCTCGGACGTCGACCGGTGCACAACTTAAGGACACGCTGTGCCAGACCAACCTCGACCGGCGTACCCATTAGGTACTTGACCAACACACAGACATGTCAAATGCCGACCCGTTGCACCGGCCCATCTCAACCCGGTGTGAAGCCTTCGACCACATACCGGCCTGCCACACCTTTCCGTCTCGACCCGGTATGGAAGCCCTCGACCAAAGACTATCTACACCGGCTGTCAATACCGGACCACCACCGGCCGGTGTAGACCTCGCGACCCAAGACCCGACCGGGTTTACCCGGTCGCCCATTTTTCTTATAAATACCCTAAACCTAATTATTTTGTGATCTAAGTTTTTCTCTAGCTAAAAACACTTCCTTTTTGGGTTCTTGTGATTTGTAAGAGACATCTTCTTTTATTTATGCAATTTGAGTTTGGATTTCTTATTCTCTATCTTCTATCTCTTCTTCTTAATCAAATCATCATCTAATCTTGGGATTTAACACCTTCCTCATTGGATTTGTTGGGTTCCTTATGATTATTGAGTAGTCTCTTAGGATCGTGCGATGAAGTAGATTTATGGTGATCCAATGGTTGATTTATGATGTTCAGGGTTAAGATTTATTGATTTTCCTTCTTGCTAAGTGTGCTTAATGCTAGATTATGCTTGAGAGAGTTGATCTAGAGTTTAGGGAATTTCACACCCACAAGGTGTTTGATGAAATTCCTCAAAGAGGTTACTTAGGCCTTGATTGGTAGAGCATTTAAAGAAGCATTAAGCCTTTTATTAACCAATCAACTTTTGTTGATAAAGCATTTAGGAAAGCATTTAGAAGCTGCAGATGCTCTGCAAATGCTCTTCCCTCTATGCTTTCATATGAAGCTTTTGGTAGAGCATTAACCTATAAAATATCAAAAAAAATTTTAAAAAATTATATAACTAATTTATTTTGTTAAATAATATCAAAAATTATGTTTATATTAAAGTGTAAATTTTATACTTTTAAAACTACTATTTACCATTATTTTATTTTTTAATTTTATAAAATTTTAAATAAAAATATAATATAATTATAGTTCAAATCAAAATATATAATATAATAAATACAATTGAAATATGAAAAAAAATTATTATAAATATAACTATAGATATAGTGCTTACGAGTAAATATATTAAATAATTCTATATATAATATTTCACAGCTCTGCCAATCACTTAAAATGTGTACATTAATCAGAGCATACAGCTTCTGCTTCTGCTGCTTACTGCTACTGCTCTACTATATGTTATACCAATCAAGCCCTTAGAGATAAACATTGTTAACCTATGAGAGTAGTTGCTTAAGGTGTTTATTGGTCAATTTGAACATTGATCTTAATGCTTGCTAATCATTTCATCACAAAGCGATTAGTACCTTGAGAGAGGATTAGACATAATTAGCGATCTTAACGTAGGGATTAGCATTAATTGTGTATTGAACATCATAAATTAGCTATATGGTCACCTTAATTCCATAACCTCATCCTTCGATTCCCATTTTATTAGTGCATTTAATCTGGTTTAGTATTGCTAGTTTTAGTTTGTTTTCTTTTAATTTGACTAGCTTCTTAGATTAAACTCAAAAACCCACTTGCTTGCTTCAATTAAGTAGCTCTATGCATTCTTGGTGCTTGAAACATCAAACCCATTTGGATTGATCCCTAAATACTACAACCTTGGAGTATTGGGGTAATTGGTATTAGATACTAAAATCCTACTATCAACCTGAAATGGTGGTTCTCGAACCATGTCGGACTCGGTTTTGGCTCTTCCATAGAGTGGGACGAATTTCGAAGCTTCTCCTTGTTTCGGTTCATTGTTGACTTCCTTCTTGGGCACGGTAGAAATCACGTTGCAAAATCTCTACGGGTTGTCTTCTACTCTTCTGGGCAAAGCTCCGTTCGGTCTCTTAGATGAGTCCGCG
Source organism: Eutrema heterophyllum (assembly GCA_002933915.1). Lineage (NCBI taxonomy): Eukaryota > Viridiplantae > Streptophyta > Magnoliopsida > Brassicales > Brassicaceae > Eutrema > Eutrema heterophyllum. The sequence goes on along the minus strand of PKMM01011751.1, from coordinate 111,899 downwards.
GTTTGAGAGACTTGCATATCCAACTTATTAATGTGGGTCGAAAGAGATTCGAACTTCCCATTCAAGTCATTGTACATACAATCTACTATGACGTTAAAATCTTTCGCCGTCTTCTCGTTGCTTTGAGCGAGTAGTTTGAGTTGAGTGTTAGACGTACCTTGTTGCTGCGTGTTTGAGTTGTTGTAAGGAGCGGCTTGACCGTTGAAAGGTGGTCGTGGTTAGAAGTTCCCGTTTTGGAACCGGTTTTGAAAAGGCTTGGATTGTTGAGGATAGAGCTGGTCTTGGGAGTTCTCCACGTTCTGATTTTGGTATGATAGATTGTTGAAGTTAGCGTTGCGGAAGTTGTTGAATCCGTTGTTGAAACGGCTTTGATAAGAATTTTGTGCTCCCACATAGTTAACTTCTTCTTCTTGAGAATTGGAACCGTTATTGTCGGGTTCATAGTAAGCATCATCTTCGCCTCCAACAGTAGCTTCACAAGCATGTACTTGGCGGTTTTGGTTCTTGAGAAATTGATTCATCATGTTCTGTAGCTCGGCCATCTCTTTGGATTCCGATGCATTCGATCTAGTCGTTCTAACATAGTCGGGAGAATTGTTGAGCTATTAGCCATAGCAATATTCTCGATGAGAGCTCTTCCTTGGTTAATGGTCTATGTCGAAAAGTTTCCATTGCTGGCCGTGTCGAGAAAAAGTTGATATTTCGGTAATAAGCCTCGGTCGAAAGTGTTGAGCAAATTTGGACTGGAAAAACCGTGGTGGGGGCAATCTTTCTCGTACTCCCTGAAATGTTCCCACGCGTCATGGAAAGATTCCACCGGTTGTTGATGAAAACTTTGAATTTTGTTTTCCAACGAGTTGGATCTCGACTTGGTGTAGAAATGGTTTAGGAAGGCGGCTTTGCACTCTTCCCAATTTGTGATAGATCATGTGGCCAAAGATTTCAACCAACGTTGAGCTTTATTGGCTAAAAAAAAGGAAAAAGCTTACACTTCACATAATCGGTGGGAACTTGGTTTGTTCTCGTCGTGCTACAAATCTCTTCGAACAACTCGATATGCTCCATCAGATGCTCGATAGTAACTCCACGAAATTGGTTTTGCTTTATCAAAGCAACTATTTACAGTTTGATCTCAAAATCGTTCCTATGAGGTAAAGGAAGTTGAAATGCGGCTCGGTTTTGGAAGTGTTGATATGGTGCATCAAAATCAGCAATGATGCGGTTACGCGCTTGTCTCCTTTGAGGATTAGCTGGTAGGACAGGACGGTTGGCGTTCTCGCCATTAGGAGGAATCGGTGCATTAGCTTGAGCATCGTTCCTTGGTGCATCACGATCGACGGGAAGTTATCGCCTCGGATTTTCAGCATTTCGGTTTTGTTTTTTGTTTTCTTCGGGATTGCGATGTGGCTGGTCATTAGCACCATGGACAGTCTCTTGGTACTCTTCGTGATCCGAAATATCACGGTCATCCTCGTGATCAAGTTGATCACGGTTTAGTTGATCTTCCGGACAGTCATTCTCGGCCATCCTTAAAGTTCTTTTGAGTTTTCGGAGTTCTCTCTCGTGTCTGTCGATATCGTCTAGTTGCGGTACGGTTTCTCTAGGAGTTCTACTAGTGTTCATGCACCTTAGAACAAAACTCAAAGATAAAGGAGAATGTCAAAAGAGCAACAAAGAGCTTGAAAATCAAAAATATTCTAGAGAAGAAATTAGAATACGAAATTAAACAAGCAAAATCAATCCCCGGTGGCAACGGCGCCAAAACTTTGACACGATCGGAATGGTTACTGATATTCTCATAATTTACATGTTCTAACATGCATTTTAGTTACCATTTCGGGTCTCATTGCATGTATCTTTCATAATTTTTATAGCATTTTGGTCTAAATTAGAGTATTAGGTGTTTGCATTAGGTTCTAGTGAGTCTTGCATGCATTTGGAGTGTTTCTAGGTGTTTTGGAGACAATTGGGATGATTGGAGTGATTGAACTTAAGAGAAGAAAGAGTTCACCCGAGGTGTCTCAAAGATGTGGCAGGACGAAGGCCTTTCGATCTGATTCAGTTTCAACGGTCTTCATGGAAGTGGTAGAGGAAGGAGTTATCTGACTACAGGAGGTGGTTTCAGGTCATTCGAATATGTGGTTCGTGAGATATGGCCGATTTACTAAGAGTATATCCGTCTGGCCGCCGAACGTTCGACCAACACCGGCCCACTTCCAACCGGTGTCCTTGCCCGGTGTAATCCATACCGACCAGCCACGGCCTGGCATCACCGTCCGGTGCTGAACCTCAGCATGGACAGGGGAAATACCGGCCCATCACACCGGCCAATGTCCATCCGGCGTGCACGTCCAAATCCATCCTCGTCGAAGCCAGCCGAAGCGACTGAAAGATCGGGCCCAACGAAGACGTTACACTCGGATTTAGCTTGCAAAAAGGTTTCATAGAAGTTGTAGATAATTGAGTTAGCTGTTTTCTGAAGGTAGTTTCAAGTCCTTCCGAGCATTGGTTCGAAAGATACATCAGATTTAGTAGGGACGTGTCTATCTGGCACCCAAAAGGGTTATGCACAAGAACTCCATACCGACCTTGTTCCATCCGGTACAGCCATCCGGTATGGATCTAGAACAGACCATTTAGACCCAGATCCGACTGGGTCAACACCCGGTTTGTCCCGGGTTGACCCGGTTCACCCCCTTTTGCTTTAAATACTCTTGAAACCTTTTTTGTTTTGCTAAGTCTTCTTCTCCCAAGGGTTGGGCACGACCCAAACTCTCTTTTGGAGGGATTTTGATTGCTCTTCATAACAAAAGCCACTCTAGAGAAAATTTCTTCAACTCTATCTTTTATTTATGTAATTTCCTTATTTTTATGTCTTTTTCTCTTTTGTTCTTCATGTTTTTTAGATTTTAGACTTTTTGTTGGATCATGGTTTGCTTGATTTGGATGGTTTGATGATTGATTTGTGTTGCTTATGTTCTAAATCTTTGCTTTCCTTCCTTATTTAGTGTCCTTAATGCTAGATTTAGCTTGAGAAACTTAAATCTAGATCAAAGGGAAAATCATGCACACCAAGTGTTTGATGAAATTCCCAAAGAACAAATAAGGGATTTACATATCTTAGCCCATGAGAATGGATGTCTAAGGTGTATTTTTGTTAATGGAACTTTTAATTAATGCTTGTTAATCTTCAAATCACAAATGAGAATTTGATTCTTGATTAAGTGATTAACAAAGGGATTAAGACCATGAGAGTGGATTAGTCTTGTTTAAGTGTTCTAGGCCTAAGGAATGTCATAGATTGTGTGCATTAGTGTCATGAATGATGATGATTTGGATTGCATCTTGTTAGATCCTTCACATAGGTTGATCTTAAGTCTAGTTTAGATTGAGAGATCAACATTAGAGCTTAAGCATTTCACGCCCTAGAGGTGTTCGATGAAATGCTTGAACCAAACTTTTTGTGAGCTTTTCACATCCTAGCCAATGAGAGTTGATGTCGAGGGTGATTAGTGAACTAATTGGAATTGGAGATTAATGCTCATTGATTATCTAATTGCAAACGAGAGTTTATGTCAATTAGGTTATTAGTGAAGTTATTAGTGCCATGAGAATGGATTAGTCATATTTGTGAATTCCATGTTCTAGGATAGTGTTAAATGCAATCTTTGTCGTCATTATTTGATTGTTAATCATTCATTTGCTTGTATTTGATTGCAAACATTATCATCTTTGTTTTCTTTCTTGCATTTTACTTTCTTAATTTAAAAACATAAAAAACCAAAACCATTTGCTCTAGCTTAAGAAGTTTCATGCATTCCTAGTGCATTAATCTTAACCACTATGGATTGACACCTCTTATGCTACAATGACAATCATAGAGGAATTGATATGAACTTACAAAAATCTTCTATCAGTTACCAACGTGTGGGTTTACCCTTTTACTAGGCTGCAAGAGTACAACACGCGTAGTAGTATTTAGGGATCGAATCCACGGGGTGACGTTGTCTAATTTCTAACGATTCCTAAGTTGTGTCTAGACGTAAGCTATATTTTTATGGGTTTTATTTGTCACGATTGTAGCTAGAAAAATAAACTAAATTAAGCGATGAAATAAAACAGAAAGTAAGCAAGCAAATGATTAAAACAAGGTTGTCAAACAATTAAACGAAACGTTGGGCAATGGGTATTCTCTAGGGTTCATGGCCGATTTTTACTAAGACTTTGTTAGGATTTCCAAAGCGACCTTTTTTGGTCTTTGGATTCTTGAACTTAGAACACAGATACTATGTGTAGTCTACTTTCGTACACCCTACACACCTACAACTTTAATACTCGACCGGTAGCTTTTGACTCCGCCCGCGCAAAAATTTAGTGATTATACTCAAAAGTCGTTAACGCTCACAACCACTCCACAAGTATACTTTCGAAATCTTGTGACGGTTTTGCTCGTTTACCGTAGGTCAAGCATATGGATCCACTACTTTCGTAGTTCTAAAAATACCTAAGTTTAGTTGCAATGAGATCAATCAACCAAACATGCATAAAGAGAAAGGATAAAACAAAGAACCCTAATCAGTATCCTAGTCTAAAAACTTCATAAGAAATCGAACCATGAGAGCCCCTTCGAAACCTTATACCCAACAAAAGAACTACTCAGCCATAGCTGAGGTAAACATAATCAATAAATTAAAAAGAAAACAGTAAAGAAAAGGGATGAAGAAGGCTTCTTTATTGAAGAACTCGAGTCGTGAATCCTCGCTCCAAACCGAGGAACAAAGTTGCAAGATTATTGCTTCTGCCTCAAAGCGTGAAAGAAAAAGTGTCTATCGATGTGTGTCTGTCGTAAAAATCCTAAAAACAAGAATTTATAGTCTTCACTTCGTTGAGGGTTTGATGTGAAAAGACAGAATTGGCCTTGGGTGAAGAAACGAGTTGTTTTGGTCGCAGCAGGGCTTGGCCGCGGGTGCGTGGCTTCTGGCTGCGGCGAAAAGGTGTTTGGCCGTGGGTCAAGCTCCTCCAGGCGCGGCAAACTGAAGCTTGGCCGCATGTCGGGACTCTCCTGCCGCGGTGGACTTCTCTTCGAGGCAGCTTCATCTGCCTTTAGTGCTTCGGTTATATTTGAGTATCCAACCATTGGATCGTCTCCAATCCAATTGCATTTGAAATGTGGTTTTGTCCAAATTTGGTAATGATCAGACGGTGAGAAGGTCTTCTTTGATTGCAAGACTTCTGACGGTCCGAGTTTATCCAAAAACGTACTCTTGTTCCGAAATGCTCTCTCTTATCCCAAGTTACCTGAAATGTCTTTCAAAATACTAAAACATGGAAATCACTTGAAAACCATCGAAAACCATTGAAAACGGAGTTAAAACACCTGCAAAATATATTAAAGTGATCCATAAAAATGGTCAAAAACCGGTGTTATCAATGTCGCACCAAAAGGTGTTATAGAGCTTATTGCAGGTGTCGGAACAGAGGTTCTAGAGACTGTAGGGGCTGGAAAAGCAGTGGTAGTGGCTGTAAAGGTGGATTCAAATGCTGATGTAGAGATGGGAGCAGATATTGAAAATGCAGAGAAGGAAAAATTGGTAAAACAAATAAGAATGCTGATGAAGGAATTTGGCACTCGGTCTCTCCTCTAAAAGTAGGAAGACACTCAAACAAAAAGGCATAGAAAAGAGATATCATTGTATCTCCATCTAGATTTTCTATTCTAGAAAAATCAGATGAAGTTGATGGAACTAATGCATAAGAATTGGAGGATGGAGAAGTTAGCATTACTAAACAGAGCTTGGTACTAAGAGAAAAGACGGATAAGCAAGAAGAACAGGGATCACAGGTCTCTCTTCATCGGGCATCAAAGGCAACACACAAGTCCCCTTCGGAATCTGGTGTTCACACCGCAAAGGAGAAGCCTCCTAGGGTCTCGAGCAGAAGGGTTTCTCGGAAGAAAAACTAATCTATGTCAGGGTTCTTCTAGAATGTGCACGGTTTCAACAAAAGTTCAAAACATTCTGTAGTTCAAAGTTGGTTGAATAATAATTCATTGCAGTTTGGGTGTTTGTTAGAGACAAGAGTCAAAGAAGGCAATGCATCTCAAATTGTTGCATCTCAAATTGTTTCTGGTTGGTCGGTTCTATCAAATTATAAACACCACAGGTTAGGTCGCATTTGGGTGGTATGGAGACCAAATGCGAGACCAATTGATCACTTGTTCAGTTATGTTGGAAGGGAAGGAAAAAGAATTTTTCTGCTCGTTTGGTTATGCGTCACAATTTTGTAGAAGAAAGGAATTATGAGTTATAAAAGGATATTAAAAATCATCACGATGGAGCGGTACCGATCCACCATACCGACCCAGGATGGAGCGGTATGGTCCTCTGGATTTCCTGTTTTCGCAGTCTAATCCTTGCACTCCTCAACACCGTTGATCTAAGACTTCGCAGCCAGTCAAGATCCTATTAACACTTAAACAAAACATCAAAAAGACCTAGAAAAGATAGAAAAACATAAAACAAAAAGTATATACAAGGGATAAGCTTGGGGTGTCTCCCAAGAGCACTTTGTTTAACGTCACTAAGTTCGACGTTGGTTACCCACTTAGGTGGAATGAACATCATTGAGAGGAAGCGAGACGCTCTCCTCAACGATTTCATTGGCATGGTACGGTCTGAGTCTTTGGCTATTAGCAACGAACTCTTCTCCGTTCTTTTTCACGAGAACAACGGCTCCATAAGACCTCACATCCTTGATCACAAAGGGACCGGACCACTTAGACCGTAGCTTCCCGGGAAACAGCTTCAACCGGGAGTTAAAGAGCAAGACTTGATCTCCGGCCTTGAAGTCTTTACGCACAATCTTCTTGTCATGCAAGGCCTTGGTCCTTTCTTTGTAAATCTTGGAGCTCTCATAGGCCTCGAGCCTAATCTCATCGAGTTCTTGAAGTTGGATCAAGCGCCTCTCTTGTGCTGATTTGAGATCAAAATTGAGAAGCTTCATGGCCCACATGGCCTTGTACTCAAGCTCGAGCGGTAAGTGGCATGAATTCCCGTAGAGAAGATTGAACGGTGTAGTCCCAATAGGTGTCTTGAATGCTGTCCGGTATGCCCACAATGCATCATCTAGCTTCTTAGCCCAATCCTTTCTCGAGCTACCTACGGTCTTCTCTAGTATGGCCTTGATTTGTCGGTTCGAGACTTCCACTTGGCCACTTGTTTGAGGGTGATACGGTGTAGCCACTTTATGCTTAACCCCGTGCTTCTTGAGTAGACTCTCGAAGACCTTGTTGATGAAGTGGCTTCCTGCATCACTAATGACGACCCTTGGCACTCCTAAGCGTGGAAAAATGATCGATTTGAAAAGCTTTAGAACCACTTTAGCATCATTGGCCAGACTAGCGATTGCTTCGACCCATTTAGACACGTAATCCACCGCTACCAAAATGTATTGGTTCCCGTAAGAAGAGGGGAACGGTCCCATGAAGTCAATGCCCCAAACATCAAAAATTTCAACTTCAAGAATAGGGTTTTGAGGCATCTCATCTCTTCTAGCAATGTTTCCCTTTCTTTGGCAAGCATCACAAGTCGAAACAAAAGTATGTGCATCCTTAAATAGACTCGGCCACCAAAGACCGGATTAGAGAACCTTTGTCGCCGTCTTGAATGAAGCGAAGTGACCGCCATATGACGAACCGTGACAATGGAACAAGATCCCACTAACCTCTTCTTCCGGGACACACCGTCGGTAGAGACCATCCGAGCACAACTTGTAGCGGAACGGCTTATCCCAATAGAACCGAGTGACATCATGGAAGAACTTCTTCCTCTTGTACCCTTCTAACCTCGGCGGCTCTCTTCCGCAAGCTAAGTAGTTAACCAAATCCGCGTACCAAGGCAGCTTGCCGTCTTCCAAACCACTTGCATCCTCAAGACTCTTCGCGGCCTCTATCCCTTTTCTCAAGACACTCACCAACATAAGACTTTCTTCGGGAAGTTTGTCTTCGATTGGGACAAGGTCTTCGATTCTCAATCTAGACAAGTGGTCCGCCACTCCGTTTTCAATGCCTTTCTTGTCTACGATCTCCATGTCAAACTCTTGCAAGAGCAAAATCCACCGAAGAAGTCTTGGCTTGGTGTCTTTCTTGGCGTGTATATACCTCAAAGCCGTGTGATCCGTGTAGACTACTATCTTCGAGCCAACCACATACAAACGGAATTTCTCCATAGCAAACACCACCGTTAACAACTCCTTCTCCGTCGTAGCATACCTCGCTTGAGTGTCATCCAACGTTCTACTTGCATAGTAGATGACGTTGACCTTCTTGTCTTTCTTTTGGCCTAAAACCGCTCCAACCGCGAAGTCACTCGCGTCACACATAATCTCAAATGGTAGATCCCAATCCGGAGCTTGGACAATTGGAGCACTAACCAAGGCCTTTTTAATCTCCAAAAATGCCTCTAAGCACTCCTCATTAAGGTTAAGCTCAACGTCTTTGCAAAGGAGCCTAGTGAGAGGCCTTGTGATCCTTGCAAAATCCTTGATGAAGCGACGGTAGAAACCCGCGTGACCCAAGAAGCTTCGGACATCTTTCACCATCTTTGGCGGTTCCAAACTCACCATCACCTCAATCTTGGCCTTGTCCACTTCAATACCCCTTTCCGAGATCTTGTGTCCTAGCATGATGCCTTCCCGAACCATAAAGTGGCATTTCTCCCAATTCAACACCAAGTTTGTCTCCTCGCANCACCAAGAAAGGCATGAGACTTACACTCACTCCTAGATCACATAAACAATGGTTGAAAGCTAATGGTCCAAGCGCACAAGGGAGAGTGAAAGAACCGGGATCTCCAAGCTTCTTGGGTACCACCTTCTTTTGGATGATGGCACTACATTCATGAGTCAAAATCACCATGGATTCCATCTCTTTTGCTCTTTCCTTTACCGCATCCTTGAGAAATTTAGCATATTGGGGTACAAGTAGAAAGGCATCAACCAATGGCATTGTAAGCTCCACTTTCTCCATTTGCCTACCAAACACCGCCTTGTACTTTTCCAACAATTGCTTCTTGAATCGCCCGGGAAATGGTAGCTTAGGAACGTAGGGTTTAGGAACAAACACATTCTTTCTCCGGCTTCTCTTGAGCAACAACAACCCTAGGCTTGACCTTTTCAACCTCTTTACCATTGTCTTGATCTCTCACTACCACGTCTTCAACCAAGCCTTCATCTTCTCGAAGTTCCACCCCCACTTTGGTTTTCAACGTCCACGTTGAGAGTAGAAGGTATATCTCGAGGAGGTAGAATCGTGCCACTCCGTAGGGTAATAGCGTTCACGTATTCCCTAGGATTGGTTTCGGACTTGCCCGGGAGTTGACCTTGTGGTCGTGAAGAAGAAGCAACGCCTTTGGTCTCCATTTGTTTGACTTTGGAGTTCAAAGCCTCAATCTTGGTGTTGAGGTCGTTGTATGAGCAATCTACCCGTGTGTTGATCTCCGCTTGTCCCTTCAGTAATTGTTGGAACATGGAGCTCAAGTCAAGCTCTTGCGGTTTAGACGTAAATGCGTGACCTTGGGGTATAAACCTTTGTTGTTGTTGAAAACCGGGTGGTGCAAAAGCTTGTTTTTATGGAAATCCGCCTTGGTTTCCTTGGAAGTTGTTCTTGGGAATGAAAGATTGGTTTGAGTTAGAGGCTTGACCTTGTTGTGGATTGAATTGCTTTTGTTGAGGGGCTTGGTTACCTTGTTGTTGAGGATACACTTGGTCTTGTGGATTCTCAACATTTTTATTCCGGTAAGAGAAATTGGGATGGTTCCTATAGTTGTGATTGAACCCTTGTCTTTGGTAGTTCCCTTGGTTCCCAACGTAGTTCACTTCCTTGTGTGTCAACGACTTCCTCTTGATAGCAACCTTGAGTATCTTCATAATCACCAATGAAATGAACCGCTTTTTGAGACTCTTTTTTTGTGGCCTCAAGAAGTTTATCTATCAAGGATGCTTGCTTATCCATCTTCTCATTAAGTGCCTTCATGTCTTTGGCTCGCTTGTGCTCTTCAAAGTCGCTTGTGGTCCGTGTGGCACGGTCATAATCGTCACCATATGTCCCATCACTAGTAGCCAAGTTTTCCACAAGCTCCATTACCTCCTCCAGATCTTTAGCCAAGAAATTACCATTCGATGCCGTATTGAGTAGCATTCAAATCTTAGGCAAAGCACCCCGGTACAGACTACTTAAGAGAGAGGCGTTGCTAAAGCCATGATGAGGGCATTAAGAAGTGTAGCCTCGAAATCTCTCCCAAGCCTTGTTGAAAGACTCATTGGACCGTTGTGTGAAGCTCGATATCTCGTTGCAAAGCTTGGCGGTTCTAGCCGGTGAAAAGAATTTGGCAAGAAACGCACGTTTGCAGTCATCCCAAGAAGTAATAGATCCTTGGGGTAAGCTCTTTTCCCATTGGTGAGCCTTGTCACCTAGAGAGAACGGGAAGAGACGAAGTTTGAAACCGTCTTTGGAGACTCCATTGATCTTAGTGAGACCACATATCCGGTCAAATTGGTCTATGTGGTCCAATGGATCTTCCATTGACAACCCATGAAACTTGTTAGCTTGAACCATGTTGATTAACCCCGGTTTGACCTCAAAGTTGTTGTTTTCTACCGGAGGTGGTTGAATCTCTTGGCGATTTTGGTGTGCATTCGCCGCATCACCCTCGCCAACAACATGCCGAGCCCTAGGTGGATGGTTTGGGCGGATTGGGTGGTGATGGTTTCCATTACCACCACCTCCTTGGTTGTTCCCATTTCCATTCCCACCGTTCCTTTGGTGTGGAATGTTATCGTGAATGTTCCCAAGTGGAACATCGTCAAAATTCTCCATTTCGTTACCAACCTCTTCTTGCGCTCTCACGCGGCTTCGTCGTGCTCTTGAACCCCTTTGAAGTTGATCAATATCGTCCCTTGGTTCTACGAGATTGGTATTGCCACGGGAACGGGTATGCATACACCTATAGAGAGCAAAAGCAATAGGAAGTAAAGAAGATTAGTAACTTGGTAGAAAGTAATACTTAAGCTCACAAAGAACCTAAATCTCAATGTTAAAATCAAATCCCAATATGGCAACGGCGCCAAATTGATACTAAGACTTTTCGGTCTTAAGGAGGTATCAATAACTCCAATACGAGTAGTATAGAAGGTTATCAATCCGTATTGGGATTAATTCTAAGCACGTAGAATACAAGGCACTCAAGTAAGTTAAGCTAAATAAGTGAATTGTTGAGTTTTACTAACACCCTAACAAGATTAAGCAAATGAATAAGATGAAACAAACTAAGCAATATGTGAATTCAAATAATGGGAACGAATCCAAGGATGGGGTAATTGGATATAGACTATTCCTAGTCTAATTCATGATGCTCATACACAATCAAGGTTAAGATCCTAATCGTGACTAATCCTCTCTCAAGGTACTAATCACCTATGCTAATCACTAATCCAAGATCAAATTCTCATTTGTGGACTCTTAATTAGCGAGCATTAAATTCATTAATCAAGATCACCTAAATAATCCCTTAGACAACTAATCTCTTAGGCTAAGAAGGGTATTTCTCATAGAAAGCTCTCTTAGGCATTTCATCGAACACCTTGTGGGTGGGAAATGCCTTGAGATCAAGTTTGACTTTCTCAAGCACAATCAAGCATTAAACGCACTCCCTAAAAGTAGGAAATTGATTATCTATCCCTAAGCATCACAAATCATCCATGGAAGTCACCTAATCCTAACCCATCCCAAGATCCTAGGAGACTACTCACTAATCATGATGGGTCCAACAAATCCTATGAATAACATGTTAAATCCCATGATTAGATGATTAAGAAAGAAGATTGAGAATAGATTGCATAAATTAAAAAGGAGAATCTCTCTTACAAAATACTTAGAACATTCAAAAAAAGGTTTTTTAGCATAAGAAAGACATAAGTAAGAAAATTAGGTTTTTTAGGTATTTATAGTGAATAGTGCGAACCGGGTCAACCCGGTCGGATCTGGGTCGGTTTGCAGCAAAAAGGTTTGTACCGACCGATCCTGGGTCGGTACAAACCACTCAGTACTAACTCTCTCTGTGTAGGCGGATGGATGCTGGATGAGTTTTCAGCCGGCTAAACTAAAATCTGGTCGATGCCAAACGTGTTGGGTCGTGTGTGGGACGAGTTTTAGCCGGCAGAAATCGACCTACGTGAGCGCGGGATTAGTGCCGTTTGGTAGTGCCGACCCAGAATGGGTCGGCACTAATCTTCATCGTGCATGTTGGATAGATGCTTGATGCGGAGTTAGCCGGCTGAAATGAAATCTGGTCGTGCGCAGGACGAGCTGGATCGTGTGCGGTATGAGTTTTAGCCAGCAGAAGTTCGTGCCAAATGATCGCCCCTTATAGTGCCGCCGGGTAGTACCGATCCAGGGTTGATCGGTACTAATCTTCTTGAGGGGTCATGCCGCTTCATTCCAGACCGGTATGGGAGAGATCTTCAGATCGGCACAAGTCTCTGCCTCAGTACCGATCCAGTGTACTGCTCTAGAGTCGGTCGGTGTGGGGCAAGAGAAGGAACGTCGAGCGAATCGTCTTCGATCTGGGTGAGTATGCCGGTCGGTTCTGGAGCGGTACAAAATTGGTTGTGGATCAGCACAAGCTTCTGTCCCAATACCGATCCAGTGTACCGACCCAAGATCGGTCGGTACAGCCCTCTGGAAACACCATTTTTGCCTTGGCTATGTCCTTTTGCTTCCGGGGTCGCATGTACTCGGTTCCAAAGCCTCCGATGTCTCTCAAAACGTCTCCAGGTCCCTGGAAATCACCCCAAATCATGCAAGACTCACTAGGACCTAATGCAAAGACTCTAACTCTAAATGAAACCGAAATGCTAACTAAAATCATGATTATGTATGCATGCGACTAGAAACTACATGTAAAATGTGATGCTAAAACAAGTAAATTATGGGAATATCAATATTAAAAATTATCACGATTCTCTACTTTTTAGAAATAAACCGTGGATGATATGTGGGGGTTTTAACGAGATATTAGATGGCGAAGAGCATTCAGGATACGTTGATCCTCCCATAATACTGATGGGTATGAGGGACTTTAAAGACATAGCCAAACATTGTTCGATGTTGGATCTTGGATATCACAGGCCTTTGTTTACATAGTGTAACAAAAGAACGGATGGACTGATTTGTAAAAAGGTAGACATAGTTCTCGTAAATAGCGATTGGATGGATTCTTATCCACATTCGTATAGTGTTTTCGAGGCAGGTGGATGCTCCGACCATAATCGATGTCGAATAAAATTGGATAAAGAAGTTGTCAGGCGAAGAAAGCCGTTCAAATTTGTGAATGTTCTTACCAAGCTCCCGCAGTTTTCTGAAGTTGTAGTTGAATTCTGGTCAACCACAAGATCTTTGTTTGACTCGACATCAGCAACATATTGATTTTCAAAGAAGCTAAAATAACTCAAACCAATATTAATGCGTACGTTTGGGATGGAGAAGCTAGGAGATTTAACTCGTCGTACTCGAGAAGCCCACGAGGCCTTATGTCTGAGGCAAAATGAGACTTTGTTGGATCCGTCACCGTAGAAAGCTGATTAGGAATCATAAGCTTATGAAAAATGGAATACATTGGTTGACCTGGAAGAAGAATTTCTTAAACAAAAATTGAAAATTCATTGGTTTTATGTAGGAGACTGTAACAATGTGTTTTTTCATAAGTCAACACAAATTCGACAAATGCAAAAAACGATACGGGAGGTAATGGGTCCGCAAGGCGAGCTATTCACTTCAGGGGAGGATATTAAGAATGAGGCTGAGTGGTTTTTTCGAAAATTTCTTACTCATAAGTCGAGTGATTTCATAGGTATATCGGTGGAGACTCTTCAGGAAATTCTTGACTTTCGATGTCCTGCCGTGGAAATAAATATGCTTACTATGGATGTTCATGAGAAGGAAATTTGGAAAGTGTTGTTTGCTATGCCAAATAATAAATCTAGAGGGCCGGATGGATACACAAGTGACTTCTTCAAAGCTGCATGGCCAATTATTGGAAAAGATTTTGTTGTTGTAATAAGATCGTTTTTCACAAAGGATTTTCTTCTGAAGGGGTTAAAATCTACGATTCTTGCTTTGATTCAAAAAAAAAACATAGGCAAAAGAAATGAAGGGTTGTCGCCCAATAACATGTTGTAATGTAATGTATAATAAGGTGATATCGAAGATCTTGGCAAGCCGCCTTAAGAGCCGTTTGCCAAAATTTAGTGGCTTGAACCAATCATCATTTGTGAAGGAGAGACTCTTGATGGAGAACGTTCTGAGATTGTAAAGGATTATCATAAAGATTTGGTCTCTTCTCCCTGCGCAATGAAGATCGACATTTCTAAGGCGTTTGATTATGTTCAATGGAGTCTTTTGTTTAATATTTTTTCAGCGCTGAATTTTGATTGTAAGATTTTTGTCTCTCTCTAGAATCAATTACTCTAGATGCTATGTAGCATAAGATGTATCAATCCAAATGGGTTAAGTTTCAATCACTAAGAATGCATAAAACTCCTTAATTCAAGCACACAAAGTTGTTTTGAGTTTTGATCTAGCAACCTTATTTAAATTTAAAGCAAACAAGAAAGCAAGCACTAAACAAGATTACGACAGAGATTAAAAAGAGGATCTTTGGGTAAGGTAATTGATTTGGGAAACCTTAAGCTAAGAAATGATGTATATACATACAATCACACAAGTGCATTTCCTTAAACCTATAACACTAATCAAGACTAATCTAATCTCTTAGCACTAATCACTTCACTAATTACCCAATCAAGATCAAATTCTCATTTGTGAAAAAGTAATTAGCAAGCATTAAACACAAGTTCTATTAGCCAAAATTCATCTTAAACATTCATTCACATGAGTTAAGTATGAAAATCTCTTATTTAGTTCATTGGGGAATTTCATCAAACACCTTGTGTGCATGAAATTCCCTATGATCCAAATCAACTTTCTCAAGCATAATCTAGCATTAAGAACACTAAATAAAAAAGGAAATAAGATAATTAAGCTCTAGACATCAAAGATTAACAAAAGAAACCCCCTAATCTACCAAACTCAAATGATCCAAACGAGACTACTCACTAATCATGGTAAGACCCTCAAATCCCATAAGAAAGATGATGGATTCCATGATTAGAGAATTGAAAGACAAAAGATTAAAGGGAAAATAAAGTTAAACTTGCATAAACTCTAATATATCTTATACAAAATCTCAAGAACACTTAAAAAGGAAAGGGTTTTTGCAAGAGAAAAAGGAGGTAAGAAGATTCCTCTAAAAATTATGTCTAAGGCCTTATAAAGAAGTCTGGGCCGAGTCCCAACACATGGCAGAGGTCGGCCGGTGTGCTTGGCTGGTGTGAGACATGGGCTTCAACACCTGGTAGAAGTCGGCCGGTGTTCTTGGCCGGTATTTCTCCTTTCCAAGCTTCGCCTTGACACCATGTGGAGTTGGGGCGGTGTGAGTGAGCCGGTGTGGAGGTTTGTCTTCAACACTGGGCAGTCTTCAAGTGGTGTAGGCGGCCGGTATTCTCCCTGTCCAAGGTTTGGTTCAACACCGGGTGGAGTTAGGGCGGTGTGAGTGGGCCGGTGTGGAGGTTTCGCGCGCCAGACGGACACGTACTTGGTAAATTTGCCATATCTCTTGAACCACCTATCCAAATGACTTTAAACCACTTCCAGACGACAGCTAACTCAATCGTCTACGATTGTCATGAAGACCTTCGAAGCTGAATCAGAATGGAAACCTTTCATCTGGCCCGATCTTTCATTGACTTCGGATGACTTCTCCATTTTCCATTGCTCCATCACTCCAATCATCTCCAAAATGTCTCCAAGTACCTAGAAAACACTCCAAATGATGCAAGACTCACTAGGACCTAATGAAAATTAGCTAGACTCTAATTTGGACCAAAACACTAAAGAAAACTATGAAAACACATGCATGAGACTCAAAATGCTAAGTTAAATGCATGCTAAAATGAGTAAAATATGAGAATATCAAATTTCCCGGATAGATTTATTCACTGGATCAATCTTTTCATCTCAACAGCTTCCTTCTTTGTCCAAGTGAATGGTGAATTGGCTGGATTTTTCCAAAGTGCAAGCGGTTTGAGGCAAAGGTGTGCTCTTTCGCCGTATCTATTTGTTCTATGCATGAATGTGCTTTCCAAGTTAATTGACAAAGCTGCGAGAGAAAAGACGATATGGTATCATCCTAAATGTAAGCTTATTCAGCTGACTCATTTATGTTTTGCTGATGATCTAATGGTCTTTATGGAGGGGAAGAAGCGATCTATATAAGAAGTACTAAAGATTTTTGATGAATTTGCTTTTATTTCGGGTTTGAAGATAAGTATGGAGAAGCCGACATTGTTTTTAGTAGGGATATCAGAAAGTGTTTGTGAGGATATTGTCTCTCAATTCCCCTTCACGATAGGACAGCTCACGGATCGTTATTTAATTGGGCTTGCCTCTCTTGACAAGAAGAATGACAGTTGCCGATTACACACCACTTCTGGAAAAGATTTGAAATAGAAAGGCTTCTTGGATAGCAAGATCCATATCGTACGCGGGAAGACTTTAGCTCCTAAAATCAGTCATTGCGAGTCTCACGAACTTCTGGATACATGCATTTCGATTGCCACAAGGGTGTATAAAGGAGATTGCAAAAATGTGTGGAGCGTTCTTATGGTTGGGGCCATAATTAAATTCTAAAAAAGCCAAGGTGGCATGGTCTGAAGTCTGTCGTCCTAAACAAGAAGAATGATTGGGAATCCAAAGCATAAAAGACACAAATAATGTCAGTTGCCTCAAACTAGTTTGGAGAATCATGTCGTCGCAGCCATCCTTGTGGGTCACGTGCGTTCAGCGAATGTTAATTCGTACAAACTCTTTACGGGTAGTGAAGGAGAACACAAGTACGGGTTCTTGGATGTGGATGATCGAGAATTGCAAAGAAGTTTCATTGCGTGGAAGTTCATAATGGTTTAACCACATCCTTTTGGTTGGATGCATGGTCGCAACTAGAAAGAATTTAAGATATTACAGGGCCAAGAGGTCATATCGATCTTGGTATTCCAGCTCATGCAACAGTGGCTTCAGTATTAAACTTTACTTGACGGAGAAGGCATCAACTTAATAGTCTAAACCAGATTGAGGATGAGTTTCTCGGAAGCGAAAAGAAGCGAAAAGAGGCAAGACGGGACGACAATGATATCACTCTCTGGTGCTTCAGCGAAGATAAGTTCAAGAATAAATTCACTTCAAAAAATACTTGGAATCTGATCAGAAATGTGTAGCCGAGTGTTGACTGGTATAAAGGTGTGTGGTTTGCTAATGCTACGCCAAAATCTTCTTTTTTGTCCGGCTTGCGTTAAAGAACAGACTATCGACGGGAGATAGTGTAAAAGCTTGGAGCTCGTGACATAATTCAGACTATGTTTTATGCGAAAATATGGAAGAAACTCGAAACCACCTGTTTTTCGAGTGTCGATTCTCCTCTGAAATTTGGGTCAATCTTACACAGCGGCTCCTCGCAGCAAGCTACTCGACGAGTTGGGACCAAATTGTGATGCTTTTGACCATCTCCACATTGGATCGTAACACGCTCTTCCTCTTCTGATATGTATTCCAATCGACCCTCTACCAAATTTGGCGTGAGCGGAACAAGCACAAACATGGAGAAGTGTTGCTTAGCTCTACACTCATAATAAAGCTTGAGGAGGACAGCTACGTACGCAATTGAATCAACTCCATCAAGAGTTTCTGGGATTACACCAATGATGAGGGCATGATCATATGGCTCTCAACTTGCACTCAAACGTGAAACCCCATCTTCATAACTAATGTCTCCATCTATGTAATTTTCAAACGCTTTCAAACTCAAGGACGCATTCATTTAAAAACGATTTTTTGGTTCCAATAAATTTTACATTCAATTTAAAAAAAAAAAAAAAAAAAGTGCACGAAAGTTTTGTTTTCCCAGGTAAGCAGTTCGGTGTGCGAATGGCTAAACCTCACGGAGACAGATTATCTCATTTCTCACCTGCTTAATAGAAAACGCTACTCTTTTTTTTTGACATCTAATAGAAAACGATACTTTAGCTGTCAAATAGAAACAAAAAATACAAAGGGGTTTGATTGTTTGTTTTGCCAATTAAAAAAATGAAAAATAAAATTTTAACAAGAAAATTATATAAAGTGATGAAGGTCATGGATTCCCAATATCATCTACGAAGAAAAGAGGCTTCATAAACAAATGTAACATATGCATCCAAGTTTAATGAAGCTTGACAACAACAATAACAAAAAAAAAATATAATATGAGAAAAAGGATTCACTCTATTTACTCGGCTTCTTCAACAGACGCCTCAATTCGAAGGAGAACGAATCCAACGGCAACACCAACAAGAGTAAGGGCGTTCATGATTGCTGCAATCTTGAAAATCTCTCCAACGGCGTTACAAGTTGAGGTTAAGGCTCCTCCACCGCTTGTTCTTCCCTTGAGAGACATAACAACATTTGCAAAGCACTGTTCTGTGCAGAGTGGTAATCCCATGGAGACAACCTTGTTGTTCTGTACCTTGAGACCGCCATAGGAATTTAGTCCTCTTATGTAAGAAACTTTCATCTCAGATTTCCTTTGTGTCTGTCCGGATTTGCACACAATTCCCGTTCTTCTCAATGAAATCACAGCTGGTGCCGCTGCTGCCGCCGCTGTCGCCACTGTCGCCATTCCTCTTTCTGAAAAACACAGAGATTTTTAAAGCGATTCAATAATTAACAGACAAGAACTCAAGAAATGAAACAAGAAGAGAAATTGGAAGAGAGAGAAGAGAGAGGTTAAGGTTATTGATACCTGTGAATGAGTTTGAAGGATGCAACAGAAGTGGATCGACTCCAGAAAGGTGAAGCAAAAAAGGAAGCTTTATTTCTAGGGAAAGAGGAGATTTTGGATAAGGTGGGTGTGGCTACCACAGCCAATAACGACGAGAGTTGGATAGTTCTTTATTTATCAAATATCTGTGAACACACGTTCCTCATCGCTTTACTCAAAATTTTTTTTCTTTCTAATTTACTTTTTAATGCTTTCTTACTTTTCACCGCTCTCTTTTCAAATTTACTGGTCAGTTCCTTTGCCATCTCAATGTTTTTTTTTGTTCTTCTCGTTTTTCCTTTTCAACTTCTCAATGTTTTTTTTTTGTTCTTCTCGTTTTTCCTTTTCAACTTCTCTTTCAATCTAAAGACAATTGGGTGAATAACCAAATTTTAATAAAGTGTTAACAATATAGGTATGAATAAACCGAAATTAAGCAAGTAACATTTGACATGTTTTTCGGACGATTGTACCCTTAGTCGCAAAAAAAAATAGACTGACTATACGATTTATTCTGACACCACATATGTTTACTCCAATGAATTTTATTTTTTTGCATAATTCACATACTGGTAAGTTGGTAGATTTTTTTTCATACGTCAATAACGACACCTATAACGTAGGAAATCTATTTTTTTCCAAATCTATTTTTTAAAATCAAAGACATAACAAATCTACCAACTATAAAATACAGATCTTTCATACAAAGTGAAAAATAAATAGTATAGAAGCCTTTGTGCACTTTGCTCATCCATATATAAAACCATCATTTAATTTACAACATGTCAGTACATTCGTCTCCAATTGAGAAACATATACCTTCCATACTAATTTTTTTTTTGCAGACCTTCTTTACCAAAGGAAAGGAAGCATCTAAGTGATGGGTTCAAATGAAATATAGACATTTCAAACCAAAGGAAAAGAGACCCGGATCGTCTCAAGAAAATAGCAAAATAGTCTCCATTAGTCTCAAGCAATAACAAATAACAAAACAGTCTCAATAACAAAAGAAAAGAAGCTCAACCAAATTGCAAAATTGCAAAAAGTAGACGTTCTATACACATAGAAATTAGTTTCCAATATTGAAAAAAGAGACGTTATACACTAATAGACGTTCTATACAAATAGACGATCTCTTCTCTTTCACAAGGCGACGAAGAAGACAACACACCCAACATGTTTTTGTGTCAATGTGCCTTATGGAGGTTTCATCGCCAAGAATCCACAAGTCGTTTCGTTACTCGACGGAAAAGCCAAGAATCCACTAACTCAAAGCTTTTCGATTCGCTCGAGATAGAGGTCGCCGTTAACGGAAAAACCGAGTCTGGTTGTCCCGGTGATGAAGCAGCTTTCGATTTCTTGGTTAGAGCGATGTATGGGAAGAATCCACCTGATACGAAGCTTCGATCCGATGCACCGAATCTAATCACTATATGGGTTTCCTTCAAAAATAAACGTTCTATACACACTGATATACTCATATATTGCATGTTTTAGCATACATTTCACTTAGAGTTTTGTGTCATTTACATGCATAATCATGGTTTTGTCTTGCATTTAGAGATTAGGATATTTGCATTGGGTCTAGTGAGTTCTTGCATGTTTTGAAGTACTTTCTAGGTGTTTGGAGACAATAGATGATGTTTGGAGTTATGGAGCATAAGAGAAGGAAGGGGTCATCCGAACTGTCCAAAAGAACCTGCCGAACGAAGCCTCTCTAATCTGATTTAGCTTCGGAGGTGTTCATCAAAGTTGTAGAGGGATAGGTTATATTTCTACCGGATTTTTAACCAAGTCATTCGGACGAGTGGTTTGGAAGATATGGCCGATTTGCTAAGGAGTCTCCGTCTGGCCGCCGAAAAGAAGAATGGACTTTCCAGAAGACTGTACCGACCCGTTCTGGGTCGGTATGCTGGATCGGTATCAGCACAGGAGGAAACACCAACCCAGATCAGCTCGGCATGAAGGCACAGGAAGATTACTACCGATCCATTCTGGGTCGGTACTACGGCTCGGTACTAATCTCTCCAAGACCAGTTTGATCCAGACCCGACGTGCCTGAAAGACCTGGCTGACCGAAGGGTCTCCAATCCAAATTAGCCTCGGTGGTCTTCACAACAGTTGTAGAGGAGTGAGTTAGATTCCCCGAGGAGTTGGAATCAAGTCGTTCGGATGTCAGGTTCAGGAGTTATGACCGATTTACTAAGTGTATGTCCATCTGTGCCAACCCATTTCCAAGCGGTACAAATGATCGGCATGACACCAGGAATTTGTACCAACCCAGGACTGGTCGGTACAAATCTCTCCAACCAAGCTTCACTTCCATGCCGGCCAAATTCCACCCGACGTGCATCGTTCGTCTACAACAATACCGACCCGTCCTTAAGCGCTATGGCATGCTCGGCATCGATCCTCAAAGTTCAGTACCGACCTGTCCTGGTGCGGTACAATTGCTCGGTACTGGGGAAAAGATTAGTACCGACCTGCCCTAGCTCGGTACACTTGGTCGGTACAAAACCACTTCCTAATCCGTCCTCGTGAAGCCAGCCAAAGTGACTCAAAGATCAGGCCGAATGAAGAACTTACACTCGGATTTAGCTTCGGAAGTCTTCACAGAAGTTGTAGATGATTGAGTTAGCTGCCTTCTGAAGGTGGTTTCATGTCATTCTGAAATGTGGTTAGAAATATATATCAGATTTATCAGAGACATGTCTGTCTGGCGTCCAAACGAGTGCTGCTCCCAATACGACTTCTGAAAGATCAACCCATACGAAGGGTTTCCAATCCGATTCAGCTTCTACGTTCTTCATGAAAGTCGTAGATATATGAGTTAGATGTCGTGTGGAGGTGGTTTCAGGTCATTTGGATAAGTGGTTCAAGAGATATGGCGATTTTACCAAGTGTATGTAGACCAGTACCAACCGACTCCCGTGCGGCACACTCCGACCGACACCAGGGACTTGTGCCGATCCACTGTACTGACCTAGGACTGGTCGGTACAGACCACCCGAATCAGCCAAAAACCAGTTTTGGTCGGGTCAACACCCGGTTTGTTCCGGGTTGACCCGGTTCGCCCATTTTGCTTTAAATACTCTTGAAACCTAATTTTTGTAGCAAGCTTTCTTCTTTCTAGAGTTGGGTTTTATCCCAAACTCTTCTTATGATTTTGGAGGGATTTTGATTGTTCTTCATACAAATGCCACTCTAGAGAAGATTTGTTCACCCTTATCTTTATATTAATGCATCTTCTTTATCTTTATTTCTTTTTTTCTTTTATGATCTTCATGTCTAGACTTTAGGGTTTTTGTTGGATTATTGATGGCTTGATTTTAATGATTTGATGATTGATTTGTGTTGCTTATGTTCTTAATCATTGCTTTCCTTTCTTTCTAAGGGATCTTAATGCTAGATTGGGCTTGAGAGAGTCAATCTAGATCTTTGGGAATTTCACACCCACAAGGTGTTTGATGAAATTCCCCAAATAACTTAGAAATAAATAAACATTCTTAACCTATGAGAGTAGTTGTTTAAGGTGTTTATTGGTTGATTTGAATATTGATCTTAATGCTTGCTAATCATTTCATCACAAATGAGAATTTGATCTTGATTTAGTGGTTAGCAAAGTGATTAGTGCCTTGAGAGAGGATTAGTCATAATTAATGATCTTAACCTAAAGAATAGCATAGATTGTGTGTATTAGCATCGTTAGTCAATTGTCTTGATGGTTAGATGATGATGAATTAAGTTGATCCTTGTTAGATCCTTCACATAGGTTAGCTCTTAATGCTAGATTTAGATTGAGAGATCAACTCTAGAACTAAGGCGTTTCACGCCCGAGATGTGTTCGATGAAATGCTTGAACCAAGCCTTTTGTGAGCTTTTCACATCCTAGCCAATGAGAGTTGATGTCTAGGGAGATTAGTGAACTAATTGGAATTGGAGATTAATGCTCATTGATTATCTAATTGCAAACGAGAGTTTATGTCAATTAGGTGATTAGTGAAGTGATTAGTGCCATGAGAATGGATTAGTCATATTTGTGAATTCCATATTCTAGGATAGGGTTTAATGCAATCTTTGTCATCGTTATTTGATTGTTAATCGTTCATTTGCTTGTTTAATCCATGATCCAACACTTCTATCTTTTGTTTTTTTCTTGCATTTTACTTTCTTAATCTAAAAGCATAAAAACCAAAACCATTTGCTCTAGCTTAAGTCATTTCTTGCATTCCTAGTGTGTTGTTCTTTGTGCCTCCTTGGATTGATCCTCTTGTACTACAATGATATGAGTAGACTTGAGTAATTGATTAAGACTACAAAAAAGTCTACCATCACACACATGAAATTATCAAATAGAAAATAGCAAAATTACAAATATTAAACCATCATTTACAATGTGCCAATACATTCTTCTCCAACTACAAAATAGATTTTCTATATATATAAATTTACAACAAACAAAGTTCATAACCTCAATTGATGCAATATCAAAAACTGTGAATCAAAGGTGATGTGTGATATTCTCATATTTTACTCTTTTTAGCATGCATTTAACTTAGTATTTTGAGTCCTCATGCATGTGTTTTCATAGTTTTCTTAGTGTTTTGGTCTTAATTAGAGTTTAGCTAGTTTTCATTAGGTCCTACTGAGTCTTGCATCATTTGGAGTGTTTTCTAGGTATTTGGAGACGTTTTGGAGATGATGAGAGTGATGGAGCAAAGGAATATGTAGAGTTCACCTGAAGTGTCCGAAATAAGTGGCCGGACGAAGGGTTTCCAATCGGAATTAGCTTCTAAGGTCTTCATGAAAATGATGTAGAAATAAGTTATATGTCGACTGGAGGTGGTTTCAGGTCAGTTGGATATGTGTTTCAGAAGATATAGCAATTTTACTAAAGGCATGTTTGCTTTGTTTAATTTGAATCATTAGGTTGCTAGATAAAACCAAAACCAATTGTTTGCTTGAATTAGAGAGTTTCTTGCATTCTTGTTGCATTAACCTAAACCCCAGTTGGATTGACACCTTAAGTACTACAATGATATGAGTAATCTTAAGGATTGATTCTTAAGAATAATCTTATTTATCAATTGGCGCTGTTGCCATTTAGGGTTCTAGTTTAGTCAACAAGATTTAGATTCTTTTTGAGATTAAGCTTTTATTTTCTTTGTTTACTAATCTCTCTTTCTAGTTTTCTCTTTTCATATAGGTGTATGAACACAAGGGCTAGAGGTGGACACAACCTTGTTAAGCCAATAGACGACATACATCTCTTGGAACGTTGGATTAGAGAAAGGAGAGAAAGAAGACGAGCTCAACACATCGAGAGGTTGGGTATGGACAACGTCGAAAAGAGATTACGGGTGGTCCCAATAATAAGCATGTGGCTAATGAGCAACAACACCCACCACCACCCGCCTGTAATGCTAGAGCTCAAAACCATCCTCCACGAGCCCAAAACATTGTTCGAACGAGTGATGCGGCCAATGCTTATGTGAACCGCCAAGGCATACAACCACCACCGATGGATAACAACAATTTTGAGGTCAAGATGAATCTCATTAACATGGTACAAGGTAACAAGTTCCATGGATTGCCGGTAGAAGACCCCTTGGATCATCTTGATCACTTTGATAGGATTTGCGGTCTAACCAAGATGAATGAAGTATCCAAGGATGGCTTCAAACTTCGACTTTTCCTATTCTCACTTAGAGATAAAGCTCACCAATGGGAAAAGAGTCTTCCCCAAGGGTCCATCACATCATGGGACGAGTGCAAGAGAGACTTCCTTGCTAAGTTCTTCTCACCCTCTAGAACCACCAAGTTGAGGAACAAGATTTCAAGCTTCACACATTGCGGAAATGAGTCTTTCAACGATGGATGGGAAAGGTTTAGAAGCTACACTACTCAATGCCTGCATCATGGCTTTTCAAACGCCTCTCTCTTGAGTACCTTATACAGTGGAGCGTTACCCAAAATTAGGATGCTTCTAGACACGGCCTCCAATGGGAATTTCTTAGCCAAGGATGTGGATGAAGCCATGGAACTAGTGGAGAACCTCGCTCAAAGCGATGGAACATAAGGGGATGATTATGACCGAACTACAAGGACCACTAGTGATTTTGATGAGCAAAAATTGGCTAAGGAGATGAAGGTTCTAAACGACAAGATGAACAAGCAAGCTACTATGATTGACAAGCTTCTTAACGCTTCCCAAAAGACAGTTCATTTTGTTGGCGATTTTGAAGGCAATCAAGGGTTCCAAGAACAAATGGTAGATTTGAGTAATCAAGGGGAAGTGCATTATGTTGGGAACCACAGTGGCTATCAAAGGGGTTTCAACAACAATCAACAACAAAACTTTGTTCCTCAAAATCAGTTTCAAGGGAACCACAGAGGCCACCAAAACAAAGCTCCTTTCATGCCTCCACCCGGTTTTCAACAAGCTCAAGGTAACAACTCTATCCCTCAAGACTTTGACATGAAAAACATACTTCAACAACTTCTTCAAGGTCAAGCTAATGGAGCAATGAAGATGGAGGAAATGCATACCAAAGTGGCTTGCTTCTACAATGATCTCCACAACAAACTTGAGGCATTGAGCTCCAAAGTGAAACAAATGGAGACCAAGGGAGCCACTTTCTCATCACCTCATCCTCAAGGTTCTTTACCCGGGAAGGCAATACAAAACCCAATGGAGTATTGCAATGTCATTTCTTCCAATGATGAGCATGAACGCATAATTGAGGAGTTTGTAGGGTTATTCTATAGTCCAAATGATGATGACCTTCCATCTAGAGAGCTTCCCTGATGTTGGATAATTGTGTGTATCCAAATCAAATACCCAAACACTCCATCATTGTAGTATTTAGGGATATATCCAAGGGAGGCACAAGAACAACACACTAAGAATGCAAGAAATCGCTTAAGCTAAACAAACCAAAGAGATTTGTGTTTTAATCTAGCAACATAATGTAATTTAAAGCAAATAAACAAAAGACAGCACTACACGAGATTAACAATGATTAAAAGAGGATCTTTGGGCAAGGCAATTGATTGGGGGGGGGATCTTAAGCTAATAAAATGATGTCCATTTACGAATACAAGTATATTTCCTTAAGCCTAGAACACTAATGAAGATTAATCTAATCTCTTAGCACTAATCACTTTGCTAATTACCAAATCGAGAACAAATTCTCATTTGTGAAATAAGTAATTAGCAAGCATCAAACTCAAGTTCTATTAGCTAATAATCACCTTAGACAATCACTCTCATGAGCTAAGTATGAAAATCCTCTTATTTAATTCATTGGGGCATTTCATCTAACACCTTGTGTGCATGAAATGCCCTTAGTTCTAGATCAACTTTCCCAAGCCTAACCTAGTATTAAAACCATCAAATAAGAGAGGAAACAATATAATTAAACCCTAGACATCAAGAATTAACTAAGAAACCCCCTAATCTACCAAGCCCAAATGATCCAAGAAGGGTTTACTCACTTATCATGAGGAACCCAACAAATCTTATGAAAGAGATGTTAAATCCCATGATTAGAGAATAAAAAATGAAAGATTAAGAAGATTCAACTTAAACTTGCATTGAAATTCAAGATATCTCTTACAAAATTATCAAAACCCTCAAAGAAAACAAGGGAACCACGTTTATGGGCTAGAGAAAGAGAGAAAATAAAGATTCCCCTATAAAAATTAGGTTTTTGGACTATTTAAAGGAGTCTTGGGTGAACTGGGTCAACCCGGGACAAACAGGGTATTGACCCGGCCAAATATGGTTTTGAGGCATGCACACCGACCAGACATTGGTAGGTCCAACTGATCGTTGTAGCTGCTGGGATTTTGCACCGGATGGTTGCACCGCTCGAGAGAGGTCGGTGCTTACGCACTGTCTTCACACTGGTTGGATGCATCGGTCGAGAGGTGAGCGGTGTTGTTGCTGGGTTTCTGCACCAGATGGTTGCACCGTGATATATCATGGTTTTTACCCCTTTTAAGCCATGATATAGGTCTGTTTTATAGAGTCTTTCTACTATTTTGCAGTGTTTTATAGTCTTTTACAGGTTTTAGCACGTTTGGAGCATAATTGGAGATATTGGAGCTTTCTGGAGCATTTTGGAGCAAAACAGAGATCATATAGCTGAGAAGTCGATTTGAAGCCTGAGTGTCGATCGATACTACTTTAGTATCAGTCGATACTCACTGCAGCAAGACACGAGTCGCGACTTTAAATGAAGAATTGAAGAACTTCCCACCGATGGATTGAGCTCCAATTTTGCTACAAGACAGATCTATGGATTAGCTTTCATTTGGAAGTGGTTTGAGGCGATTCCAACGGTGCGATCAAAAGTTATGTCAGTTTTCGTGAAGACAGTCCAGTCTGGCGAGCAGTGACTAGTGTCGGTCGATACTACCTTAGTGTCGGTCGATACTCACTGCAGGAAAACAGGAAACACGACTTTTTACAAGTCTGGAGAGTTTGCACCTTGGTCCAGAAGTCTTTAATAATTACAAGAAGCCCTAAAACGTGTTTTAGCATTATAATTAGGTTTTTCAGTCACTTTTGTGAGCTAAGCTTGATTTTACTTTTGTTATGATTAAGTTTTATTCTACTCTGGTTTTTTGGAGAGGCAACTCTGAACTCCTATTTTCTTATTTTATTTCTTTGATGATCTATTCAATCATGTTTATTGTTTCAATCTCCATGTCTGAGTAGATCCCTTGTTAGGTTCAGGGTTCTCATAAGGGTTTTCTGTGAATGTTAGGTTAATTGATTGATTAGGATTCACCATCTGAATTAGTTCTTCGCCTTAGGTTGTTCCCATAGCTAATTCTAGGTTGACGAATCTAGAACTTAGATCTTAGGATAATTGGTTAGGCACGAGAGTGCGATTAATTACCTGACAGAACCTAGGTGAGCAAAATAACTATTCGCAAAGAGATTTGGTTTAGTTGTTTTGTGAACAAATCAAACCTGAAATAAAAGCTGGTTTAGACTTTAGGATTCGCAAAGAGATTTGGAATTCTAGGATTTAGACTTAGATAGTTTTCGCAACGAGAGTTGGTTAGCTATACTTTAGTGATTTGAGTTCAAGAACCGCGCTAAATCTGAATCATGTTAGTTAGTTTATCTGCATTCATTGAATTCCTGAGAAATACCATGAGCCTATATTTTTCCCAATTGATTTACAACCCTTTTAATTTACGTACTTGCTTTCAATTACCTCCTTCTGGTTTAGCTTAATTCGAAACTATACAATCTATTGTGTGAATTCTAGAGTTCTTGTGTTCGACCCCTAACTATACTACGACAACTGCTTTAGTACTTTTAGGGTATTAATTTGAGCATATCACACCGCTTGATATTGTCATAAATTGCATCATCTATGCATTCATTTATCTTAAGTTTTACTTCTTTTGCATATGTCGCATAGCATTTTCTTGGTGTTTTAATCTTGATTAGGGTTTAAGGTGTTTTGCATTAGGTCCTAGTGAGTCTTGCATGTTTTGGAGTCTTTTCTAGGTATTTGGAGACATCTTGGAGGTGATTGGAGACTTTGGAACCAAGCGTGATCGGATTTGAAGCAAGAGGAAGTGGCCAAGGAAGAAATGGTGTTTCCAGGAGACTGCACCGACCCATCCTGGGTCGGTATGGTGGGTCGGTATTGGGACATAAGCTTATGCCGATCCACACTCAAATTCGTACCGCCCCAGAACCGACCGGCACACTCAGCCGGATTGACGACAATTCACTCGGCAATCCTTTCCCTTGCCCCGCACCGACCGATCCTGGAGCAGCACACTGGATCGGTATTGGAGCAGAGACTTGTGCTGACCTGAAGAAGCTCTCCCGTACCGGTATGGAGTGAAGCGGCATAATCCCTCAAGGAAATTAGTACCGACCGACTCTGGGTCGGTACTACCGAGCGACACTAAATGGCGATTACTCCGAATGAATTCTAGCCGGCTTAAACTTATCCCGCACACAGATCCAGCACGTCCCGCGCACGAACCGGCACGCCTCGCATCGGCAACCTCAAGATGAAGATTGGTATCGACTCGTTCTGGGCCGGTACTACCAGCCGGCACTAAATCCAGCACATGTACAGATCAATTCTTGCCGGCTTAAACTCATCCCGTATGAACCCATCATGTTCCGCATCCACCCGATCTCATTTTAGCCGGCTAAACCAGCATCCAAATTCCATCCCACCAGCAACGAAGATTAGTGCCGAACAGTTTGTACCGACCCAGGATCGGTCGGTACAAACTTTCTGCTGAATTTCGACCCAGACCCGACCGGGTCAATACCCGGTTTGTTCCGGGTTGACCCGGTTCGCACTATTCACTATAAATACCAAAAAAACCTAAGTTTTATTTTTATGTCTTTTTCTCTTGCTAAAACATCTCTAAGTGTGTTATAAGTGATTTGTAAGAGACATCTTCTTGGTTTATGCAATTTAAGCTTTGAATCCTATGATCTCTATCTTCTACCTCTTCTTTCTTAACCATCTAATCATCTAATCATCTAATCATGGGATTTAACATGTTCTTCATAGGATTTGTTGGACCCATCATGATTAGTGAGTAGTCTCCTAGGATCTAGGGATGAGTTAGGATTAGGTGATTTCCATGGATGATTTGTGATGCTTAGGGAAAGATAATTAGTTTCTTACTCTTAGAGAGAGTGTTTAATGCTTGATTGTGCTTGAGAAAGTCAAACTTGATCTTAAAGCATTTCCCACCCACAAGGTGTTCGATGAAATGCCTAAGAGAGCTTTCTAAGAGAAATAACCTTCTTAGCCTAAGAGATTAGTTGTCTAAGAGATTATTTAGGTGATCTTGATTAATGAATTTAATGCTTGCTAATTAAGAGTCCACAAATGAGAATTTGATATTGGATTAGCGATTAGCATAGGTGATTAGTACCTTGAGAGAGGATTTGTCATAATTAGGATATTAACCTTGGAAATAAATCTTGATTGTGTATGAGCATCATGAATTAGACTTGAAATAGCCTATATCCAATTACCCCATCCTTAGATTCGCTTCCATTATTTGAATTCACATCTTGCTTAGTTTGTTTCATCTTGTTTGTTTGCTTAATCTTGTTAGGGTGTTAGTAAAACTCATCAATTCACCTATTTAGCTTAACTTAATTAGTTCCTTGCATTCTTTGTGCATCAAAATCTTACCCATTTGGATTCGATATCTCATATACTACATCGTATATTGAGTTATTGATACCTTAAGACTTGCAAAAGTCCCAGTATCAATTTGGCGTCGTTGCCGATTGGGTTTAGATTTCGACATTAAGATTTAGGTTCTTTTTGAGATTAAGTCTTATTTTCCTTTTTGTTACTAATCTCTTTTACTTTCTATTACTCTCTCTCGATCTTGTAGGTGTATGCATACCCGTTCTAGAGGCCAAGACAACTTAGTTCAAGCACGGGACGACATTCACTTATTGGACCGCGAGGCTAGAGCAAGAAGAGCGAGTGTGAGACAACATCGAGTCGAAGACGACATGGAGAATTTTGAAGAGGTTCCACTCGGGAACGTTCAAGACAACGTGGAAAACCTTCCTCACCAATGGCAAGGTGGTAATGGAAACCACCACGGCCAAGGAGGGAACCACCGCAACCCACCCGCCCACAACGTGAGATCTCCACACCACCCTCCTCGAGCTCAAAACGTGGTTGGCGCGGGTGATGCCGCGAATGCCCACCGGAATCGCCAAGGAATCCAAGCTCCTCTGGTCGAGAACAACAACTTCGAGGTCAAAGCCGCTTTGATTAACATGGTGCAAAACAACAAGTTTCACGGATTGGCCATGGAAGATCCTCTTTACCACATCGATCAATTCGATAGAATTTGCGGTCTAACGAAGATGAACGGTGTCTCCGAGGATAGCTTCAAGTTGAGACTTTTTCCTTTCTCTCTCCGTGATAAGGCTCATCAATGGGAGAAAAGCCTTCCTCGTGGCTCAATAACCACTTGGGATGATTGCAAAAGAGCTTTTCTAGCCAAATTCTTCTCCGCTTCAAGAACCGCAAAGCTACGAAACGAGATCTCTAGTTTCACTCAACGGAACCATGAGTCTTTTAATGAAGCTTGGGAGAGATTTAGAGGCTACACCACCCAATGTCCACACCACGGGTTCTCGGACGCCTCACTTTTGAGTACCTTATACCGTGGTGCTTTGCCAAAGATTAGGATGCTTCTTGATACGGCGTCCAATGGGAATTTCTTGGCAAAGGACGTGAATGAAGCCATGGAGCTTGTTGAGAACCTAGCTCAAAGCGATGGTACTTATGGTGACGACTACGACCGTGCCACAAGAACCACTAGTGATTTCGATGAGAACAAACGGGCTTAATGAGAAGTTGGATAAACAAGCTTCAATGATGGACAAGCAAGCAACTTTGATCGATAAACTACTAGTGGCTTCTCACAAGTCGGTTAGCGTTGTGGATGCTTATGATGAGAACCAAGGCTATATTGAGGAGGATGCGGCACCCAACAATCTTGAGGAGGTTAACTATGTTGGGAACCTGATACTAAGACCTTTCGGTCTTAAGGAGGTATCAATAACTCCAATACGAGTAGTATAAAAGGTTATCAATCCGTATTGGGATTAATTCTAAGCACGTAGAATATAAGGCACTCAAGTAAGTTAAGCTAAATAAGTGAATTGTTGAGTTTTACTAACACCCTAACAAGATTAAGCAAATGAACAAGATGAAACAAACTAAGCAAGATGTGAATTCAAATAATGGAAATGAATCCAAGGATGGGGTAATTGGATATAGGCTATTCCAAGTCTAATTCATGATGCTCAAACACAATCAAGGTTAATTTCCAAGGTTAAGATCCTAATCGTGACTAATCCTCTCTCAAGGTACTAATCACCTATGCTAATTACTAATCCAAGATCAAATTCTCATTTGTGGACTCTTAATTAGCAAGCAATAAATTCATTAATCAAGATCACCTAAATAATCCCTTAGACAACTAATCTCTTAGGCTAAGAAGGGTATTTCTCTTAGAAAGCTCTCTTAGGCATTTTATCGAACACCTTGTGGGTGGGAAATGCCTTGAGATCAAGTTTGACTTTCTCAAGCACAATCAAGTATTAAACACACTCCCTAAGAGTAGAAAATTGATTATCTATCCCTAAGCATCAAAAATCATTCATGGAAGTCACCTAATCCTAACACATCCCTAGATCCTAGGAGACTACTCACTAATCATGATGGGTCCAACAAATCCTATGAAGAACATGTTAAATCCCATGATAAGATGATTAGATGATTAAGAAAGAAGATTGAGAATAGATTGCATAAATTAAAAAGGAGAATCTCTCTTACAAAATACTTAGAACATTCAAAAAGAGGTTTTTGTGGGTTTAAATAGTGAATAGTGTGAACCGGGTCAACCCGGGACAAACCGGGACAAACCGGGTATTGACCTGGTCGGGTCTGGATCTGTTTACAGAAGAAGAGTTTGTACCGACCGATTCGGGGTCGGTACAAACCATCCGGTACAAGATTTCTTCGAGCAGGTCGGCTGGGAGCTGGATGCTGGTTTAGCCGGCTAAAATGAGATCGAGTCGATGCGGAACAAGCTGGGTCGCATGCAGGAGGAGTTTTAGCCGGCATGAATTGATCTGTGCGTGTGCTGGATTTAGTGCCGGTTGGTAGTACCGGCCCAAAACGGGTCGGTACTAATCTTCATCGTGAGGTTGCCGATACGAGGCGTGCCGGTTCGTG
Organism: Eutrema heterophyllum; assembly: GCA_002933915.1. Classification (NCBI taxonomy): domain Eukaryota; kingdom Viridiplantae; phylum Streptophyta; class Magnoliopsida; order Brassicales; family Brassicaceae; genus Eutrema; species Eutrema heterophyllum. The sequence continues at coordinate 79,156 of PKMM01011751.1, read as the reverse complement.
AGCGGGACGTGTTTTAGCCGGCAGAAATCGACCTACGTGACCGCAGGATTAGTGCCGTTTGGTCGTGCGCATGACGAGCTGGGTCGTGTGCGGTACGAGTTTTAGCCAGCAAAAGTTCGTGCCAAATGATCGCCCTTTTAGTGCCGTCGGGTAGTACCGATCCAGAGTCGATCGGTACTAATCTTCTTTTGCTCCCGGGGTCGCCATTTTTTCCTTGGCTATCTCCTTTTGCTCCCGGGGTCGCACGTACTCGGTTCCAAAGCCTCCGGTGCCTCTCAAAACGTCTCCAGGTCCCTGGAAATCACCCCAAATCATGCAAGACTCACTAGGACCTAATACAAAGACTCTAACTCTAAATGAAACCGAAATGCTAACTAAAATCATGATTATGTATGCATGCGACTAGAAACTACATGTAAAATGTGATGCTAAAACAAGAAAATTATGGGAATATCAACTCCCCCAAACTTACTCTTTTGCTTGTCCTCAAGCGAACAAACACGAGCAAGTAGGGAGAGAGGTTTGAAGGCAGGAGCTCAGATCCACAAGTATCATAAAAAGAATTCAAGCCCAATGTCCAAGTTGTTGGTTCTAAAATACGATCAAACAAGTCTACTCAAAAGGAGCTAGCCATATCCCTTCCCTACACGAATCAAGCCCAAGTCTCAACCTACACACGCGTTCCTCTTATCCAATCACTTGACATTCATTAAATCGTTTCAAGTGAATCAAAGTTATGCAAGTTAAGTGAATTCATTTAGCTATGGTGAAGGGTCTTGAGATAAAAGTGATCTCAAATGAATGGGGTTACTTCAACGCAAAAGGATCTCTCGAAAGGAATCAACTAATGCAAAATGCTCAGAGTAAAGCCCAATAGATGCATACAAGGATGACTTCCATCTACCCAATGCCTCCTATCGATCTTAACTCCTAACCTCTAAGCCCGAATGATGACACTTGGCCTCACTTTTTCTTTTCACTTAAGCACTTAGGGGATTTCCTTTTTCTCCAAATGGCTTGGCTTACAACCTTTTTATTCACTTAGCCCTTCGTTTACTTTTTCTAGTCTCTCTTTTCTCATTTTCTTGTACCTTAGCCGTTTTCGGCTCTTTTTCTTTTCTTTCAAAACTAGAGACTATTTTCTTTTGACACTTAGAGCTTTTTCGACACCTTTCTTTGCCAACCATTTCAACTTTTGCTTATCCCCTATTTCTTTTCCCAATCTCTTCCCATTTCTTCACTCTCTTTCTTTTCTTTATCCCCAAACTCCCATCCAATCTAGTCCTAACCTATGTCCAGCCCTTTGAGCTCGGGCTAGTTCTACATGGAAGCTTCTCCTTGTCGTTCTAAACTCAACACTTTTTGCCTAGTTGATTCGGAAAAGGCCTCACGTCGCTCACAAATGGTTTTTGGCTTGAAGGATGGTTGGGTTATGGGAATGGTTAACCGTTCCAAAGAGGGGAACCGACTATTCGAGCTAACAAAGAGTGGTGAAAAGGGGAAGATAGCTCGAATATGTGTATCGGTATCCATGAATCCACATTGACATGCACAACCAAGATAATTAATATGTCAAAATTAAGGTTATCACTTAGGTAGGATTGGACTCGATTCACACTTGTTTTAGCTAAGACCTAAGTAATGAGATACGAGGTCAAACACATGGTTCATCCATTATTTCAAACACGAGATCAAAGCATCAAACAACTAGCAACGAGGACATTGGACCGAGCTCTTAAAATGATACTCTACAAGGAAAAATCATCATTGCTCCCTATGCACGTGCATTGCAACCTATATGTTACTAGACTCGATCCTACTTATGAAATGCAACTACATGTTTTTCTTTTTGTGTTTTCAAAGTTTTCAAATTTTGCGATTTTTTGTGTTTTTATATGCCTTAGATGAATGCATGAGACTCAAAATGCAAAATAGAAAAAATAAGATCAAAATAAACATGATTAGGTGCTGGTCCCTCCCCCAAACTTAAATCACACCGTCCTGGTGTGAAATAAATTCAAAGGAAGAACCAAAAACATAAAACAAAAATAACTATACGATGCAAGACTCAAGAAAAGGAAAATTATGTACAAGGGTGCTGGAGTGTTACCTAGAAGTCTTGAGACGAGGAGGAAGACCCCATCGAGAAGGAGGGATTGCTAGAACACGGTGATGGAGATCTCATGGCCTTCCGTTTTTCCGCCTTCTCTCTACGAGCCAAGGAACGGCATGCCTCCTCGTGGTCTATCAATTCACCGCCATGTGAGCCTTCGCCAATCTCACAGCGTTTTGTGGCCCGTGCCTTATCGCGGCCGTCGCTAGCTGTTTCACAAGAGCTCTTTGCCTTAAGCTCTTTGATTGTCTCCTTCAAGCTCTTAATCGTCTTTGCCATCTTCCTCATCGATCGATCTTGCCACTTGCACCACCTTTGGAGGAGTCTCGTTTGATGGTGTGCGTTTCTAGTGGCGGCATCGCCCATCGCTCCATCGAATGGCTCAAAATGGTATCGTTCACTCTCGTAGGTGGGCATAGGGAATGGTGGGCTAGCGGCATCTTCATCGGAGTTGGAGGGTTCTTCGGTCGCACTTGCCCTTGAAGTCCTACTCTTCTTGGCCTTTTCCTTGCGAGGTAGGATAGGTGGATCCATAGCCGGGTTGTAAAGCTGGTCCTTGACGGGGTAGAAAGAGATGTTCCGCCGGTTCTCGAGACGGGTGAGATCAGCTTGGGGTAGTAAGACTTGTACTGCTTCGTTTCTACCCAGCATGACGTTGTATGCGAGCAATGGTCCGATCCTTCCCTTGAGGAGCCTCGTGCGTATGAGATACGCCTCATCCATCAAATTCCACTCCTCCTTCGTATGCGGCAATTTTACCCCCTTGGCCTTTAGAATAGGCGTCACAAGCCAACCGATGCTTATCGCGGATTTCTTGTTCTTGGTCTCGTAAGCCCATGCTTTGTAGCAAAAGAAACGTCCCACCAAGAGAGTCGCAAGAGACGGGGTCCTCTCGCTTCCCTTGAAAACCGTCCCGTTGGGGAAAACTGGGAGAGGGGGTCTTAACCCGAGAGCCATCAACTCGAGTTCGTCAAGTGTAACCGTACCGAACTCCACTTTGGCGAAAAACATATGGGCCAGCACCTTGTGTGCATATCGAATCGCCGGGTTACAGATGTGAGTGGTTTTGTTTCCACCCGGGTGATAGTCTCCATAACCAATGGTCTCCCATACCCGCTTAAGCTCGTTCTTGGGGTAATGAAAGTACGGGCTCCCACTTGTTTCCTCTTCACGGAACCCGAATATTTGGCAAATCTCATGGAAGGTCATTCGGTAGTCTTTGCCATTCACCACGAACCCAATATCTCCAAACCCGGTTTGGGCATTTGACTTCTTGTGATGCTCGTCGTAGAAGGCTACCTTGAGAGAAGAGAGGAATTGGCAAGTAAGCACGTGATGGGCTTGCTCCTTCATGTGTAGAAACCGTCCAAGACCCATGGTATCGAAGATTGTTGCCACGTCTTCGAGAATCCCCATCTTCTCTAGCACAACAACATCCGCGAAACGACCTTGCTCAAAATCCATGTCAATAAGCTTGTCGAAGAATTGTTCCGTGGTTGGAGGATCCAGAATAGCAACGGCCTTGCCTTTGTCTTTCCCCGCAGCTTTGCCCTTCTTCTTATTCGTGGGTTTTTCTACAATGGCTATTTGCTTGCCCTTAGCCTTAGCGCTTATCGAATCAACGGGTTTTTTGGCTCGAGAACTCGATGCAACAACCATTGCATTACCCGCGGCTTGCGCTTGAGGCTGAGCTTGAGCTTGAGCTTCACTCTCGTTCGTCCCATCGTTCCTACAATTTCTCGAAGAATTCATTAGTCCCATGGAAGCATAACTCAAGATCGATGATGAGTAACAAAGTGGAGATAAATGCCATGAGAAAGAAGGGGTTTAATTCAACAAATAAATCCATTAGACTCAAGCCCATAGATTAAACTCCTAAAATCTCAAGAATTCTTTTTTTCATCAAATATGTGCATTTTCATCAAATCTCCACTAAAAATCCAGAACACAAATTTGCAAATTCTCCATCAAAATCACATTCCAGCTCAAAGAAAGCAGCAAATCAATCATCTCCTAGCAAACCCCAGGTTAAAATCGAGCTAGATGCATAACACTTAAACACCCATGGAGTTTCAATTCAAGAACAAATTCACGAAATCTTTGGTGAAATACCTTGGGGGTGAGTGCACAAGTGAGAATGATGATGGGCAAATCCAAAAAGAGCACGAAAATTCGAGTTCACAGCACTTTGAATCGCAGAATTTGAGTAACTAGAGTGAAAGTTATTGCAAAAAGAAGAAAAATCGAGAGAGAAAAGGAAGAAGGAGGCGCGATAGACTTAGCCGGAGAGAAGGGTTTTATCGCGTCGGGTTGGGTCAAACGGGCCTGGGCTGGATAAAAATGCGCATGAAAATTGTTGACCCGCGTTGACTTTTTCATACCGATCCGTTTTGGATCGGCATAAACCGTGCGGTATGAGCACTTTTCTTCGCGTTGTTCGATCCTTGATCGGCATGGATTGCATGGTACGAACGTTTTTCTCTATACCGACCCATCATAGATCGGCACTAATCAAGCGGTACGAGAGTGTTTCTTAGTACCGATCCATTCTAAGCCGGTACAAGTCGCCCGACACTAATCTCTCGACTAAAAACTTGCCCGAGTGAAAATTGTGTCGGCTGGAATTTGCGCGGGGAAGATTGTATGCCTTGCGATGTTCGGTTCTCGGTCGGTACTAACCATCCGGCACAAAACTTCCCCTGTACATCTTTTGTGTGTCTTCCTCACCTTCTAGCCGGCTAAAAAACTGTCTCGGGTGCATTCCCTTCGGCTAAAAACTCTCCCTGGTGGGAAGTATCTCGGCTGGAAGTTGCTCGGCAAGGATTTCTCTCTGTACCGGTCCATCCTGGTGCGGTACTAACTGGGCAGCACAAAAGTTTTCGTTGTACCGCTTGATTAGTACCAGCTGGGGATCGGTCGGCACACTTTAACAGATCCTTTCTCTTCGATTCATGCCGACCCGTTCCTGCTCGGTGCATTCGGTCGGTACAACCTTCTGTCCCAGTACCGATCCACCATACCGACCCATAACGGAGCGGTATGGTCCTCCGGATTTTCTGTTTTCGCAGTCTAATCCGTGCGTTCCTCAACACCGTTGATCTAAAACTTCGCAGCCTGTCAAGATCCTATCAACACTTAAACAAAACATCAAAAAGACCTAGAAAAGATAGAAAAACATAAAATGAAAAGTATATACAAGCGGTAAGCTTGGGCTGTCTCCCAAGAGCACTTTGTTTAACGTCACTAAGTTCGACGTTGGTTACCCGCTTAGGCGGAAGGAACATCATTGAGAGGAAGTGAGATGCTCTCCTCAACGATTTCATTGGCATGGTACGGTTTGAGTCTTTGCCCATTTGCAACAAATTCTTCTCCGTTCTTGTTCACGAGAATAACAGCTCCATAAGACCTCACATCCTTGATCACAAAGGGACCGGACCACTTAGACCGTAGCTTCCCGGGAAACAGCTTCAACCGGGAGTTAAAGAGAAAGACTTGATCTCCGGCCTTGAAGTCCTTACGCACAATCTTCTTGTCATGAAAGACCTTGGCCCTTTCTTTGTAAATCTTAGAGCTCTCATAGGCCTCGAGCCTAATCTCATCGAGTTCTTGAAGTTGGATCAAACGCCTCTCTTGTGCTGATTTGAGATCAAAATTGAGAAGTTTCACGGCCCACATGGCTTTGTACTCAAGCTCGAGCGGTAAGTGGCATGACTTCCCGTAGAGAAGATTGAACAGTGTAGTTCTAATAGGTGTCTTGAATGCCGTCCGGTATGCCCACAACGCATCATCTAGCTTCTTAGCCCAATCCTTTCTCGAACAACCTACGGTCTTCTCTAGTATGGCCTTGATTTGTCGGTTTGAGACTTCCACTTGGCCACTTGTTTGAGGGTGATACGGTGTAGCCACTTTATGCTTAACCCCGTGCTTCTTGAGTAGACTCTCGAAGACCTTGTTGATGAAGTGGCTTCCTCCATCACTAATGATGATCCTTGGCACCCTAAAGCGTGGAAAAATGATCGATTTGAAAAGCTTTAGAACCACCTTAGCATCATTGGTTGGACTAGCGATTGCTTAGACCCATTTAGACACGTAATCCACCGCTACCAAAATGTATTGGTTTCCGTAAGAAGAGGGGAACGGTCCCATGAAGTCAATGCCTCAAACATCCAAAATTTCAACTTCAAGAATAGGGTTTTGAGGCATCTCATCTCTTCTAGCAATGTTCCCCTTTCTTTGGCAAGCGTCACAAGTCGAAACAAACGTATGTGCATCCTTGAATAGACTCAGCCACGAAAGACCGGATTGGAGAACCTTTGTCGCCGTCTTGAATGAAGCGAAGTGACCGCCATATGACGAACCGTGACAATGGAACAAGATCCCACTAACCTCTTCTTCCGGGACACACCGTCGGTAGAGACCATCCGAGCACAACTTGTAGAAGAACGGCTCATCCCAATAGAACCGAGTGACATCATGGAAGAACTTCTTCCTCTTGTACCCTTCTAACCTCGGCGGCTCTCTTCCGCAAGCTAAGTAGTTAACCAAATCCGCGTACCAAGGCAGCTTGCCGTCTTCCAAACCACTTGCATCCGCAAGACTCTTCGCGGCCTCTATCCCTTTTCTCAAGACACTCACCAACATAAGACTTTCTTCGGGACAAGGTCTTCAATCCTCAATCTAGACAAGTGGTCCGCTACTCCGTTTTCAATGCCTTTCTTGTCCACGATCTCCATATCAAACTCTTGCAAGAGCAAAATCCACCGGAGAAGTCTCGGCTTGGTGTCTTTCTTGGCGTGTATGAACCTCAAAGCCGCGTGATCCGTGTAGACTACTATCTTCGAGCAAACCACATACGTTCGGAATTTCTCCATAGCAAACACCACCGCTAACAACTCCTTCTCTGTCGTAGCATAACTCGCTTGAGTGTCGTCCAACGTCCTACTTGCGTAGTAGATGACGTTGACCCTCTTGTCTTTCTTTTGTCCTAAGACCGCTCCAACCGCGAAATTGCTCGCGTCACACATGATCTCAAATGGTAGATCCCAATCCGGAGCTTGGACAATTGGAGCACTAACCAAGGCCTTTTTAATCTCCAAAAACGCCTCTAAGCATTCCTCATCAAGGTTAAACTCAACGTCTTTGCAAAGGAGCCTAGTGAGGGGCCTGTGATCTTTGAAAAATCCTTGATGAAGCGACGGTAGAAACCCGCGTGACCCAAGAAGCTTCGGACATCTTTCACCGTCTTCGGCGGTTCCAAACTCACCATCACCTCAATATTGGCCTTGTCCACTTCAATACCCCTTTCCGAGATCTTGTGTCCTAGCACGATGCCTTCCCGCACCATAAAGTGGCATTTCTCCCAATTCAACACCAAGTTTGTCTCCTCGCACCTCGTTAGCACCCTACAAAGATTGGACAAACCAGAAGAAAACGAGGAGCCATAGACCGAGAAGTCGTCCATAAAGACCTCGACTATTTCCTCAATTAGATCCGAAAAGATCGACATCATGCACCTTTGAAATGTGGCGGGTGCGTTACATAGTCCAAACGGCATCCTTCGATAAGCAAATGTGCCATAAGGACATGTAAATGGGAATGGGAATTTGAAAGAATCCCGAATAACCATCTAAAAAGCAATAGAACGGGTGATTAGCAAGCCTTTCAAGCATTTGATCAATGAACGGGAGAGGGAAGTGGTCTTTCCTAGTGGCGGAGTTGAGTTTTCGATAATCAATGCATATCCTATGACCGGTGATAGTCCTAGTTGGTATTAACTCATTCTTTTCATTTTTTATCACCGTGATTCCACCCTTTTTAGGCCCCACATGGACCGGGGATACCCACGCACTATCGGAGATAGGATAGATAACCCCCGCATCTAAGAGCTTAAGAATCTCTTTCTTGACCACCTCTTTCAAATTAGGATTCTACATACGTTGGTGTTCAATAGAAGTCATCGATTCTCTCTCTAGATGGATCCTATGTGTGCAAAGAGATGGAGATATACCCTTAATATCACTTAGAGAGTATCCAATTGCCCTTCTAATTTTCCTTAATTCTTTCAATAGTGTGGCAATCTCATCTTCATTAAGCTCATCATTGACTATCACTGGGTAAGACTCATTGGGACCTAAGAAAGCGTACCTTAGCCTTTTAGGGAGCGGTTTGGGTCCACCTCAGGTGCCTTGAGCTCACTCCAATCGTCACCATTGCTAAACTTACCATAGCTAGCCTCCACCACATTCTCATCTTGCTCTACTTCTAAAGCAAAGCTTTCTTGTACCGAACCCAATGTAGAACCGTCTTCCCACTTCAACCCTTGATGATCCAAATCAATGAACGGAACCTCCTTGACCATTGGCTTGTGCGAGTCCAAAATCAACTTGAAGCCTTCACTTTCATCACTCAAGTACCCATGTTCACCCTGGCTCTTAGTCAAAGCAACTTGCAAGCCATCTTCAAGATTCAACTCTTCAAGTAGTTCATCCGCCAATTCGTCCATGACCTCGATGTAGAAGCATTGACCGTCAATTGTGGGCTTCTTCATGACATCGTTGATGTTGAACTCAAGAACCTCATCTTTACCCAAGTGCAAGTCAATCTTGCCTTTCCTCACATCGATGATCGCTCCCGCGGTCGCCAAGAAGGTTCTTCCAAAAATCAACGGGTCTTTTGGTTTCTCGTCCATTTCCAAGACTACGAAATCTGTTGGAACAATGAAATCTCCAACCGCGATTGGCAAATCTTCAAGTAGCCCAATTGGCACTCTCACGCTTCTATCCGCAAGGACCAAGGAGATCCTACAAGCTTTGTATTTCGTGAATCCCAATCTCTTAGCAACGGAAAACGGCATTAGACTCACACTAGCACCCAAATCACAAAGACAATTATCGAATGCTAGAGGACCTAGAGCACACGGTAGAGTGAAGGAACCGGGATCTCCAAGCTTCTTGGGTACCACCTTCTTTTGGATGATGGCACTACATTCATGAGTCAAAATCACCATGGATTCCATCTCTTGTGCTCTTTCCTTTACCGCATCCTTGAGAAATTTAGCATATTGGGGTACAAGTAGAAATGCATCAACCAATGGCATTGTAAGCTCCACTTTCTCCATTTGCCTATCAAACACCGCCTTGTACTTTTCCAACAATTGCTTCTTGAATCGCCCGGGAAATGGTAGCTTAGGAACGTAGGGCTTAGGGACAAACACATTCTAACAACCCTAGGCTTGACCTTTTCAACCTCTTTACCCTTGTCTTGATCTCTCACTACCACGTCTTCAACCAAGTCTTCATCTTCTTGAAGTTCCACCCCCCCACTTTGGTTCTCAATGTCCTCTTTGAGATTAGGAGGAGCTACTCTAGTTGGCAAAACTGTACCACTCCGTAGGGCGATGGCGTTGACATACTCCTTGGGGTTGGTCTCGGACTTGCCCGGAAGTTGACCTTGTGGTCGTGAAGGAGAAGTAACGCCTTTGGTATCCATTTGTTTTACCTTGGAATTCAAAGCCTCAATCTTGGTGTTGAGGTCGTTGTATGAGCAATCTACCCGCGTATTGATCTCCGTTTGTCCCTTTAGTAATTGTTGGAACATGGAGCTCAAGTGAAGCTCTTGCGGTTTAGACGTAGATGCATGACCTAGTGGTATAAACCCTTGTTGTTGTTGAAAACCGGGTGGTGCAAAAGCCTGTTTTTGTGGAAATCCGCCTTGGTTTCCTTGGAAGTTGGTCTTGGGAATGGAAGCTTGGTTTGAGTTAGAGGCTTGAACTTGGTGTTTATTGAATTGCTTTTGTTAAGGGGCTTGGTTCCCTTGTTGTTGAGGATACACTTGGTCTTGTGGATTCTCAACATTTGTGTTCCGGTAAGAGAAATTGGGATGGTTTCTATAGTTGTGATTGAATCCTTTTCTTTGGTAGTTCCCTTGGTTCCCAACGTAGTTCACTTCCTCTTGTGTGTCAACGGCTTCCTCTTCATAGCACCTTGATTATCTTCATAATCACCAATGAAATGAACCGCTTTTTGAGACTCTTTTTTAGTGGCCTCAAGAAGTTTATCTATCAAGGATGCTTGCTTATCCATCTTCTCATTAAGTGCCTTCATGTCTTTGGCTCGCTTGTGCTCATCAAAGTCGCTTGTGGTCCTTGTGGCACGGTCATAATCGTCGCCATATGTCCCATCACTAGTAGCCAAGTTTTCCACAAGCTCCATTGCTTCCTCCACATCTTTAGCCAAGAAATTACCATTCGATGCCGTATCGAGTAGCATTCGAATCTTAGGCAAAGCACCCCGGTATAAAGTACTTAAGAGAGAGGCGTTGCTAAAGCCATGATGAGGGCATTGAGAAGTGTAGCCTCTAAATCTCTCCCAAGCCTCGTTGAAAGACTCATTGGACCGTTGTGTGAAGCTCGATATCTCGTTGCGAAGCTTGGCGGTTCTAGCCGGTGAAAAGAATTTGGCAAGAAACGCACGTTTGCAATCATCCCAAGAAGTAATAGATCCTTGGGGTAAGCTCTTTTCCCATTGGTGAGCCTTGTCACCTAGAGAGAACGGGAAGAGACGAAGTTTGAAACCATCTTCGGAGACTCCATTGATCTTAGTGAGACCACATATCCGGTCAAATTGGTCTATGTGGTCCAATGGATCTTCCATTGACAACCCATGAAACTTGTTAGCTTGAACCATGTTGATTAACCCCGGTTTGACCTCAAAGTTGTTGTTTTCTACCGGAGGTGGTTGAATCCCTTGGCGATTTTGGTGTGCATTCGCCGCATCACCTTCTCCAACAACATGCCGAGCCCTAGGTGGATGGTTTGGACGGATTGGGTGGTGATGGTTTTCATTGCCACCACCTCCTTGGTTGTTCCCATTTCCATTCCCACTGTTCCTTTGTTGTGGAATGTTATCGTGAATGTTCCCAAGTGGAACATCGTCAAAATTCTCCATTTCGTTACCAACCTCTTCTTGCACTCTCACGCGGCTTCGTCGTGCTCTTGAACCCCTTTGAAGTTGATCAATATCGTCCCTCGGTTCTACGAGATTGGTATTGCCACGCGAACGGGTATGCATACACCTATAGAGAGCAAAAGCAATAGGAAGTAAAGAAGATTAGTAACTTGGTAGAAAGTAATACTTAAGCTCACAAAGAACCTAAATCTCAATGTTAAAATCCAATCCCAATATGGCAACGGCGCCAAATTGATACTAAGACTGTTCGGTCTTAAGGAGGTATCAATAACTCCAATACGAGTAGTATAGAATGTTATCAATCCGTATTGGGATTAATTCTAAGCACGTAGAATACAAGGCACTCAAGTAAGTTAAGCTAAATAAGTGAATTGTTGAGTTTTACTAACACCCTAACAAGATTAAGCAAATGAACAAGATGAAACAAACTAAGCAAGATGTGAATTCAAATAATGGAAACGAATCCAAGGATGGGGTAATTGGATATAGGCTATTCCAAGTCTAATTCATGATGCTCATACACAATCAAAGTTAATTTCCAAGGTTAAGATCCTAATCGTGACTAATCCTCTCTCAAGGTACTAATCACCTACGCTAATTATTAATCCAAGATCAAATTCTCATATGTGGACTCTTAATTAGCAAGCATTAAATTCATTAATCAAGATCACCTAAATAATCCCTTAGACAACTAATCTCGTAGGCTAAGAAGGGTATTTCTCTTAGAAAGCTCTCTTAGGCATTTCATCGAACACCTTGTGGGTGGGAAATGCCTTGAGATCAAGTTTGACTGTGTCAAGCACAATCAAGTATTAAACACACTCCCTAAAAGTAGGAAATTGATTATCTATCCCTAAGCATCACAAATCATTCATGGAAGTCACCGAATCCTAACCCATCCCTAGATCCTAGGAGACTACTCACTAAACATGATGGGCCCACAAATCCTATGAAGAACATGTTAAATCCCATGATTAGATGATTAGATGATTAAGAAAGAAGATTGAGAATATATTGCATAAATTAAAAAGGAGAATCTCTCTTACAAAATACTTAGAACATTCAAAAAGAGGTGTTTTAGCATAAGAAAGACAAAAGTCAAAATTAGGTTTTTGTGGGTTTAAATAGTGAATAGTGCGAACCGGGTCAACCCGGGACAAACCGGGTATTGACCCGGTCGGGTCTGGATCGATTTGAAGAAGAAGAGTTTGTACCGACCGATTCTGGGTCGGCACAAACCATCTGGTACCAGATTTCTTCGAACAGGTCGGCTGGGAGCTGGATGCTGGTTTAGCCGGCTAAAATGAGATCGGGTCGATGCGGAACGTGCTGGGTCGCATGCGGGACGATTTTAGCCGTCATGAATTGATCTGTGCGTGTGCTGGATTTAGTGTCTGCTGGTAGTACCGGCCCAGAACGGGTCGGTACTAATCTTCATCGTGAGGTTGCCGATACGAGGCGTGCCGGTTCGTGAGCGGGACGTGTTTTAGCCGGCAGAAATTGACCTACGTGACTGCGGGATTAGTGCCGTTTGGTAGTGCCGACCGAGAATGGGTCGGCACTAATCTTCATCGTGCAGGTTGGATAGATGCTTGATGCGGAGTTAGCCGGCTGAAATGAGATCTGGTCGTGCGCAGGACGAGTTGGGTCGTGTGCGGTACGAGTTTTAGCCAGCAGAAGTTCGTGCCAAATGATCGCCCTTTTAGTGCCATCGGGTAGTACCGATCCATGGTCGATCGGTACTAATCTTCTTGAGGGGTCGTGCCGCTTCATTCCAGACCGGTATGGGAGAGCTCTTCAGATCGGCACAAGTCTCTGCCTCAGTCCCGATCTAGTGAACCGCTCTAGAGTCAGTCAGTGTGGGGCAAGAGAGGGAACGTCGAGTGAATCGTCTTCGATCTGGGTGAGTATGCCAGTCGGTTCTGGAGCGGTACAAAATTGGTTGTGGATCGGCACAAGCTTCTGTCCCAATACCGATCCAGTGTACCGACACCGGCATCTAACCATGTTTATTATGATCCTATTTTATATTTCGCATTTTGAGTCTCATGCATTCATGCATTCATCTAAGGCATAGAAAAAAAAAAAAAACAAAAGAAGTCATTTAGCTTGCATTTCACGAGTAAGATCGAGTCTAGTAACATGTAGGTTGCATTGCGCATAGGGAGCAATGATGATTTTTCCTTGAAGAGTATCATTTTAAGAGCTCGGTCCAATGTCCTTGTTGCTAGTCGTTGATGCTTTGATCTCATGTTTGAAATTAAAGACGAACCATGTTTCGATCTCGTGTCTCATTACTTAGGTTTTAGCTAAAGCATGTGTGAATCGAATCCAATCTTATCTAAGTGAGAACCTTAATTTTGACACATTAATTATCATGATCATGCATTGCACGATGGACTCATGGATTCCACATACATACTTGGGTCATCTTATCCCTTTGCACCACTCTTGTTGGCCCAAGTAGCCAATTCCCACCTTTGGAATGGTTCCCCACCTAAAAACTCAACCTTCTTTCGAGCCTNTACCGACCCAGGATCGGTCGGTACAGCCCTCTGGAAACACCATTTTTGCCTTGGCTATCTCCTTTTGCTCCCGGGGTCGCACGTACTCGGTTCCAAAGCCTCCGGTGCCTCTCAAAACGTCTCCAGGTCCCTGGAAATCACCCCAAATCATGCAAGACTCACTAGGACCTAATGCAAAGACCCTAACTCTAAATGAAACCGAAATGCGAACTAAAATCATGATTATGTATGCATGCGACTAGAAACTACATGTAAAATGTGATGCTAAAACAAGTAAATTATGGGAATATCAGAACCAAGGGAATTACCAACGGGGTGGATTCACCAACAATTACCGCAACCACCCTAACTTCTCTTACCGGAACCCAAATGTGGAGAATCCACAAGATCAAGGCAACCAAGGCGGTCAACAAAGAAACTTCACTTCTCAACAACAAGGTCAAGGTTCCAACAACCAAGGCTATGTTCCTAAGAACACTTTTCAAGAGAACCAAGGAGAATTTCATGCCAAAGCACCTATCATTTCTCCATCCGGTTTCCAACAAGGTTTTGTCCCTCAAGGTCAAGCAACTACGTCTAAACCGCAAGATCTTGACTTGAATACAATGTTCCAACAACTTCTTAAGGGACAAGCGGAGATCAACTCACGCGTAGATTGCTCTTACAACGATCTCAACTCCAAGATTGAGACATTGAACAACAAGGTCAAGCAAATGGAATCCACGGGAGCCGCCTCTTCATCGCAACAACAAGGTCAATTACCGGGCAAAGCCGAGGCCAATCCCAAGGAATATGCGAACGCCATTACACTTCGAAGTGGCAAGGAACTTCCCCCTCGAGAAGACCCAATGGTCGATGAGGACATCGATGTCCAAGTTGGGGGGGAGACGCTTGAAACCGAGAATGTGGTGGTCGAAGATAGGAGTTTGGGTAATGAAGACAAGGGTAAAGGAGTTGAGATCCAAGAGAAGACCAAGGAGATGCCCAAGAAGAAAGAAACTTTGTTTGTTCCACCGCCCTATTTGCCTAAACTTTCTTTTCCGGGACGTTTCAAGAAACAACTATTGGAGAAGTACAAAACGGTGTTTGATAGACAAATGGCGAAGGTTGAGCTTACCATGCCGTTGGTGGATGCATTCTTGCTAGTGCCTCAATACGCCAAGTTCCTCAAGGATGTTGTGAAAGAAAGAGCCAAGGAGATGGAATCCATGGTGGTTTTGACTCATGAGTGTAGCGCCATCAACCAAAAGAAGGTGGTACCCAAGAAGCTAGGAGATCCCGGTTCCTTCACTCTACCGTGTGCTCTAGGTCCTCTAGCATTCGACAATTGTCTTTGTGATTTAGGTGCTAGTGTGAGTCTCATGCCATTCTCGGTTGCTAAGAGATTGAGCTTCACAAAGTACAAGGCTTGTAACATCTCTTTGATCTTGGCGGATAAAAGCGTGAGAGTGCCAATTGGGTTGTTTGAAGACCTACCGATCATGGTTAGAGACTTCATT
Organism: Eutrema heterophyllum; assembly: GCA_002933915.1. Lineage (NCBI taxonomy): Eukaryota > Viridiplantae > Streptophyta > Magnoliopsida > Brassicales > Brassicaceae > Eutrema > Eutrema heterophyllum. The sequence continues at coordinate 64,053 of PKMM01011751.1, read as the reverse complement.
GTCCCAACGGATTTTGTTGTACTTGAGATGGATGAAGAGCCTAAAGATCCACTCATCTTTGGGAAGCCGTTTTTAGCAACCGCGGGAGCTATCATCGACGTAAGGAAAGGGAAGATTGATTTGCATTTAGGCAAGGATGAAGTTCTTGAGTTCAACATCAACGATGTTATGAAGAAGCCTACAATTGACGATCAATGCTTCTACATTGAGACGATGGATGAGCTCGCGGATGAGCTACTTGAAGAGATTAGTCTTGAAGATGGGTTGCAAGTGGTTTTGACACAAGAGCATAGGAAGCATGGGTTTTTGAGTGAAGCAAGCGAAGGTATGAGCTATTTTTGGACTCACACAAGCCGGTTGATAGAGAAACCCCATTCCTTGAGTTGGGTAGTCAAGTGACTAAATGTGAGGACGGTTCTACATTGGGTTTGATACAAGAAAGCTTTGCTTTGGGAGTAGAGATGGCCGCGGGAGGAGCTAGCAATGGTAAGTCTAGCATGGATGACGATTGGAGCGAGCTCAAGGCGCCTAAGGTGGACCTCAAGCAACTTCCCGTTGGGCTAAGGTACGCTTTCTTAGGTCCTAACAAGTCATACCCGATCATAGTGAATGAAAATTAAGATGAGAACGAGTTATCCGCCTTGTTGCACGAGTTGCGGAAGTATAGGAGAGCCATAGGATATTCGCTTGACGATATCAAGGGCATATCTCCTACGCTTTGCACTCACCGCATACACCTTGAGGATGAGTCGAGGACCTCCATAGAACACCAAAGATGGTTAAACCCGAATTTGAAGGAGGTAGTTAAAAAGGAGGTCCTCAAACTTCTCGATGCGGGGATCATATATCCGATCTCGGATAGCACATGGGTTTCCCCGGTGCATGTGGTTCCCAAAAAGGGCGGGATAACCGTGGTAAAGAATGAAAAGAATGAGTCCATACCTACTAGGACAATTACGGGGCGTAGAATGTGTATTGATTACCGTAAGCTTAACTCCGCATCTAGGAAGGATAATTTTCCCATACCATTCATAGACCAAATGCTTGAGAGCCTTACTAATCACCCGTTCTTATGCTTTGTAGATGGTTATTCGGGATTTTTTCAAATCCCCATTCACCCGAATTACCAAGAGAAGACGACATTTACATGTCCTTATGGCACATTTGCTTATCGAAGGATGCCGTTTGGACTATGTAACGCACCCGCCACATTTCAAAGGTGCATGATGTCGATCTTCTCGGATCTAATCGAGCAGATAGTCGAGGTCTTCATGGACGACTTCTCGGTCTATGGCTCCTCGTTCTCCTCTTGTTTGTCTAATCTTTGTAGGGTGCTAAAAAGGTGCGAGGAGATGAACTTGGTCCTGAATTGGGAGAAAGGCCACTTTATGGTACGGGAAGGCATCGTGCTAGGACACAAGATCTCGAAAAGGGGTATTGAAGTGGACAAGGCCAAGATTGAGGTCATGGTGAGTTTGGAACCGCTAAGGACGGTGAAAGATGTCCGAAGTTTCTTGGGTCACGTGGGTTTCTACCGTCGCTTCATCAAGGATTTTTCAAAGATCACAAGGCCTCTCACGAGGCTCCTTTGCAAAGACATTGAGTTTAACCTTGATGAGGAGTGCTTTGAGGCGTTTTTGGAGATCAAGAAGGCTTTGGTTAGTGCTCCAATTGTTCAAGCTCCGGATTGGGATCTACCGTTCGAGATAATGTGTGACGCAAGTGACGTTGCGGTTGGAGCGGTCTTAGGCCAAAAGAAGGACAAGAAGGTTAATGTCATCTACGATGCAAGTAGGACATTGGACGATACTCAAGCAAGGTATGCGCCGACGGAAAAAGAGTTGTTGGCGGTGGTATTTGCTATGGAGAAATTCCGCTCTTATATGGTTGGCTCCAAGATCATAGTCTACACGGATCATGCGGCTTTGAGGTACATACACGCCAAGAAAGACACCAAGCCAAGACTTCTCCGGTAGATTTTGCTACTTCAAGAGTTTGACATGGAGATTGTGGACAAGAAAGGAATTGAGAACGGAGTTGCGGACCACTTGTCTAGGTTGAGAATTGAGAACCTTGTTCCAATAGACGACAAACTTCCCGAGGAGCAATTGATGTTGGTGAGTGTGTTGAGGAAAGGAGTTGAAGTCGTGAGAGGTCTTGAGAGTGCAAACGGGTTACAAGACGGTAAGCTACCATGGTTTGCGGATTTGGTGAACTACTTAGCTTGTGGAAGAGAGCCGCCGAACTTGGATGGTTATAAGAAGAAGAGGTTCTTTCATGACGTCACAAGGTACTATTGGGATGAGCCATTCTTGTACAAGTTGTGTTCGGATGGCTTATATCGAAGATGCGTGGCGGAAGAAGAAATGAACGAGATCTTGTTTCATTGCCATGGCTCGGCATATGGAGGTCATTTTGCTTTCTTCAAGGCAGCGACAAAAGTTCTCCAATCGGGATTTTGGTGGCCTAGTTTGTTCAAGGACGCTCATGCATTTGTCTCCACTTGTGATGCGTGCCAAAGGAAGGGGAACATTGCTAGAAGAGATGAGACGCCTCAAAATCCTATTCTTGAAGTTGAAATTTTTGATGTTTGGGGCATTGACTTCATGGGACCGTCCCCCTCTTTTTACGGGAACCAATACATTTTGGTAGCGGTGGATTACGTGTCTAAATGGGTCGAAGCAATCGCTAGTCCGCCCAATGATGCTAGGGTGGTTCTAAAGCTCTTCAAATCGATCATCTTTCCACGATTTGGGGTGCCAAGGGTCGTCATTAGTGATGGAGGAAGCCACTTTATCAACAAGGTCTTCGAGAGTCTACTCAAGAAGCACGTGGTTAAGCATAAAGTGGCTACACCGTATCACCCTCAAACAAGTGGCCAAGTGGAAGTCTCGAACCGACAAATCAAGGCCATACTAAAGAAGACCGTAGGTAGCTTGAGAAAGGATTGGGCTAAGAAGCTAGATGATGCGTTGTGGGCATATCGGACGGCATTCAAGACACCTATTGGGACTACACCGTTCAATCTTCTCTACGGGAAGTCATGCCACTTACCGCTCGAGCTTGAGTACAAGGCCATGTGGGCTGTGAAGCTTCTCAATTTTGATCTCAAATCAGCACAAGAGAGGCGTTTGATCCAACTTCAAGAACTCGTTGAGATTAGGCTCGAGGCCTATGAGAGCTCCAAGATTTACAAAGAAAGGACCAAGGCCTTTCATGACAAGAAGATTGTGCGGAAAGACTTCAAGGCCGGAGATCAAGTCTTGCTCTTTAACTCCCGGTTGAAACTGTTTCCCGGGAAGCTACAGTCTAAGTGGTCCGGTCCCTTTGTGATCAAGGATGTGAGGTCTTATGGAGCCGTTGTTCTCGTGAAAAAAAACGGAGAAGAGTTCGTTGCTAATGGCCAAAGACTCAAACCGTACAATGCCAATGAAATCGTTGAGGAGAACGTCTCGCTTCTTCTCAATGATGTTCCTTCCGCCTAAGCAGGTAACCAACGTCGAACTTAGTGACGTTAAACAAAGTGCTCTTGGGAGACATCCCAAGCTTATCCTTTGTATATACTTTTCATTTTATGTTTTTCTGTCTTTTCTAGATCTTTTTGATGTTTTGTTCAAGTGTTGTTAGGATCTTGATGGGCTGCGGAGTCTTGGATAGATGAGCGAAAAGGAATATACTGCGAAAACAAGAAACCTGAAGGACCATACCGATCCATCCTGGGTCGGTATGGTGGATCGGTATTGGACCAGAAGGTTGGGTCGAACGAATACACCAAGTGAGAACAGGTCGGTATATGTGGAAGAAGAAGCACTCGTCAAGGCGTACCGACTGATCCCTAGTCGGTACTAACTAAACGGTACAATGGAAACTTTTGTGCCGCTCAGTTAGTGCCGACCCAGAACGGACCGGTACTAAGAGCAATTCTTGCCGGATGATTTTAGCCGAGAGCATGTGCCTGAAACGATTTTCAGCCGGCACGGGGAGAGGAAAACGCGCCATAGTCGTAAAGGAGGAATTTTGTACCAGATGGTTAGTACCGGTCGAGAATCGAACGGCGTAAGAAATAAAATCTTCCCCGAGCAAATTCCAGCCGACACAATTTTCACTCGAGCAAGTTTTTAGCCGAGACAATTTCTCTGTGGACGAGTTTTTAGCCGAGGGATTAGTGTCGGTCGACTTGTACCGGCTCAGAATGGATCGGTACTAAGAAACACGTTCGTACCGCTTGATTAGTGCCGATCTATGATGGGTCGGTATAGAGCAAAAAGTTCGTACCGCGCAACCTATGTCGATCGAGGACCGAACGATGGGAAGAAAAGCGCTCGTACCGTACGGTTTGTGCCGATCAAGGATCGAACGGTGGGGAGAAAAACGTTTGTACCGCTTGATTAGTACCGAGCTAGAATCGATCCGTACCGAAAAGTCAACGCGGGTCAACGAAGCTCATGCGCATTTTCATCCAACCCAAGCCCGTCTGATCCGACCCGACGCGATAAAACCCTTCTTCTCCGGCTAAGTCCATCGCGCCTCCTCTTTTTCTCTCCCGATTTTTCTCTTGTTTTTCCCCATAACTTTGGCTCTAGTTACTCAAATTTGGTGATTCAAAGTGCTGAGAACTCGATTTTTCCTTCTCTTTTTGGATTCAGCATCGTTTTTATCACTTGAGCATTTACCCTGAAGGTATTTCACCGAAAATTTCTTGCATATGTTCTTGAGTTGAAATTCCATGGGTGTATTTGTGTTATGCATTTAGCTCGATTTTAACCTTGGGGTTTGCTAGGAGATGATTGAATTGATGTTTTCTTTGAGTTGGAATGAGATTTTGATTGAGAATTTGCAAATTTGTGTTCTTCCCTCTCGATGGAGAATTTGTGAAAATGAGAAAATTTGATGAACAATTCTTGAGATTTTAGGAGTTTAATCTATGAGTTTGAGTCTAATGGATTATTTTGTTGGATTAAATCACTTCTTTCTCATGAAATTTGCCTGAACTTTGTTGCTCATCATCGATTTTGATCTACGCTTTCGTGAAACTCATGATTTCTTCGAGACATTGTAGGAACAATGGGACGAACGAGGGCTGCCACGAAGCAAGAAGAAGCTCAAGCTCAAACCGATGGCAATGCAATAGTTGTTGCATCAAGTTCTCGAGCCAAGAAACCCGTTGATGCGACAAGCGTTAAAGCTAAAGGCAAGCAAATAACCATTGTCGAAAAACCCACAGACAAGAAGAAGGGCAAAAGTGCGGCTAAAGACAAGGGTAAAGCCGTTGCTATTTCGGATCCTCCAACCACGGAACAATGCTTCGACAAGCTTATTGACATGGATTTTGAGCAAGGTCGTTTCACGGATGTTGTTGTGCTAGAGAAGATGGGGATTCTCGAAGACGTGGCAACAATCTTCGATACCATGGGTCTTGGACGGTTTTTACACATGAAGGAGGAAGCCCATCACGTGCTTACATGCCAATTCCTCTCTTCTCTCAAGGTAGCCTTCTACGACGAGCATCACAAGAAGTCAAATGCCCAAACCAGGTTTGGAGAGATTGGGTTCGTGGTGAATGGCAAAGACTATCGAATGACCTTCCATGAGATTTGCCAAATATTCGGGTTCCGTGACGAGGGACAAGTGTGAGCCCGTACTTTCATTACCCCAAGAACGAGCACAAGCGGGTATGGGAAACCATTGGTTATGGAGACTCTCACCCGGGTGGAAACAAAACCACTCACATACGTAACCCGGCGATTCAATATGTACAGAAGGTGCTGGCCCATATGTTCTTCGCCAAGGTGGAATTCGGTACGGTTACACTTGACGAACTCGAGTTGATGGCTCTCGGGCTAAGACCCCTTCTCCCGGTTTTCCCCAACGGGACGGTTTTCCGAGGAAGCAAGAGGACCCCGTCTCTTGCGACTCTCTTGGTGAGACGTTTCTTTTGCTACAAAGCGTGGGCATACGAGACCAAGAACAAGAAATCTGCAATAAGCATTGGTTGGCTTGTGACGCCCATTCTAAAAGCCCAGGGGGTTAAATTGTCGCATACGAAGGCGGAGTGGAATTTGATGGATGAGGCGTATCTCATACGCACGAGGTTCCTCAAAGGAAGGATCGGACCATTGCTCGCTTACAACGTCAAACTCGGTAGAGATGAAGCGGTGCAAGTTTTGCTACCCAATGCGGATCTCACGTGCCTTCAAAACCGGCAGCACATCACGTTCTACCCCACCACGGACCATCTCTACAATCTGGCCATGGATCCACCTATCGGCCTACCTCGCAAGGAAAATGCCGAGAAGAGTAGGACTTCGAGGGCAAGTGCGACCGAAGAACCCTCCAACTCCGATGAAGATGCCGCTAGCCCACCACTTCCTATGCCCACCTACGGGAATGAGCGATACCATTTCAAGCCGTTCGATGGATCGATGGGCGATCCCGCCACTAGACATGCACACCATCAAACGAGACTCCTCCAAAGGTGGTGCAAGTGGCAAGACAGATCAATGAGAAAGATGGCGAAGACAATCAAGAGTTTGAAGGAGACGATCAAGGAGCTTAAGGCAAACACCTCTTGCAGAACGGCTAGTGACGGGCACGGAGAGACACGGGCCACAAACCGTCGTGAGATTGGCGAAGGCTTGCATGGCGGAGACATGATGGATCACGAGGAAGCATGCCGCTCCTTGGCTCGTAGAGAGAAAGCGGAAAAACAAAAGGCCATGAGATCTCCATCACCGTGCTCTAGCAACCCCTCCTTCTCGATGGGGTCTTCCTCCTCATCTCAAGGTTACTAAGTAAGACTCCAACACCCTTGTACATAATTTTTCTTTTCTTGCGTCTTGCATTGTATAGTTATTTTGTCTCTTGGTTTTGGTTCTTCCTTCGAATTTATTTTACACCGGGACGGTGTGATTTATATTTGGGGGAGGGACCGGCATCTAATCATGTTTATTTTGATCTTATTTTTCCATTTTGCATTTTGAGTCTCATGCATTCATCTAAGGCATAGAAAAACCAAAAAAAAACAAAAAATCAAAAAATTTGAAAATTTTAAAACACAAAAACAAGTCATTTAGTTTGCATTTCACGATTAAGATCGAGTCTAGTGACATATAGGTTGCATTGCATATGCATAGGGAGCAATGATGATTTTTCCTTGTAGAGTTTCATCTTAAGACCTCGGTCCAATGTCCTCGTTGCAAGTTGTTTGATGCTTTGATCTCGTGTTTGAAATAAAGGACGAACCATGTTTTGATCTCGTGTCTCATTACTTAGGTCTTAGTTGAAGCAAGTGTGAATCGAATCCAATCCTACCTAAGTGATAACCTCAATTTTGACGCATTAATTATCATGGTTGTGCACGTCAATGTGGATTCATGGTTACCGATACACGTATTCGAGCTATCTTCCCCTTTTTACCACTCTTTGTTAGCTCGAATAGCCGGTTCCCCTCTTTGGAACGGTTAACCATTCCCATAACCCAACCGTCCTTCAAGCCAAAAACCATTTGTGAGCGACGTGAGGCCTTTTCCGAAGCAACTTGGACATTGAGCTTGATTTCTTTTTATGATACTTGTGGATTTGAGATCCCGCTTTCAAACCTCTCTCCCTACTTGCTCATGTTTGTTCGCTTGAGGACAAGCAAAAGAGTAAGTTTGGGGAGTTGATATTGTCATAAATTGCATCATCTATGCATTCATTTATCTTAACTTTTACTTCTTTTGCATATTTCGCATAGCATTTTCTTGGTGTTTTAATCTTGATTAGGGTTTAAGGTGTTTTGCATTAGGTCCTAGTGAGTCTTACATGTTTTGGAGTCTTTTCTAGGTATTTGGAGACATCTTGTAGGTGATTGGAGACTTTGGAACCAAGCGTGATCGGATTTGAAGCAAGAGGAAGTGGCCAGGGCAGAAATGGTGTTTCCAGGAGACAGCGCCGACCCATCCTGGGTCGGTATGGTGGGTCGGTATTGGGACAGAAGCTTATGCCGATCCACACTCAAATTCGTACCGCCCCAGAACCGACCGGCACACTCAGCCGGATTGAAGACAATTCACTCGGCAATCCTTTCCCTTGCCCCGCACCGACCGATCCTGGAGCGGCACACTGGATCGGTATTAGAGCAGAGACTTGTGCCGACCTGAAGAAGCTCTCCCGTACCGGTCTGGAGTGAAGCGGCATAATCCCTCAAGGAAATTAGTACCGACCGACTCTGGGTCGGTACTACCGAGCGGCACTAAATGGCAATTACTCCGAATCAATTCCAGTCGGCTTAAACTCATCCCGCACACAGATCCAGCACGTCCCGCACACGAACCGGCACGCCTCGCATCGGCGACCTCACGATGAAGATTAGTACCGACCCGTTCTGGGCCGGTACTACCAGCCGGCACTAAATCCAGCACACGCACAGATCAATTCTTGCCGGCTTAAACTCATCCCGTATGCAACCCATCACGTTCCGCATCGACCCGATCTCATTTTAGCCGGCTTCACCAGCATCTAGCTTCCATCCCACCAGCAACGAAGGTTAGTGCCGAGCAGTTTGTACTGAACCATGATCGGTCGGTACAAACTTTCTGCTGAATTTTGACCCATACCCGACCGGGTCAATACCCGGTTTGTTCCGGGTTGAGCCGGTTCGCACTATTCACTATAAATACCAAAAAAACCTAACTTTTATTTTTATGTCTTTTTCTCTTGCTAAAACCTCTCTAAGTGTGTTATAAGTGATTTGTAAGAGACATCTTCTTGATTTATGCAATTTAAGCTTTGAATCCTTTGATCTCTATCTTATACGTCTTCTTTCTTAACCATCTAATCATCTAATCATCTAATCATGGGATTTAACATGTTCTTCATAGGATTTGTTGGACCCATCATGATTAGTGAGTAGTCTCCTAGGATATAGGGATGGGTTAGGATTTTGTGATTTCCATGGATGATTTGTAATGCTTAGGGATAGATAATTAGTTTCCTACTCTTAGAGAGAGTGTTTAATGCTTGATTGTGCTTGAAAAAATCAAACTTGATCTTAAGGCATTTCCCACCCACAAGGTGTTCGATGAAATGCCTAAGAGAGCTTTCTAAGAGAAATAACCTTCTTAGCCTAAGAGATTAGTTGTCTAAGGGATTATTTAGGTAATCTTGATTAATGAATTTAATGCTTGCTAATTAAGAGTCCACAAGAATTTGATCTTGGAGTAGCGATTAGCATAGATGATTAGTACCTTGAGAGAGGATTAGTCATAATTAGGATCTTAACCTTGGAAATAAATCTTGATTGTGTATGAGCATCATGAATTAGACTTGGAATAGCCTATATCCAATTACCCCATCCTTGGATTCGCTTCCATTATTTGAATTCACATCTTGCTTAGCTTGTTTCATCTTGTTCGTTTGCTTAATCTTGTTATGGTGTTAGTAAGACTCAACAATTCACCTATTTAGCTTAACTTAATTAGTTCCTTGCATTCTTTGTGCATCGAAATCTTACCCATTTGGATTCGATATCTCATATACTACATCGTATATTGAGTTATTGATACCTCAAAAGACTTGCAAAAGTCCTAGTATCACCGCTCGAGAGAAGGAGGTCTTGGTCGGTGCTTAGCTTCTGACCTTACACCGGTCGGTGCCTAGCTTCTGACCTTACACACTGTCGGATGCACCGCCCAAGGGCTGGTCGGTGTAGGCGTATGGTTGAGCGGCCAGACGGATACTCCTTAGAAAATCGACCATATCTTTCCAACCGCACATCCGAATGACCTGAATCCAACTCCAGTTGACAGCTAACTCCTTCCTCTACAACTTTTATGCACACCTCCGAGGCTAAATCTGACCGGAAGCCCTCCGTTCTGTTGGATCTCTAAGACGCTCACTATAAGAAAACTGCCTATTTCCAACGAAAATTTACGACGGTTTTAAATCGATGTAACTTTACATCGATTTTACGACGGTTTTATGACGAAATATGTGTTCGATGTAACTTCGTCATAAATATTTGTCGTCGTATAATCGTCATACTTTGATGACGATATTACGACGATTATACGACGACATGATAAATCTTTGTAAATTCGATGTAAAATTACATCGAATTTACGACGAATATGACTCTCGCATTTTACGTTGTAAACTCGATGTAATTTTACATCAAATTTACAACGACTTACATTAACGACGACTTCACGTCGATAGTTTCTAGTTGGGTAGAACACGTTTTTAATAGGTTTACCTAACAAATTTACATCGAATTTACATCGTAAATCCGTTGTAAATCTGTTGGTGTTCTAAATAAATTTCTATAAATACATCCTTGCATCAAATGAAAGTTTATAACAACAAAAAAACACTAATAACAAAAAAAAAAAACACTATAAAATATCTATATACGATCTACGAATATGGATGTATACGCAAAAGGATTCGGAGGGAGCGTTGACGAAGGAATTCAACGAGGGGCTTAAAATATTCATGTATCAGGCCGGAAATATGCAAACAACCTTAGAAAGCGGTAAAATCTTCTGTCCTTGTCGTAAATGCAAGAATACAAGATATATTTTTATTGAGACGGTGTGTAAGCATTTACTAAATAGAGGGTTTATGCCGCAATATTATGTTTGGTATCAACATGGAGAGGGTTTTGAAAGGAGTCAAGCAGGTTATCATAGTAGTAGTAATTATCAAGGTCAAGTAGATTTTGATGAATCAAATTATCAGGGTAGTTATCATCATGGTCAACATCAATTTGATCAGGGTCAAGATCATGATAGGATGCATGCCATGGTTAATGATGCATTTCATGAAACAAATGCTGATAATAGTACTATTGAGGAACCCAACGTAGATGCGAAGCAATTTTATGATATACTAGACGCTGCAAATTATCCACTCTAACATGGATGTAGAGAAGGTCAGTCTAAATTGTCATTAGCAGCTAGGATGATGACAATTAAAACAAATCATAACTTAGTTGAGGTTTGCATGGACGATTGGGCTAATCTTATTAAAGAGTATTTTCCAGAGGATAATTTGGCTGCCGAAACATACTATGAGATTCAGAAGTTGGTGTTTAGTATTGGGTTGCCTTCTGAGATGATAGATGTATGTGTTGACAATTGTATGTTTTTTTGGAAAGATGATGATAAGCTGCCTCCTTTAACAATTTAAGCCCAAAAACCTAATTTTCTATGTGATGTCTTTTCTCATGCTAAAAACTTCTTTAAGTGTGTTCTAAGTATTTTGTAAGAGATATCACCTTTTGATTTATGCAATTTGAGTCCTAGTTCTTTGAATCTCTTCATCTTATTTCTTCTTTCTTAATCAATCCATCACTTAATCATGGGATTTAACATGTTCTTCATAGGATTTGTTGGGTCCATTATGATTAGTGAGTAGTCTCTTAGGATTTGAGGATGGGTTAGATTTAAGTTGTTTCCATGGATGATTTATGATGCTTAGGGATAGATTAATGTATTTCCCCTTCTTGATTAGTAATCTTAATGCTAGATTTGCTTGAGAAAGCATGTTTAGATCAAATGGCATTTCACACCCACAAGGTGTTCGATGAAATGCCTAGATGAACCTATCAAGAGATATTCATTCTTAGCCTATGAGAGTAGATGCTTGCTAATTAGTAATTCACAAATGAGAATTTGGTCTTGGATTAATAATTAGCATGGTGATTAGTACCTCGAGAGCGGATTAATCACACTTAATGATCATTGCCTAGGGATTAGACTTGTTTGAGTACTGAGCATTATGAATTAGCCTTGGATCATCTAAAATCGATTACCCCATCCTTGAATTTGCCTTTTCTATTGAAATCAATTTCGTTTAGCATCATTAGTCTTGTTATTTGTTTTAATTTAATTAGTTTGATTAGTGAAACTTTAAAGAACATTGATTGCTTAGATCAAGACGTACTATGCATTCTTAGTGATTGATCAAAACCCATTTGGATTGACACCTCATATACTACATTGTATATTGAGAATTGATCTCAAATTAGACTCCAAAAAGTCTAATATCACTTCCACCGACACGTAATGTTCCTATCACAACACAATACGCTCATCCTGAACATATTCTCAACACCCATGCAATCAAACATGCAACACGCAAACAATGCATCACGCAAAAGGGGGTTTAGTGCCCAAACTTACCTGCTATGGGCCCTTCCTGAAGGTTTAGAGAACTCTACATCTAAAGCACAAACTGCCCTTTTCTTTGCCGGGGGTTCAATCGCGGTTTTGGCTGGCTGCTTTCCTGAAGCCTTGGCCTTTTCAGTCCCTCTCAACGGACACAAAGACGCGAAGTGCCCTAACTCTCGACACCTATAGCACATGACGTTTGCAAATCTTTCTTCTCTTCACACACCTTGCGAACAATTCCGGGCCAGATGCCCCTCATTTCCGCAGGTGTAACAAGCGGTTCCTTTGCTTGTTCCATCATCCTGCGGTCCTCTCCCTCTCTGGGACTTTCCTTTTCCTTGATTCCGCTGCTTCGCTGACTGCCCGGTACTAGATCCACCACTAGTCTTTGACATCGCTTTCAATTGATAGCGCTTGGTATCTACTGCTTTATCCACTACTTTGTGCAATCTGGTATAGGCACCTGAAGTCATTCGGCTAGCTAATTCCGGGTCCAAACCTTCCATAAATCGTCCCACCAAGGACGTCTCATCTCCGTAACGGTAGTCGACGTATCTGAGGAGTCTGTTGAACTCTGCTTCATATTCCCTTACAGTTCGGCTCCCTTGTTCTAGCTGGGTGAATTCTGCTTCTAACCTTGCCCTCGCCTCTAGAGGAATATAATTCTGGGTGAATTTTCCCCGGAATTCTCTCCACGTCGCGATTGGATGACCGCAACTTCTCTGTACGGTTTGCCACCAGTTCTTTGCTTCGTTTTCAAGGTGGTAGACTCCTACTCTTACTCGGAGCGATTCAGGGCAATTCAACACCTTGAATCCTTCCTCTATCACCTGGAGCCATGCGGCTGCTTTATACAGGTCCGTGCTCCCTGAGAATCGGTACGTTCCTATCCCGCGCATCGCCGTGACTATCCTCAAGAAATCGGGAGGCCCTCTTGTCTCCCTTTGTGGCGCCCTTTGTAGCGCCTGATCTAGCTTACCAAACGCTCTTTCCATAGTCTGCTCTAGCCGAGACAAGCGAGACGTCGGCATTGTCAGTCCTGGCTGACCTCTTGACATGCCATACACCGGGCTTGGCGTATAATACGTTGGAGTTTCCATACTCCATTCGCTTGTACTCCAACTTGCTCCCGTCGCCCCGTCCGGCGACGCTGGGTGCTCTACTGCCGGAGACCCCTGGTAGCTTGGAACCGATTCGCTTCCCGAATCGTTCTCATACCCAGACACCTCTTCTTGTCCGTAATCACTGTCATGTCCGAAATATCTGAATGTGTCTGTCGATAGGTGAACGTAGCTATCCGTTGGACTGCCTTGACCCGATACTGAACCCCTCGGCCCTCCTCCTCCTTCTTGGTTATACGCCATCTGCATAACGCATAAGAGTAAGCCTAAACTGACTAGACGGAACGTGGCCGGATTCCTAATTGGCTTTTGCGACTCTCTTTTGACTCGATAAAACGTTTGAAAACAGTTTGCTCGTGAGCATGATCGTAAAACCATGCTCTGATACCAACTTTTGTAACACCCTGACTCGTGCTACGGATATACCGAGCTGAGAATGCTACAAAAAACGCGGGGCCACAGAGATATTCAGGCATAAGAGGCACAAAGCCCTTCTGGCTAGAACGTCGCCGTAGGTGCGTGCCTCTCGACCAAGGCCTAAAGCTTTTCAATCCGTTCCTTAGTGTCGAGTTGTTTCAGTTTGGACTAAAATTGTATCATTTAACACAAACCGACTTTTAGGCAAATCTTACATAATATTCATATTTTTGAAAGTAGTTTTCCAAAAGGGGTTTATAATAGGGTTGGCCGGCCTTTCGCCAAAACTATACATATGTATACTTTGCTGACCAATTTTACAAAAGCCAAGGCAATCTACTCCGGCTGTCCTAACATCCCGCCGCAACGAGCTAAGCCCGTCTACTGGTCACCTGCAAAACAAAATGAGTCATGAGTATTCTAGTAATACTCAATGAGCTCCGGGGAACCTAAAAACACATTAGACCCCCTCCCCAAACAACTGCAAGCAAGTTTAACCCCAAACAAGCAAGCACACAATCACACTCAATCACAGAATAAGCACATGCGGAAGCTAACTATTCTACATGCAAACTCTACTCATGCATGCAAACTCCAGGTCTAAATTGCGAGGCCTGTATGTGTAACGGACACACGCCTGTTCCCCCTCATGACACCCAAAAATCACCACAAAGGATCATTCTGGGATCCGTCACACCCGCTCGGCTAAAGGAGCTACCCTTCAGCACCTGAGTTTCTCCTCTATAGACTCTCTCTACAAGGTCCAAGCTTAGGGAACGTGCCGAATACACCCTTACTAAGCATATATAATTCCTACCGAATATATATATCTTAGATGCAACAAACAACAGCCTAACTCGTGGATCCTGCGGGACCACCCCGGTTAGACTCACACGGGCCGCGACATGCTAGAAGCTCTGCTCTAGTACGTCGGCCCCTCTCTGGTTGGAAACGATTCATGCCGTTCCTCCTGAACTATGACATCGATCTCCCATTCTTGCTTTGCACTCATGTAACGTCGGCCCCTCTCTGGTTACATCGATATTATGACGAATTTTAAAATCGTCGTAATATCGTCATCAAATTACGACGATATTACGACGACACAATTTTATGACGAATTTACAACGAATACATAATTCGTCGTAATTCCGTCGTAATGTCGATGTAAATTTACATCGATTTAAATTCGTCATAAAATTTCGTTTGTAATTGGCTGTTTTCTTGTAGTGAAAGTTGCAAAAGCCAAAAGTCTGATCGAAAATAAAGCGTCACCCAAAAAGGCTTCTTTTCTCTCCAAGTGACCGAAAACCTGAAGAGACTCGATAAAGGACTAAAAGACTCTAAAAACAAACTTTGACTCGATAAAAGACACAAAAACAAGGGTTAGAAACTGGTAAAAACACGGGTTAGAAACTGGTAAAAACACGGTTTATCAACTCCCCCAAACTTAGTCTTTTGCTTGCCCTCAAGCAAACAGAAAACCAAGACATGGAAAAGAGGTTTGAAAAACACGGAGACTCACATTTTCTTTAGAACACTGCGATGACCATCCAACTTCGTAATCCACATGTTGCCAAACCAGCTCCAGACCAAACCACCATGTACTTCTCCACAGGCATTGCAGCTTCCCTAGATTCAACACATGGTTTCACAGAATAATTCAATAGCCATCTTCGAAGGGTCTCACTAGAAGATCATAGTGCCAAGAACTTTCTAGACTCTTTCTCTTTCGATACCATATTAAGTCAACCACACAACCTTTGGTACTCTTTCCCTCCCCAATACTTATTCTTTTCTCATTCTTTTTTTTTTTTATTCAAAGGTGTAAGCGAATAATGGTATCTCTGGAAATTTTCCTAAACCTCGCTTCCAACCTTAGTTTGATCATTTCTTTCGAAGTAAAAGAATGGGATCGATGGAAATTTTCCTAGCCCTTTACCCAAAATAAAATCATTTCACCTTTTCTGCTTTACTTTAAACAAGGGAGAGGAGTACCATACTTTCACACAGGTTGTCTTGTCAGATACAAATGAGGAATCAAGCTCTGAAGAAACCAATCACAATGATTAACTGGTCAGCCTTTAGATTTTTCATTAGTCTGATCTGAAGCTAACTCTGTAACCATGGTCACTTAGAAAAAAAAATCAAAACAAGAAATCCAAGATCATGATCATCATCTCCAACAGCTTTTCGGTTAGAATTCAGCTTTAGATTCGAAAGTAACGCTATTGGTCCCCGGCAACGGCGCCAATTCTTGAAACACTTCAGGAATAACCCAAATAAAACACTGCAAGAGAACAGACTATCACAGTAGTATATATGGGATTGAATCCACAAGGACCAATGTTACACTACAAATCTCACAAAGTAAAATAGAGCTAAGACGAAAATATGGTTTTGATTTGCAAAATAAAACTAAATAACTAATAACAAGGAGAAAATCAATAAGGAAAAACGTTAGGCTAAGGGTTTTTTGCAGGAATCTAGAGATCATGAATCATACAATTATTCAGACTATGATTAGCACAAGTCTCGAACTCAAACATCAATGTTTAATCAATCCACTGTCGTCGTATTGATCACTAAATCTAACAACCTAAGATTCTAAACTGTCATTTGAAATTAGAATTCTAGACCAGCATTAACGAATTGGTCTGATATGTTCACGAATCGCCTTAGCATCAGATTTCGTTGGCTAAGGACGATTCGCTCGCCTATGTTCTTTCAAGCAATCTACAACACTTTTGATGAGTAGATTAAACCCTAGATCAGAGACAAAGTGATAAATTTAGCCTAAGAAATGAACATAACAATAAGCGAAGACCACAAAAGATAGATCTCTATCTATGTCTAATTCAATGATTCATAGATCCCCTTGAAACCCTAAACCTAACTATGAAACTACTCAGACATGGAAGCAGAGAACGAGCAAAGAGATGAAGAAAAACTCATAATCGATATAATAGAAATTCAGAAAGGGTTCATAAATTCTTCTCTCCAAAGCTTACAAAGTTGCAAAAGCCAAAAGTCTGATCGAAAAGTTATTGCCCCAATCTGCACAGAGAGAACAAATTTCCCTGGATCACCTAGCTTCTTTGGCATCTTGTTTTGGAGGACAGCACTGCAATCTTTTGAAACCATCATGACATTATCTTCAGTAGACACCTTACTTGTCACCAAGCTCTTCATATACTTTTTCAATGAAGGTATCATTTGGATTGCATCAACAAGAGGAAGCTTCACCACGAGATCATTCAGTACTTTTTGGACGAGTAGGGTATGGAACCCTTGGAGTGTAGACATGTGTAGGGGGTAGCATTTGTGGCTCATCTGCAGAGTCTGTACATGTGGAAACCTTCCCCTTTTTAGCTGTCTCTTCGTCAACCTCTTCTAGATCAATGACGACATCAACATCCTTTCCTTTCTGTCCAACATGTTCTAGCTCCTTTCCACTTCTAAGTGTAATGGCGTTGATGAACTTATTCCTTGGATTCTGCCTTACTTTCCCTGGAAGAACTCCATGCGGTTTCTTGATTGCTTCGGCAGTTTGAGCAACCTGAGTATCCAGCTTCTTCACATGAGTGTATACAGCTTCATACTTGTTGTTGAGATCGTTGTACATGTTATCAACCTTGACATTGATCTCTTTAGCATATTGTTGTTGGTTGAGCAGAAGTTGTTGCATAAGAAGTTTAAGATCATTCTGAGAGCTATTCGCTGAGCTTGCAGGAGCTTGGAACGGGGCAGGTCTTGTTGTCTGGAAGGCGTTGAACGACTGTTTCTGCTGAAACCCACCTTGAAACCTGTTCTGGTCCTGGAAGCCCTGAGAAAAACCTGAGACGCCTACGTTTTGCACAAACGTTTTTCCTTGGGATTGTTGAGCTTGGGTAAACCTGATCTTGGGGATTTTCGACATTGGGGCTTATGTAATACAGATTCGGATGGTTTATGTAGTTCTGGTTGAAACCTCTTTTCTGCACGTACCCTTGTCCGCTAACGTAGTTCACCTTCTGCTGCTTATCAGTTTCATCTTCAGCTAATCACTGGCAGAAAATTGCATCTCTTGTCTCCTCGCAAGACTGCACACCTCTCTGATTTCCCTTCAACAGCAAGTTTACTTTCGCAGTCAGCTCATTAATCTTCTGCTAATCCACACTGCTGACACGTTTAGACATGTCGTACTCAGGACATCGATTTCTAGAACTTGCAGTCAAGTTCTCTATCAACCCCTTGTCCGCCAAAGAGAAAGGGAAGAGCTTGCACTTGAGGTAATCAGCTGGTACCCCATTCGACTTGGTAGTGCTGCAGATCTCTTCAAAATTCTCGATGTGGTCCATTAGATGCTCTGCAGGCAAACCATGGAACATGTGCTGCTTCACCAATGCAATCATCTGAGGTTTGATCTCATAATCTTGCCTCGTAATAGCTGGTGGACGGATGGCAGCTTTATTCTGGTAGAAAGCATGAGGCGTGTCCAAGTCTCCAATGGCAGGCTGCTGCTGCTGTTGCATTTGCAATTTCAGTTGTTGTAACTGCTGCACTTGCTATTGTAGCCTCTGAAGTTCGGCAGCTGCAGCGTCCTGTTGGTAATCGTTTTGATTGTCCATGATGAAGGGATTTGGCCTTGCTTTCCTGTTCGTTCGTTCTAACCTCGCTAACTCTTGGTTGCTGAGCTCACGAAGGTTCTTGGAGCCCTTGCTTCTGGTAACTCTACTCAGCTTTCCGGTTAGTCATCTGAAACACACAAGAGAACAAGATAGAATATGTTAGTAAAATCTTAGACTAAAATTCAGCTTTAGATTCGAAAGTAACGCTATTGGTCCCCGGCAACGGCGCCAATTCTTGAAACACTTAGGAATAACCCAAATAAAACACTGCAAGAGAACAGACTATCATAGTAGTATAGATGGGATCGAATCCACAAGGACCAATGTTACACTACAAATCTCACAAAGTCAAATAGAGATAAGACGAAAATATGGTTTTGATTTGCAAAATAAAACTAAATAACTAATAACAATGAGAAAATCAATAAGGAAAAACGTTAGGCTAAGGGTTTTTCGCAGGAATCTAGAGATCATGAATCAGACAATTATGCAGAGTATGATTAGCACAAGTCTCGAACTCAAACATAAATTTTTAATCAATTCACTATCGTGGTATTGATCACTAAATCAACCAACCTAAGATTCTAAACTGTCGTTTGAACTTAGAATTCTAGACCAGCATTAACGAATTGGTTTGATATGTTCACGAATCGCCTTAGCATCAGCTTTTGTTGGCTAAGGACGATTCGCTCGCCTATGTTCTTTCAAGCAATCTACAACACTTTTGATGAGTAGATTAAACCCTAGATCAGAGACTAAGTGATCAATTTAGCCTAAGCAATGAACACAACATTAAGCGAATACCACAAAAGATAGATCTCTATCTATGTCTAATTCAATGATTCATAAAACCTAACTATGAAACTACTCATACATGGAAGCAGAGAACGAGCAAAGAGATGAAGAAAAACTCATAATCGATATAATAGAAATTCATAAAGGGTTCATAATTTTTATTCAAAAGATGTAGAGATTCTTCTCCCCAAAGCTTACAAGGTTGCAAAAGCCAAAAGTCTGATCGAAAAGTTATTGCGCCAATCTGCACAGAGAGAACAAATTTCCCTGGACCGCCTAGCTTCTTTGGCATCTTGTTTTGGAGGAAAGCACTGCAATCTTTTGAAACCATCATGACATTATCTTCAGTAGACACCTTACTTGTCACCAAGCTCTTCATATACTTTTTCAATGAAGGTATCATTTGAATTGCGTCAACAATAGGAAGCTTCACCACGAGATCATTCAGCATTTCCTTGCACTTGGCTTCTTCTAGGTCCTTGTGCGACTTCTTTGGACGAGTAGGGTATGGAACCCTTGGAGTGTAGACACGTTGATATGCTCAAATTAATACCCGATAAGTACTAAAACAGTTGTTGTAGTATATGTAGGGGTCGAACACAAGAACTCCAGATATCACGCAATATGATTTGAATTAAACTAAACCAAAATATGTAATTGAAAGCAATACGTAAATTAAAAGTGTTGTAAGTCAATTGGAAAGAAGATAGGCTCAGGGTATTTCTCAGGAATTCAATGAATGTAGATAAACTAACTAACATGATTCGGATTTAGCGCGGTTCTTGAACTCAAATCACTAAAGTATAGCTAACCAACTTTCGTTGCAAAAACTATCTAAGTCTAAATCCTAGAATTCCAAATCTCTTTGCGAATCCTAAAGTCTAAACCAGCTTTTAGTTCAAGTTTGATTTGTTCACAAAACAACTAAACCAAATCTCTTTGCGAATAGTTATTTTGCTCACCTTAAGTTCTGTCAGGTAATTATCCTAAGATCTAAGTTCCAGATTCGTCAACCTATAATTAGCTATGAGAACAACCTAAGGCGAAGAACTAATTCATATGGTGAATCCTAATTAACTAATTAACCTAACATTCAGAGAAAACCCTTATGAGAACCCTGAACCTAACAATGGATCTACTCAGACATGGAGATTGAAAACAACATGATTGAATAGATCATCAAAGAAATCAATAAGAAACAGGAGTTCAGAGTTGTCTCTCCAAAAACCAGAGTAAAATAAAGCTTTTATTAGAACGTCATAGCCAAAGTGGCTTAAAAACCTAACTTAAACTCCTAAACCACGTTTTGGGCTAAATTGTAAATAATAAAGTCTTCTGGGCAATTTTGCAATTCTTCAACTCTTCATAAAAGTCGTGACTCGTGTCTTGCTGCAGTGAGTATCGACCGATACTAGGGTAGTGTCGATCGATATTGAGGCATCAAATCGGGTACTCAGCTACACGAACTTCTGTTTTGCTCCAAAATGCTCCAAAAATCTCCAATATCTCCAATTATGCTCCAAACGTGCTAAAACCTGTAAAAGACTCTAAAACACTACAAAATAGTAGAAGGACTCTATAAAACGGACTTATATCATGGTCAAAAAGGGGTAAAAACCATGATATATCAACTCCCCCAGACTTAGCCTTTGCTTGCCCTCAAGCAAACATAAGACTAAACCAGAGAAAGAAGTTTGAAAACAACGGAGACTCACCTGTTCATGAAACATTGCAATGACCATTTTCCCTAATGTCTTCTCATCACTTTACCATTTCCAGATCTAACCACCATCTACTTCTCCGTAGACATTCGTAGCTTCCCAGACTCCACACATTATTTCACAACATTATCCATCCAAGCCTTCATCGCCAGTTTCATCGTTGTAATCAATCCCAAGAACCTTCTAAACTCTTTCCCATACAATATCATGACAAAAGAACCATCCAATTCTCACACTTTTTAGTATTGTTTCCTCTCCCCTAGACTTATTTCACTTTATGCTTTTTTATTTTTTTTCTTCTCTTTTTTTTATTTATTCGCGTATACAAATCAAGGTTTGAGACGCGAGTATTGATGGTGTTTGCCACCGAATCTCCGGTTCTTCCCTCTTAATGTATCAAAGTGTGTAGGCGAATAATGGCATCATAGGAAAATCTTAGCCTCCCTTCCAACCTTTGTGTGATCATTCCTCACCAAGTAGAATAATGGGATCGCTGGAAACATTCCTAACCCTCTACTTAGGAGAAAATCATCTCATCTTTTATGCTCTTATTTATTAACTTATAACAGGAGAGAGAGATACCATTACTTTAAACACATGGGTTCCTTTGTCAGATATGAATGAGGAGTCAAGCTCTAATGAACACTAACCACATCGATGAAGTGCAAAATTTGGCTCAGGCTCGAATGAACTTTGCTGGAAACATGGGTGTCTTCTAATTAACTGGTCATCATTTGGATTTTTCATTAGTCGATCTGTAACTGATTCTGTAACAATGGACACTCAGAAGCAAAGTCAAAACAGTAGATTCAAGAACAAGATCATAATCTCCAACAGGTTTTTGACTCAATAAAACAAATTTTGACTCAAGAACGACTGACTCTAAGAAAAACAAACACAATGTCAGCAACTACCTCCCCCATACTTAAACAACATTGTCCCCAGTGTTATTTAGCCTAGAGTTGGTAAAAGAAATCAGAAGAGTTGAGTGGATTGGTGAAAATCGAAGGAGACGTACCTGGGTGACGGGTATCGACCGATACCATGTTGGTATCGATCGATACAAGGGATGTTAGTCGATGCAATTTTGACATCGATCGATCTGTAGCTCACGGTCCCTTAAGAAATACCCAGCTCCTTTGTCGTGTGGATGGTGTCGATCGATACCGGGTGGGTGTCGATCGATACTGCTCTTCTGAATCTACTGCACGCAAAACACAAGACACAAAACATAAAACCAAAAACAAAAACAAAAACAAAAGACTTATATACAGACTTACCAGTGGGTTGCCTCCCACCAAGCGCTTGTTTAACGTCACGAACTTGACTATGCTCAGGTGATCAGTCAGGAGAAAATTGAGAACTGACTCCCATGCAAGTTCTACAACTAGACACTTCCAGCTTCAGAGTTTTGCTCAACATGCTCTCCACAACCTCCTTTCCTTTCTCTTTCAGCTTCAGAGTAAGAATGACTCTAGCCTTGGAGAATGGTCTTGAGGTTCTTTTGCACTTCACCTTGTACTCAATCGAGTCTCCATCACACTTCTGAGGGATTAAAGTCATATAGGCATCACCCTTGACTCTTTTGCTCTTCACCTTCTTCTTTGCCTTAGCCGTTGTGATGTCTCTCTTCATGATGATAGAAGGACTATCTAGAATGTCCATGACAGTTGGCACATCATAAGGCTCATCCAAAAGGTCAACCATCAACGTCTCTCCTATAACAACGGTGATGCAAGAGATATGTTTGGGAGCTCTTCCAGAACGGATGGCTTTATAGGAGATCTCCTTGTCAATGTATGAGAATGAGATTCTCTTACTGGGCGTGTCAATAACTGCACCAACTGTAGCCATGAACGGTCTTCCAAGAATCAAAGGCGTACTAGATCTTGCACTCATCTCCACAACCTGAAAATCAGTAGGAACCAGACAATCTCCTACTTTAACCAGCAAATCAGGGATGATACCATATGGAATTGAGGTGGAAGAGTTCGCGAATGTAAGAGACATCTCAGGAGATCTTATATCAATTCTCAACCTCTCTGCAATTACCCTTGACATGAGATTGACCCTAGACCATGAATCAACGAGAGATTGTTTGAATTCAACTCTAGAGATAGAGCATGGAACTGAAAATTTTCCTGGGTCTTCCCTCTTAATTAGCTGTTTCATCGGAGGTGGTATACTTCTGGCTTTGATAAAGAGTGCCTTGATCTCTTCCTCAGTTTCTCTGCAATTTCGAAGTAACACTCCAAAGCGAGCAACTTCTCCGCAGTAATAGGGTTCATGAGATGTCTAGGTGGTCGAGGATATGGTACCTTAGGTTTGTACACCCTCTCTGGCGTCACATCATGTGTCTTCTCGACTGCAGGGTCAGTGTCGATCGATACAGGGTGAGTATCGATCGACACACGAGGGCTTGAGATGTCCCATGAAAGTATATGCACTGGTGTCGATCGACACTGTCTGGTGTCAGTCGATGCTTCTTGTTTCGAAACGTCTTTGGCAGATCCTTGGACGGGTATCGACCGATTCTGGGTGGTATCGATCGATACTGGGGCGATTTCGGGAGCCTCATCGTCGTTATCTTCAGCAAGATCGACGAGATTCTTTGCAGTTAGGCCAATTTTCACTTCTGGATCGACCTCTTCATCACTTCTTAAGGTGATTGCATTGACGCATTCCCTTGGATTCACTGTTTTCCCTGGAAGGAAACCTTCTTGCCTCTTCACAGCTGCTGCAGTCTGAGCGACCTGAGTTTCCAGCCTCTTCTGATGAATGCTAAGAGCTTCAATCTTTCCATTTAGGTCTGTGTACATAGCATCCATCTTCCCATTGAAATCCACTGTCATCTTCTGCTGTCCCTGAAGAAGCTACTCAAGCATAGACTCAACCTTGCTCTCTGGAGATTTGGGTGGGTGAGGTGGGTATTGATACCTTTGACTTTGAAATCCAGCACCACCAATGTAGTTAACACCTTTCACTTCAACCTCATCAGCAAAGTGAACAGCTTTCTTCGTCTTACCCATCAGGAGATTGTGCACTGAATCCAACTTAGCTTGAACCTCAGCAATCTGCGATCCATCTAAATTCCCAGCCTGCTTCTTCCGCTCAAAGTCTGCATTCTTGGTGCTATTGCTAGACGCCAAGTTCTCAATCAGCACATAAGCATCGTCAGGATATCTGGTGTTGCAATTTCCATTACTCGCAGCATCCAAAGCCATCTGATACCTCCAGTCAATCCCTCTGAAGAAAATACCCAGCAACTGAACTTTAGTGAACCCGTGGACAATCTCTTTGATATGATCTGAATCTCACCCAAGTAGCCTTGAACGCCTCAGTTGGTCCTTGAGAAAATTGGGAGATCTTATTCATGAGCTCTCCGGATCTCGCATCATCATAAAAGTTGTTCAGGAACGTGTCTTAGTCTCCTCCCAAGTAGTCAGTGATCCTGGTGGCAACTGCTTAAGCCAATAAGCTGCATCCCCACAAAGAGAGTATGGGAAAAGCTTACAGAGGAGGTAATCGTTGGACAATCCATTGTACTTGATGCTAGTGACCAAGTCCTCAAACCTCTCAATATGATCCATGGGGTGCTCATGTGGAAGACCATGAAAAGGGTGCTGACCCACAAGAGTGAAGTATGCAGGTTTCAGCTCAAAGTCATTCCCCTGGAAAGTAGGTGGACGAATCGCTGATTGATTGGCATAGAACTGATCAGGCCTGTTATACTCTCCAATTGTCCTACCACGATCAACCACATTATTCCCAACATTCACAACAGTTGGAGGAACAATGATGTTTCCATCTCCATCAAGTCGTTGCCCCTCTCATTGAATTGACCCTCGTGGTCTCTCAAAGCTCCAGCATCGTCACGAATCAAAACCACTGGATTGTTCATCTCTGCTAGCGTCTTTGCTTTCCTGTTTGTGCGTTCCAAAAGTGTTAGTTGCTCGTTTGATAGATTAACTAACAGAGTGTTCTTGTTCCTTCTGGTTTCACGAATAGGCATGCACCTGAAACACGAAAGTCAAGAACGTAAGTAACCGAAAAACGCGACGAGTATCGACCGATACCACTAGGGTGTCGATCGATGCTCTACGATTAAGACAAAATTCTTAGCTAAAATCTAATGGCGAAATTGAGTCCCCGGCAACGGCGCCAAATTTGATATGCTCAAATTAATACCCTATAAGTACTAAAGCAGTTGTTGTAGTATATGTAGGGGTCGAACACAAGAACTCCAGATATCACGCAATAGATTATATAGATTCGAATTAAGCTAAACCAAAAGATGTAATTGAAAGCAATACGTAAATTAAAAGTGTTGTAAGTTAATTGGAAAGAAGATAGGCTCAGGGTATTTCTCAGGAATTCAATGAATGTAGATAAACTAACTAACATGATTCAGATTTAGCGCGATTCTTGAACTGAAATCACTAAAGTATAGCTAACCAACTCTCGTTGTGAAAACTATCTAAATCTAAATCATAGAATTCCAAATCTCTTTGCGAATCCTAAAGTCTAAACCAGGTTTTAGTTCAAGTTTGATTTGTTCACAAAACAACTAAACCAAATCTCTTTGCGAATAGTTATTTTGCTCACCTTAAGTTATGTCAGGTAATTAATCGTACTCTCGTGCCTAATCAATTATCCTAAGATCTAAGTTCCAGATTCGTCAACCTAAAATTAGCTATGAGAACACCCTAAGGCGAAGAACTAATTCAGATGGTGAATCCTAATCAACTAATTAACCTAACATTCAGAGAAAACCCTTATGAGAACCCTGAACCTAACAGTGGATCTACTCAGACATGGAGATTGAAAACAACATGATTGAATAGATCATCAAAGAAATGAATAAGAAACATGAGTTCAGAGTTGTCTCTCCAAAAACCAGAGTAAAATAAAGCTTTTATTAGAACGTCATAGCCAAAGTGGCTTAAAAACCTAACTTAAACTCCTAAAACACGTTTGGGCTAAATTGTAAATAATAAAGTCTTCTGGGCAATTTTGCAATTCTTCAACTCTTCATAAAAGTCGTGACTCGTGTCTTGCTGCAGTGAGTATCGACCGATACTAAGGTAGTGTCGATCGATACTGAGGCTTCAAATCGGGTACTCAGCATATTGTTGTTAGTTGAGCAGAAGTTGTTGCATAAGAAGTTTAAGATCATTCTGAGAGCTATTCGCTGAGCTTGCAGGAGCTTGGAACGGGGCAGGTCTTGTTGTCTGGAAGGCGTTGAACGGCTGTTTCTGTTGAAACCCACCTTGAAACCTGTTCTGGCCCTGGAAGCCCTGAGAAAAACCTGAGACGCCTACGTTTTGCACAAACGTTTTTCCTTGGGATTGTTGAGCTTGTTGGGGGTAGACCTGATCTTGGGAATTTTCGACATTGGGGCTTATGTAAGACAGATTCGGATGGTTTCTGTAGTTCTGGTTGAAACCTCTGTTCTGCACGTACCCTTGTCCACTAACGTAGTTCACCTCGTGCTGCTCATCAGTTCCATCTTCAGCTAATCCCTGGCAGAAAATTGCATCTCTTGTTTCCTCGCAAGACTGCACACCTCTTTGATTTCCCTCCAGCAGCAAGTTTACTTTCGCAGTCAGCTCATCAATCTTCTGCGAATCCACACTATTGACACGTTTAGACATGTCGTACTCAGGACATCGATTTCAGAACTTGCAATCAAGTTCTCTATCAACTAATACGGTCCTTCTTTAGTCTTAGTCATGAAATCTCCATTGCTTGCAACATTAAGGGCATTCTTGTATTCCTAGTCAACTCCATCGTAGAAGATGCTTAGAATCTGTTCATCTGAGTACCCATGATGAGGGTACTCTCTGTGGTACTCTCTGAACCTCTCCCAAGCTTCGCAAAAAGACTCTCCCACGTGCTGCTGGAAAGTAGTGACTTTGTTTCGCAGTGAAGCTGTCTTAGACTTGGTGTAGAAGTGGTCCAAAAAATGTTTAATCAATCCACTATCGGGGTATTGATCACTAAATCTAACAACCTAAGATTCTAAACTGTCGTTTGAACTTAGAATTCTAGACCAGCATTAACGAATTGGTTTGATATGTTCGCGAATTGCCTTAGCATAAGCTTTCGTTGGCTAAGGACGATTCGCTCGCCTATGTTCTTTCAAGCAATCTACTACACTTTTGATGAGTAGATTAAACCCTAGATCAGAGACTAAGTGATCAATTTAGCCTAAGCAATGAACATAACAATAAGCGAAGACCACAAAAGATAGATCTCTATCTATGTCTAATTCAATGATTCATAGATCCCCTTGAAACCCTAAAC
This sequence comes from Eutrema heterophyllum, assembly GCA_002933915.1. Lineage (NCBI taxonomy): Eukaryota > Viridiplantae > Streptophyta > Magnoliopsida > Brassicales > Brassicaceae > Eutrema > Eutrema heterophyllum. The sequence continues at coordinate 36,931 of PKMM01011751.1, read as the reverse complement.
CTAACTATGAAACTACTCAGACATGGAAGCAGAGAACGAGCAAAGAGATGAAGAAAAACTCATAATCGATATAATAGAAATTCATAAAGGGTTCAGAAATTCTTCTAAAAAGATGTAGAGATTCTTCTCCCCAAAGCTTACAAAGTTGCAAAAGCCAAAAGTCTGATCGAAAATAAAGCATCACCAAAAATTAGCTAAAAATAAGTTTAAATAGGTCCAGAGTCATTTTCCACGAAACCCTAGGTAAACCGGGTCAAAATAAGTGAAAACCGAAATTTTCTTTTTTTCGCGTCACTAAATCGGTCAGTTTATGTTGGACCGTCTTCACAAAAACTAACATAACTTTTGATTGCACTGTTGGATTGATCTTAAACCACTTCCAAATGAAAGCTAACCTAATGTTATATCTTGCATCAAACTTTGAGCTTAATCCATCGGTAGGAAGTTCTTCAACGAATGCCAAACTTCTGACGCATCTGCATGATTCTGCATCTCCATATGCTCATTTTCACCCAAAAATGCTTCTTTTTTCTCCAAGTGACCTAAAACCTGAAAAGACTCGATAAAGGACTTACAGACTCTAAAAAAAAACTTTGACTCGATAAAAGACACAAAAACAAGGGTTAGAAACCGGTAAAAACAAGGGTTAGAAACCGGTAAAAACACGGTTTATCAAAAGGTTAAACGGTTTTGAGGACAAAACCTTTTGAAGAGGGTGAGAATGATACAGTTTCCAAAATTGGATTTGATCAAGAATTTGTTCATCCAAGATATCTCTATAGTCGGCACAATCAATCCATCCACATTAACTATATACATGACCTCAAACTCATGATCTTGAAATGGATGGCCAGATTCTCTCTTTGGGATCACCGAGAACATGTGAGCACCCTTGGATTAGTCTCAATAAAATCTGGTCAAGGATGTGATCCCATGATTCACGTCTTTTTTCAAATTTCAATCAATCCTTTTAATTCCCCTCATTTATGTATTTAATTTATTTGAAATTATGTCTACATTCATTTTAGTTTTACTACGAAACTTAGGAGCTCTATAAAAAGAGTTTGCATTGTCATTGTAAAAGGAAAATAAAATTGAATAAAAATCAGATAGTGTTTTCCTCTTAAAGGTTTTATGTTTTGTTTTGCTTGTCTATTTTAGTTTGTGCAATCATCCTAAAATACAAGTGTGGATCATTAAAGTATTGTGTGAGATTCCTTTACTCTCTTGTTTGTGTGGAATAATAACTTGTGTGATTCAAGTTGTTCTTTCATGTGTTGAATTGTGTGATCCAATCAACAACAACTCCATCTCCATCTTCACCAACGTCCAATCTTCCATTTCAAGCCGTAAGCCTTGAAATCGCTTGATCTATAAGAGAGGTGGATTCCAATCTTATATCACCTATTTTCATCTTAAGAAGGTATGGTGGATGAATCTTCATAAGGGTTCACTTGCAGGGAGTTCAAGTGAGTTGTTATCGGTATGCTGATTTTAAAAAAAAAAAAAAAAAAAGCTCATGAGTATAAGGTGAAGATTCAGTTTAATCTTTGAGGGTGAAGATGTTAGTGTCAAAGATAGGTGGAGTTTGCATACAGGTGAATGTGATGCAGGGTTCTGTAGTGAAGTTCTAAGGGCTGTAAGTTGGTGTCTCAGGCATGTCACAAGGTTGTGGATGTGAGATAGGTTTCATGAATCAGACAGTTCGAGTCTGTTGGTGGTATGGTTTTGTTAATTCGTATTAGTTTGAGAAAAGGTAGAGCAAAGATATTTGTTCCAAAAGTCTTCCTAGCCAGGTGGAGTTAGGCGGCGGGTTTTGTTGGCAACAACAGCGGTGCAAAGTGATGTTCAATACAGTGTGTTCAAACATGTAATAAGTGAAAGACTGTTTCAGAGATAGGAAGCATGCTTAGAGTTTTCTGCAGTTGATTCAAGAAGAATGTGTTTGCAAACATGTATGTTAAAACATAGTGTTTGGACCAGGGTTGTGTCGAAAGTCTGTCCAGCATTGTTGATAGTTGGATGGGGTGTTCTGTTAGAAATAACAGCGATACAAGAGGTGTTCGAGGCTGTTATGTTTAAACAGAGAAAACCAGGGATTGTTTCAGGTTTGAAGCATGTATGATTTAGAGTTTGCTGTACATAAAGTTCAAGGAATTTGATTCAAGACTCAATGCGCATGAGTAGAATCAAAAGGCTAGTAAGGGAATCAAGTTGCAGAGAAACAAAGGCAAACAAAGCTATGAAGGAATCAGTGATGAGTTGAGCTTGACACGGGATGTGTAGCAGCTCGTCTTACAACTCAAGAAGGGACATGTGAAGAAGATCAAAGTGCCAAGTCTAGAGCCAAGAGAAAAAGGTTCTAAGAGGCAATTCTCAAGGAGACTTCAAGTTAAGCATTCAGGAAGAATGACAAAGGAATAATGAGTTGCGGAGAAGTTGAAAGTTGTCTGAATCCGAAGGTGGAGATTTCAGTCAACTCACGATTTGGGCCAGTTATTGGGCCTTAGAAAGTTTCTAGGGTTTCTTGATTATATATACATGTGTACAACTCAAGGAATACCTAATCCAAAATCTTGAGGATTCCAAGCGCCTTAGAGGCGGCTCATAAAGCTTGAGTGATCTTCTTGTAAACCACATCGAATGTGTTTTCCGATTCTTCATAGTGGATGTTGTGGATCCCGGATCCACACAATACGTAGCGGTTAGAGGCCGTGAACTTGGTGAACAATTCTTGTGAAAGGACTAAATCCTAACAGATCCAGATTCCTCTTATGTTAATTTGCATTACCTCATTTTGATGGGGAAGAACATAAAGATACCGTTGGAGATAAAAAAAAAGAACCTAGCCTTGGATTTCGTGGTTTTTATGGAAAAATATAAACAAATTTTTTTTTGAAGGCATGGAGTTTTTGGCCTCTCAAACTATTGTGAAAATCATTGATGATGCTCAACTTTGGTTCCTTGCACAAGAAGCGGACAAGTAAAATTAAGCTACTAGAAACTCCCAAAGTGTTGTTGTGAGAAAAGGTTGGGAAGAGCCTCCTAAAGGGTGGGTTAAATGTAATATAGGAGTTTTTGGTCCAAGCAAAAAAAGAGTATTGGTTACCTTTCGATTTTACGTGATTGTGGGAGTTGAAACTCGCACAACTAAATTTGGTTAGGAATTTAGAGGGAACAGAAGATTCTAAGAACGAAACACGAGAACAGAGATCCAAAGATGGTATTTTATTGCTGATTTGATAAGATTTTTCGTACAAGAATATGATAAGCGATTTTGCTAAGTGTTTGGCTAGGTTAAAAAACTTGTCCCTATTTCTGAATAACTTCGTCTCTTTTTTATAGATGTTGGTGAGCCGCCTAGGCGAGAATATCAGAGAATATTATCATAGATTTACTTCCATTTTGGTGAGCCGCCTAGCTGACTTCCGTGTGATTCAAGACCATCTCCTAGGGCAAATGACGACGCGAATTGTCTCTTGGGCTTTGATATTCTCATAATTTACTTGTTTAGCATGCATTTTACTTAGCGTTTTTAGTCGCATGCATGCATAATCATCGTTTTCCTTAGTGTTTTGGTCTAAATTAGAGTCTAGCTAGGTTGCATTAAGTCCTAGTGAGTCTTGCATGTTTTNTCCCAATACGACTTCTGGAAGATCAACCCAGACGAAGGGTTTCCAATCCGATTCAGCTTCTACGTTCTTCATGAAAGTCGTAGATATATGAGTTAGCTGTCGCCTGCAGGTGGTTTCAGGTCATTTGGATAAGCGGTTCAAGAGATATGGCGATTTTACCAAGTGTATGTAGACCAGTACCGACCGACTCCCGTGCGGCACACTCCGACCGGTATGACACCAGGGACTTGTGCCGATCCACTGTACCGACCCAGGACTGGTCGGTACAGACCACCAGAACCAGCAAAAACCCAGATTTGACCGGGTCAATACCCGGTTTGTTCCGGGTTGACCCAGTTCGCCCCTTTTTCTATAAATACTCTTGAAACCTAATTTTCAAGCTAAGCTTTCTTCTTTCTAGAGTTGGGTTTTATCCCAAACTCTTCTTATGATTTTGGAGGGATTTTGATTGTTCTTCATACAAATGCCACTCTAGAGAAGATTTCTTCACCCTTAGCTTTATATTAATGCATATTCTTTATCCTTATGTCTTTTTATCTTTTGTTCTTCATGTTTAGACTTTAGGGTTTTTGTTGGATTTTGAATAATGCTTGATTTTGATGATTTGATGATTGATTTATGTTGCTTATGTTATTAATCATTGCTTTCCTTTCTTTCTAAGTGATCTTAATGCTAGATTGGGCTTGAGAAAGTCAAACTAGATCTTTGGAAATTTCACACCCACAAGGTGTTTGATGAAATTTCCCAAAGAACTTAGAAAGAGATAAACATTCTTAACCTATGAGAGTAGTTGCTTAAGGTGTTTATTGGTTGATTTGAATATTGATCTTAATCTTGCTAATCATTTCATCACAAATGAGAATTTGATCTTGATTTAATGATTAGCAAAGTGATTAGTGCCTTGAGAAAGGATTAGTCATAATTAGTGATCTTAACCTAAGGAATAGCATAGATTGTGCGTATTAGCATCGTTAGTCAATTGTCTTGATGATTAGATGATGACGATTTAGGTTGCATCTTGTTAGATCCTTCACTTAGGTTGATCTTAAAGCTAGTTTTGGACTGAGAGATCAAAACTAGAGCTTAGACATTTCACGCCCGAGAGGTGTTCGATGAAATGCTTTAACCAAACCTTTTGTGAGCCTTTCATGCCTAGCCAATGAGAGTTGATGTCTAGGGTGATTAGTGAACTAAGTGGAATTGGAGATCAAAGCTTGTTAATCATCTTATCACAAACGAGAGTTTATTCTTGATTTGGTGATTAACAAAGTGATTAGTGCCACGAGAGTGGATTAGTCATAATTGTGAATTCCATGTTCTACGATAGTGTTTAATTCAATCTAAATCATCATTGTTTGTTCATTAATCATCTTCTTGATAGTTAATTCATTTTTCCAACACTTGTATCTTTTGTTTTCTTTCTTGCATTTTACATTCTTTGTTCAAAAATATAAAAACCCAAAAACATTTGTTATAGCTTAGGAAGATTCATGTATTCTTAGTGCATTGATCTTAACCTCTATGGATTGACACCTCTTATGCTACAATGACAAGCATAGAGGAATTGATATGAACATAACACAAAAATCCTTTATCATGCTTGCGGCTCGGCCCATTACTCGTCTTGCCCCACAAAGACCTCGGCTTGGCTCGCGAAGGCTTTGGCTCGATCCGTGAAGACTTCGACTCGGCCAAAGACGCGTCGCACCATCTTTCCACTGCCTCGGCTCGGCCCAAGTCGTAATGATCTGGCTCGTGGGCTCTCCTCTGATTCAGGGCTTGGCTAGGCCCATAAAGTTCGGCTAGGCCCAGTTTTGTACTTAGTTGTTTTCCACAGTTGATCTCGGCTAGGTGAAAACCGACCCCAACAGTGATGATGAAGGGGAATTCTTGCTACATAGTAGAAGAGATTTTAGGTGTTCTAGCAGTATGGTGGTGGCTAAGTTAATTGCGTTTTCGTGGGCTATGAAAATCATGTTCAGCCACAAAGTGAAAAGGTGATCTTCGCCTCAGAAGCTGATTTGTTGGGAGCAATAAAGAGACCTAAAGCTTGGCCATCCTTCATGTATCAAGCATCTGAGGCTGAGATTTTGTTAAAGTCTATTACTGACTGGAGAGGTGAAGTGGAAACAATGGTTTCAAATAGAGGAGCGTTTCTCATCACACAAAGCATGACTAGGGAAGATTAGAGTCAATCTTATGTTGCTAGATGTCATCCGTCTTGGCTTCATGATATTTTTGTTGGTGAGAATGTTGGATCCTCTCCTTGATGGGCCTTCTCTCTTTCTTTACTCGAGTATTAATTCATTTTTGGACTCGGGTGGTTAACTCATTTTTTGGAAATATGTGATGATATATGTAAGACCCTATATGTGCATCCTCTGTTATGGACTGTGAGGTTGATGCTTGTAACTATTAACTTTCTAATCAATATAAACATCAGATGAGAAAACCATGTAAATAATCCATTCCGAATAATCAGTGCCCACTCCTGTCTTCTAGTAACATGGACGTGGCAAGCATAGAGATGTTGATATGTTTTTTTTCATTTTTTATTTTTTTTGCTTATTGCACAATATATTGCTCTCGTAATTAGGGTGGGCAAATTATTCGTTAGATTCGTTTTGATATGGTATCCGTTTCGATTCGACCAGAAAAAATCCGGATATCCGTAAAGATTCGAAGCAAAGCAAATACTAAAATATAGTATCTGTCTAAAACCAAGCAAATCACAAATACTAATTTTAAAAAGGTCGGATATCCGCTCCGATCTGTAGATCATATATATATATATACATAATATATTATAAATTTATAATTTTTATTTACATTTTCTGTATCTCTTTAATAAATAAAAAATGTTAAAAGAAAATATGCATGATAAAAATATATAAACTATATACTAATTAATAAAAATGTTTATATTAGAGTTTAAGTGAATATATTAATTTTTTGTATGTTTATTTTGTCTATCATTCTTTATATAAGAAAAATATCCGTAAATTTTCCGGATATCCGTAATTTAATCATAAAATTAGATATTCGGTAAAAACGGAGCAAATCACAAATAGTACAATTTCCCGACATATCCGCTCCGTGCCCACCCCTACTCGTAATATATCATCAATGCCGAGTAATTTTGTGATTAAAGTTTTGATTTCAAACGAGGGCACCAGTTATGTCCCATAGTGATCATCTTGACAACATACTCAACCTCATACTTTGTTATCATATTTTCTTTTTCTTTTTCATTAATATAGAAGCACCTAACCAAAGGGTAAGTTACTGATAAGAATAGGCAGAGACTGCCGCAAAGTAATCGGGTAACAAAGTGATAGTTTGCAAAATAGCTTTCTTTATCAAAGTCTTATGTTTCATTTTCATCCCTCAGATTTAATATTCCCCACAATTGAAAGCTACATGACCTGCACAAATCTTACATTTCCACATACAGAAGAAACCTTCAGGGGAGCAGTCTTCAAAGGAACCGCGTCGGTATGTACTCGCCAACTCTAAGGGGAAAACTGTAGAACTCGTCGTTCCTGCTGTCTCCGTTCCTGTGCTGGAATGGCTTCCACCACGTGATTCCTCTTTCATTACTAGCATGCCTTGCTTCCAACGTGTTATCTAGTATTGTCGCCACAATGATCGCCACCAATGGAGCCGAAGCAAAGATCGTGTTAAGTATATCGTTGAACTGCACCACAAGTCACCACGACATTGTATTAAGAAAAAGAAACACCATATAGTATATGCATTATATCACTATAGTAAATCAACTATAAGTTTTTAATTGTTTGCTTGTGTCTGCATTTGCTTATATGTTATTGTAAACACAAGTCCCAAAATACTTTATCAAATGGTATTATGTTCCTTTAAAACAAAATCTAAATACCTTTTTTTCCTAATTCCACACCAATTTATATGGGTGTTTTAAACAATTGCACCATTAGATCTTTAAAAAGCTTACCCATCCACCCGCTGTTCTAACCGGTCCATATCCTCCTCTTGTAGTGTTGGAAAGAAAGTACTGAGCAATGGAAAGACTTAAGAAGAGAGAGACACCAATGACGTAGATGTTTCGCATCGAATTGGTGTCCGAAAACTGTATAAACGATATTCCAACAGCCGCTGGTCCAATCACATAACAATAATATCAGAAGCAGCCCCTACTTTTGTGAGAAAATCAGGAAGTGTAGATTCATTATACAAAATGCTACTAACCAACAATTCCAAGTAGTATACAGTATATGCCTGCAAAGATTGGAAGCGGGATAGACGCAAAGAAGGCACCAAATTTTCCTGAAGATTATAGAAAAAAACACAGATTTAAATCCCAAAATGGCTACTTTCCATAAGTTGAACACTAGTCAAGATGACTGATTGGGGGGGTTGAAAAACATACCAAATATGGAGAAAAATATCATGAAACCCGTCGCAATCTGCACCACTCTTCTACTCCCTATTCGTGTGAGTCCAAGGAGACCGACATTTTCGCTGTAAATATGATCTTATGGCTTTAACTCTCAACATGAATAATACTTCATTCAAAGATATACTAAGAGGACGGTAGAACGTAGAAAAAGGAGAGGTGTTCAGAACTTACACAGACGCGGTATTGCCAGTAATGGAACCAAATATTCCTTCAAGGAGCACACCAATACCCTATAAAGAAAATATTACAGCACAAACCACTATCTGAAACATTAGAAAAATGAATTGAGTGTCTGGGAATAAAACCTGCAGCCCGACACTACGAGAGACGACATGTGCTGGAGGTGCTGTTGCTCCTGCAAGTCTAGATGCAGCAAAAAATACTCCGGTAGACTAAAAACATTGAGATATGCATAACATAAGAACAAGTTGTACTCTGTAACATGAATAATATCTAACACAAGCCAGAAGCTAATAATGATGAATAACAAACTCAGGACATGATTTGTACCTCTGCAGATGCGACAATCGCAGCACCAAACATTCCAAAAACATGACTCGCTCTGAATATCGGAGTCCCCCACTGGAACGGGTATGGGATTCTAATCCTGTGAAATGAGAAAGAGCGACCAACTCTATAGACATCTCTGACCTTGGAAGAAAAAAAAAGAATCGAGAAACACAGTAGTAAACCTACCAGGGAGCTGAGGACATAAGAAACGCACGATCTGTGCGGCAACTTTGTTTTGTCGCAACCGAGACATTGTTATAAGCACCAGAAACAGTAAGGATAGCAGCAAAAGCCCAGATGAGTGCCAGGCAAACAAGTAAAGCATATCTTTCAAGTATCATATGAATTCTTGGGATGACATGTTTAAGATACTGCAAGATGGACAGCAAAATTCAGAATAATAGATCTAAACAATCACCAATGGTGATTCACCATCATATATAGAGCTAGAACAAACAAACAAAAATAGCCAAACTTGTTGTGAGGCGATCAACAGAATCAGCATTGGTAGACCGATTTCCACACAGTTTGCAAGCTGTAAAACCCAAAAGATCACATAATGACTTGGGAAGTTGTTGAAGTTGTTAAAGCTGATCGAGTTTTAGATGAAACTGTTACCAAGGGGAAACCTCTAACGAACAGGCCAAGGCTCGTAAGAGTAACCACTGGCACAACAATAATGGGACTAAAGATTCTGCATCGAATAAACAAGGATTATCAAATACTAGAACTTTCATCAGCATTCTGAACAACCAATCTCTTTAAATTGATTTTATATCACCTTATCAAGTTCCCCCATGCCTGACCATATCCAATTATGATGTTGACGAATGAAGAAATGATTAGGGATCCTTGTACGGTTCTCATAGTATGCCGAAATCTCTGTAAGAACCCATTTTAAACAAAACAAAAAAAGAATACCCCGACAAGGATGGCAATGGCATTTGTCAAACAAAATCAAGAAAATGAAGCAAAAGTAGCACGGTACTATCGAGTTGTTACCTGCTTCTCAGTATCGAATTGACCATCGTTGTAATCTCTGATGATAGACAAAACAGGAAGAACATACGCGAATGAAACTCCCATAACAGTGGGAAGCCTTGTCCCTATAAGGGTTTGTAGCAACGTGTTTATTCCCGACATAAACAATATAGTCTGGATTACCCTCGCTTTATCACCCTGTTTTTGTTCACAAAACCAAACAGTCGATTTCAGAACAATATAATCCCATAAATATTCGAAAGCCAAAAACAAAACATACAGGATCTCCACCCATTTGGGGCACAAGTGTGTTGGCAATCAAAACAGTAGTCCCGAGCATCACGATGTAATGCTGGAAAGCCAGTACAACCGTCTCATCTGTATATAAAAGAAACCCGAATGAATCAAAGGTAATGGAAAATGAAACAAAAATCAGTTCTTGAAGGGAAATAGTAATACCATCCCTATGCTACAAAGTCCGTTTAGAGGGAAATTTCTGTAGTTCTAACACACTAATAGCATTTCCTGTTTTATGACCAGTGATACCATACCGAATAAGGATGCAACCTCCAAGAGAAATCTAATAGCATTTTGGATTCACCAACTCCATAAATAAGTAATATAACATAACAACCATACAGTTTAATTATATGATTTAAGCCCAAGTACAATTATACGAAACTAGAACTACCATTGAACAAAAAAAAAAAAAAAGAACTACCATCGAAATCGATTAGTATGTGTAAAGAACAATTATACACCAGTTTTAAATTGTTTAAAAGCTCTATATCATCGAAACAGCATGAAATAAAGCATCGAATCAGATTCTGAGATCTAAAATATTCTTCAAGACAGAAAGCAAGAAAGATAAGCAGATAAGGAGAGAGAGAAGTGGACTCATGCAACTTTTGACTTTGAAAAATTATAAGTTTTACAATCTGAATCCGTATATAATAATCAAGAAACTAAAGAGAGAGAGAGACTAACGCCATGAAGGGTTAGAGTGGATGCAGTACTGAAGATGATGGAGTTGTTCGGCCGGAGGCCAAGTGGGTCCTCTGGGAACCACCATAGATGAAACAAGCGGAGGACCGGCTGCAGCCGGTGCCGGTGGATGTTGATGATGGTGACCCGTTTCTACCATTCTTTAATGAAAAATCTTTTATTTTGTGAAAAACTTTAGGAATCTCTCTTTGTAGTTGCAAAAAGTTTTCCAAATCAAACCGACAAAGAAAAGATGATAAAAAGAAGTTCGCAGGAGAAAAGCGAATCTCGAGACAAAGAATTAATAAGAAACACAAAAAAAGTCACTTGTTTGCTTTGTAAGAGAGAGAAGGAACAGAGTTTTTAATCTTTTTTTTTTAATCTCTTTGAGTAAAGTATATTTCTTTTTAGACTATACTTAACTCTCCGTTAGTTGTAAGTTTAAATTGTTTATTTAGAAATGTACTTACTCATTATTACGACGAATAATGAAGTTTCTTTTCTCATTCCAGACCGCATATATGTATATAATTTTCAAATATGTTTTGTCTAACTATAAAATTAAATTAGATTTTCGAGATGTAAATCTAATTAAGAGTTTAGATTTACATATTTTAACACAATTTGACACTCTAGCACATTGACCATATTTTAGTGGGTAAAAAGACTTAAATATCTTTAATCACATACTCTCTCTCGTCCAAACCCATTAGGATAAACCAAACCTAGTTAAGTTTTGTGTAAAAGCGTGGAGAAAAAATCACCATTTTTGGTAAAAAAAACCCTAAGAGACAGTATCCTTTCTCGCGGGGATTACTTCCGGCGAGTTTCATCCTCCATCGATTTTATCCTTAGGCGTTTCCTCAGGCGTTTACGATTCAGACGGTTCGCATCTACGCTCTCTATTGGCGGCACTTCCTGCGGTTTTTTTATTCCGACAGTTGTTCTCGCCTCTTGTGATTCTGATAACCGGCGATACTAGAGGCAACCATGAATGGCAGGTTGGTGATTATTCAGCTTTACTCCCCTTGTGTGAACTTCATTTTTTTAGTTCGTTTATGTTAAATTTTCGTCCTGGGTCGATTTTCAGAAGGGGGAGATAATCTGGAAGCGGACTCGAGACTCCCCGTAAGGTTATCTGCCACCGACAGATTCCCGACTTGTCGGTTAAATATCTACTCCAAACCGGACATGCTCACCGTTGTCCGAGATGTGCTTAGGGATAATCTTGAATTTGATCGGAATTTGAATTCAAGATTTGGTGGGCTTTTCGACTTACCAGCTAACCGGACACCAATATCTTGCAAACTCATCGAGGCTTTGTTGGCTAGACAACTGATTACGAAGCAGAAGTATGAGTTGTGGACAGTTTTTGGTAGACAACCAATGAGATTTTTGCTCTTTGACTATGAAAGAATTATTGGGTTGAACTGCGGCTTGTTTGAAGATGGTTATGAAACCCTGCATCTGAAATTGTTCCAAAAGAACTTGATGAATACTGGAAAAGGTGGATAAGAAATGACATTAAAGCAACATGTGCATATATTGCAGGGATGCTTCAAAATGACAAGGACATGGATGGGCAACAACGGGATTCGACTAGCTTTGATACTAATAGTCGACTGTGTCCTGATAGCTAACCATCAGACACACACCCCCACCCCTCGGTACATTAAGATGGTTGACAATCTAGATGCGTTTCTTAATTTCCAATGGGGCAGGGAATCTTTCTTGAAGGCAATTGTAACGATGCGGCCTTCTAGAGTTGTTGTAAACAAAAGAAACGAATATCCCGTTGCAACATTCCGCAGACAGCTGCAGCAAAAATCTCTCAGGCTACATCACCCGGTCGGATCTTGGTTGAGGTGGTCTGTACCGACCAGAAATGGGTCGGTACTGAAACTTGTGCATAACTCGTTTGGGCGCCAGATAGACATGTCCCTGATAAATCTGTTGTATCTTCCGAACAACTGCTCAGCATGACTTGGAACCACCTTCAAAAGATATCTAACTCAATTATCTACAGCTTATATGAAGACTTCCGAAGCTAAATCCGATTATAAGTTCTTCATCTGGCCTGATCTTTCAGTCACTTCGGCTGGCTTCGATGAGGACGGATTTGGACTTGTACCGGGTGGGCTTTGGTCGGTATGGAAAGTGTCTTGGGTCAGTAGTTGCTCCTGACCTGATACCGACCAGGTCATACCGCCCAAAGACAGGTCGGTACTGCCCCGTTGAAGATGTATGCCGAGTGGTGCTTGGTCGGCACGGAGAGAGAAGCCGGTCGGTATTGATCGTTGGGGAGATGAGTGCCGGCTGACCTTGGGTCGGTATGGAGTGAGGTCTGGGTCAGTACTGGCTCCTGACCTGGTACCGACCAGGTGATACCGCCCAAAGGTGGGTCGGTATGCTGGTCTTGAAGCTTGATACCGAGCCAGCCTTGGTCGGTACGTGTTTTGCGGCCAGACGGATATATCCTTGGTAAAATCGCCATATCTTCTGAACCACTTATCCACATGACCCAAAACCACTTTTAGACGACAGCTACTTCATTTCTCCATCATTTTTATGAAGACATTCAAAGCTAATTCCGATTGGAAACCCTTCTTCCGGCCAGATCTTTTAGATACCTCGGGTGACCCTTGCATTCTCTTTTGCTCCATCACTCCAATCATCCCCAAAATGTCTCCAAGCACCTAGAAATTACTCCAAATGATGCAAGACTCATTAGGATCTAGTGAATACTAGCTAAACTCTAATTAAGACCAAAACACTAAGAAAACTATGAAAACACATGCATAAGACTCAAAATACTAAGATAAATGCATGCTAAAATGAGTAAAATATGAGAATATCAGCCAAACACCAGTTCGCCGCGGCCAGAAGCCACGCACCCGCGGCCAAGCCCAATTTGTCCAACACGAGTATTTTCTCACCCGAGGCCAATTCCGTCTTTTCACATCAAACCCTAAACGAAGTGAAGAGTATAAATTCTTGTTTTTAGGTCTTTTATGACAGACACACATTTCTAGACACTTTTTCTTTCACGCTTTAAGGCAGAGGCAAATCCCTTGAAACTTTGTGCGTCGGTTTGGAGCGAGGATTCTCGACTCGAGTTCTTCGATAGAGAAGCCTTCTTCATCCATTTTCTTTACTATTTTCTTTTCAATACATTGATTATGTTTACCTCAGCTATGGCTGGGTAGTTCTTTTGTTGGGTATAAGGTTTCAAAGGGGCTCTCATGGTTCGATTTCTTATTAAGTTTTTAGACTAGGATACCGATTAGGGTTCTTCGTTTTATCCTTTCTCTTAATGCATGTTTGCTTGATTTATCTCCTTGCAACTGAACTTAGGTATTTTTAGAACTACGAAAGTACTGGATCCATGGGCTTGACCTAGGGTAAACGAACAAAACCGTCACAAGATTTCCACTACAAGAAAACAGCCGATTCCCGAAGGGTTCAAGCCTTTCGGTTTGTCTTGGCCCTTCCTCCACTTTTGCTTCCACTCGTTCTTGTTTCTCTTGAACTGCGTACGCGCCTCCTTCATAAACTCATTTTCAACTGTGGTCGTGTCGGAGTGATGCCATGTAAACTCTTGCTAAGAAAATAGAAATAAAAACTTATCCAAATATTAAAAAAACATATAAATATATTAAAAAAATTAGTAATTTACAACTTACCGCAAATTGTCTAAACCAAATTTGCTTCTCCTCATACGGGATATCTGAAAACTTCTTGTACGGTTTGTCGAGGATCGAATGCAACATCCTCAAAATGGACTTGTTAATCCCGTTGTTCGATATACCAAACCTACAAAAAAGAAAAACTATAAACAATTTAACATTAAAAATATATATATTAATTTTACCATGTCGATCTTTCCATTAGACGTTGATCGAGCCGGATGTGCAAGTCCCGCCCCGGTTGTTGGACTAACTCCTCGATGGACATGATTGGAGGAGCTTAACTGTGCGACTCAGGGACATTCGGACTTTGTCTTGGACAGGTCTCCGATGGCGAACCGCTATGTTGATGTGGTTGCATGCCTCGAGACAAACCACCGCGGCGAATGTTATCGAAACCCTCGTACGACCTAGAAAAAAAAAACAAAAAATTTGTTAGTTGTTAGAATTATTAAAAATGTAGAAAATACAAAAAAATATTTCTAAAGAAGGGAAAAAAAATTATGGAAATTTTGAATTTATTTTTTTTGCCAAAAACGTTCTATATAACATTAAAAAATTTCAAAATCACTTGTAAAATGCAAAAAAAATTTCAAAATCACTAATATTCTTAAAAAAATAAAAGCACTTATAACATTTAAAAATTAAAAGCACTTATAACATTTAAAATCCTGTTCCCGATACGCTAGGTCCGGCACCAGCATCACCTATGCTTGGTCATGCCTCCCCAGTCGCACTCGGACCAGTCACATCTGGTACCACGGGTCCTGGTTCGTATTCTGACCCCGATGACGATACCTCACGCCAACGTCCGGTCGGAATCACCAAACCATTCGAACCGTAGTACCCTGCCAACCTGGCAGTCTCCGTCCACGTCCTGGAAACTCCCGAGAACGTCCTCCCCTCGATCTCCCTGCCCTAGGCATACGCATCTACATCGCAACAAAGGGTAAGTTCACAAATAACAGACTAACTAGCACGGATTCTAAACCATGCTCTGATACCAAACTTGTAACGCCCCCGAACCGCTCTATGGCCGGCCGGGACTCGCACAAGAGCTCCCGCGTGCGCTATACACATAGACGGGCCGGGGTTGCTACATAGCGGCTCTCCTGACCGGTCGGCCGGGGTTCACGAAACACCTGTCCGATCCACCCGAGCCTCCCAGACACGAGGGCCACAAACTCCCGAGCACGGCCTAAGGCTTTGTAACCCGAGCCGGCTACTACCTAACAGCCTGAAAACAACAAAAGCAGCATCATAAGTAATCTACAATTACTTAGTGAGCCCGAGATCTCTACCATGCGACCTAGCATGACCCAAAAATTATGCAAGCAAGCCTACCAACTCAACATGCATAAACTACGCAACCTAACTCGATCCTCGATGATTATGCAACCTAGCATAAAAATAATACGCAGCGGAACTATAAACATTCGACACATTTCACAATATTCCTAGTCACACCAAGTAACTTAGGCAATATATAATGGCACGAGTAACCTATACTCAATCCAAGCTTTACGCAATAATTCCCATAAATAAATTACGCAAGCATAAACCATCCATAAATTCAACCAAGTATGAATTCAACAACCTCTATAGAATTTAAATAAACCTTAATTTAAATCCTAACCATGTGCTGCTTCACACGGACGGAACTTACACACTGTGATTCGGTTGAAAGCTTGGATTTGATCCTGTCTCGGCCCTTCCCACCGTACTGCCTACACTCGGCTTAAGCGTTCGGACTAACCCTTAGGTTTTTAGAGAGAGATTCTAGTGTTTTCGGAATGGTTTCTCTAAGTGGTTCTCAAATCTATTTATAGGGTCCCAAGGTCGGTTTAGCCAAGCACGAAATGGCACTGAAGTATCACCGTTATGACACATGTCTGTGACTAAGCTCATCTGTATGGCGACACATGCCCTTAAGCGCGACTAAGCTTATCCACGCGATGACACATGCTTCCTTCATGCACGGCTAGCTCCCAGCCCAACACCTCCTACTTGCATGCATGGCATACACCTCATGCTTGCATGCTTTGGAGCGTCCCTTGGCCAACACCTCCTACTTCCCTATCTACACATGTCATTGATCTTATCCGCTTCCGTCCTTATCCTCTTGTGTAGCTTCCATACCTTTGCCTTTGATCTTATCCGTAAGCTTATCCGTAGCCGCAATTGTGGACTTTTCCTGGTCCTATCCCAAGCGGTTACCTAAGCAACGGTTGTGGCCGTACCTGGTCCACATATTTTACACGAGCCTTTTCGAGCCCATCGCTTACATCATGTCTGCCGGCATCCGCCGGGAAGGTTCTCTCGGTAAAACTAGAGTTCTAAGCCCATAGCCTAATTTTTCGCGGACAATTACTTAAGGCGCCTCGACCAGACTTTCACCTTTTCGACCCTTAGACTACTAGGTTAAGCTTCATGGTTCAGTCACTTGATCCATCGGTGACAACCCTCTCGGCCTCTCCCCGGTACTTCTGTCTAATCTAGGCCAAATTGGTTTCCGTCTCGGCCAAAATCCCTTTGCCGATTTCTAGCAGAGTACTGGGGCATTACACATCATCACTTCAATCTTCGCTTTATCAACCTCAATGCCCTTTTCTGAGATCTTGTGTCCCAAAACTATACCTTCCCGCACCATAAAGTGGCATTTCTCCCAATTAAGCACGAGGTTCGTCTCTTCACATCTTGCGGGAACCCTACAAAGATTGGACAAACAACAAGAAAACGAGGAGCCATAGACCGAGAAGTCGTCCATGAAGACCTCGACCATCTCCTCAATTAGATCCGAGAAGATCGACATCATGCACATTTGAAATGTGGCGGGTGCATTACATAGTCCAAACGGCATCTTTCGATAAGCAAAGGTGCCATAAGAACATGTAAATGTCGTCTTCTCTTGGTCATTCAGGTGAATGGGAATTTGAAAGAATCTCGAATAACCGTCCAAAAAGCAATAGAACGGGTGGTTTGCTAATCGTTCCAACATTTGATCAATAAACTAGTAAAGGAAAGTGATATTTTCTAGATGTGGAGTTCAACTTCCTATTGTATATGCACATCCTATGACCCGATATCGTTTTAGTTGGGATTGATTCGTTCTTTTCATTTTTAACCACATTTATCCCACCCTTTTTGGGAACCACGTGCACCGGGGAAACCCATGTGCTATCCGAGATCGGATATATGATTCCCGCATCTAAAAGTTTGAAGATCTCCTTTTTAACAACCTCTTTCAAATTCGGGTTTAACTGTCTTTGATGTTCTGTGAAGGTCCTCGTTTCATCTTCTAGATGTCTGTGGTGAGTGCAAAATATAGGAGATATGCCTTTGATATCATCAAGTGAATATCCAATGGCTCTTCTAAACTTACGCAACTCATGCAATAGAGCGGATAATTCATCACAACTAAGGCTATCATTCACAATGACAGGATAGGACTCATTAGGACCTAAGAAAGCGTACCTTTGTCCCGTAGGAAGCGGTTTGAGGTCCACCTTAGGCGCCTTGAGCTCGCTCCAATCATCCTCATCCAAGCTAGTCTTACCCTTGCTAGCTTCATGCTCAACGTGATTCTCTATCTCAACCACACTTATGTTGTGCGCCACTTGAGCCAACTCCAAGTATCTACTCTCTCCATCCAAAGCTTTGTGCGAATCCAAAAGCTTCTTGTACCCTTCACTTGCCCCATGTAGATACCCGTGCTCTCCATGATCTTTGGTCAAAGCAACTTGCAAATGGTCTTCAAGGTTCAATTCTTCCAAGAGCTCATCCGCAAGCTCATCCATCGCCTCTATGTAAAACATTGGACCATCAATTGTGGGCTTCTTCATCACATCATTGATGTCAAATCTTAAGACATCGTTCTTCCCCAAATGGCGGTCGATCTTGCCTCTCCTCACATCAATTATAGCAGCGGCGGTAGCTAAGAATGGTCTCCCAAAGATAAGTGGATCCTTAGGCTCCTCATCCATCTCAAGCACAACGAAGTCGTTGGGCACTATAAAATCCCCAATCATGATAGGCAAGCCTTCAAGCATTCCAATAGGATGTCTTACCGATCTATCCGCTAGCACAAGGGAGATCTTACAAGCTTTGTATCGAACAAACCCGAGACTCTTTGCAACTGAAAGCGGCATCAAGCTAACACTTGCTCCAAGATTGCATAAACACTTGTTGAAAGCTAATGGTCCAAGAGCACAAGGGAGAGTGAAACTACCGGGGTCACCAAGCTTCTTTGGGATAACCTTCTTTTGAATGATGGCGCTACATTCATGAGTTAGCACCACCATGCTTTCCATCTCCTTCGATCTCTCTTTGATGGCATCCTTAAGAAACTTAGCGTATTGTGACACTAGGAGGAACGCATCAACCGAGGGCATGGTAAGTTCAACCTTTTCCCTTTGTCTATCGAATACCACCCTATACTTCTCCAACAATTGCTCCTTGAAGCGGTCTGGGAATGGTAGCTTTGGTACATAAGGCGGTGGAACAAATGGCGTTTCCTTCTTCTTAGGCGTCTCTTTGGTAGCAACCTCTTTCTTCTTGTCTCCCACATCCTCAAGACCATCCTTAATCACACCTTCTTTGGTTTCAAGCGTCGCCCCCCAACTTGGACATCGATGTCTTCATCGACCTTAGGGGCTTCACGAGGGGGAACTTCCTTGCCACATCGAAGTGTGATGGCGTTCACATATTCCTTGGGATTAGTCTCGGGCTTGCCCGGCAATTGACCTTGGGCCCTTGACGAAGAACTCACTCTCTTGCTTTCAAGTTGCTTGATCTTAGAGCTCAATGTCTCAAACGTAGACGTGAGATCATTGTAGGAGCAATCCACTTTGTTGTGGATCTCCGCCATCTTCTTACTAATCTCCATTGCTCCATTGGCTTGCCCTTGAAGAATTTGTTGGAGAATGTTCTTCATATCGACATCTTGAGAGGAAGAGACGTTTCCTTGAGCTTGTGTCATGAAACCGGGTGGAGCAAAGGCTTGCTTAGTTTAGAACCCACCTTGGTTCCCTTGGAAAGTGTTCTTGGGAACATAACTTTGTTGGTTTGAGTTGCTCCCTTGACCTTGTTGTTGTTGAGGGAATTGCTTTTGTTGGGGGAGCTTGGTTGCTTTGTTGTTGTTGAGGGTAGACTTGATCTTGTGGATTCTCCACGTTTTGGTTCCGGTAAGAGAAATTTGGGTGGTTGCGGTAGTTATTGTTAAAATCGCCTCTTTGGTATCCTTGATTACCCACATAATTCATCTCCTCTTGGGTACCCACGTCCCGTTCTTCCTCTTGGTAACCTTAATTGTCTTCAAAGTCTCCAACAAAGTGAACCGGTTTTTGAGAAGCGCTAAGGAGCTTGTCTATCATAGAAGCTTGCTTATCCATCTTCTCGGTGAGAATTTTCATCTCCTTAGACGTCTTGTGCTCATCAAAATCACTAGTTGTCCTAGTGGCTTGGTCATAATCATCTCCATAAGTCCCGTCGCTTTGAGCTAGATTCTCAACTAGGTCCATGGCTTCATCAACATCTTTGGCCAAGAAGTTCCCATTGGAGGCCGTATCTAGAAGCATCCTTATTTTGGGCAAAGCACCGCGGTAGAGGGTGCTTAGGAGAGATGCATTTGAAAAACTGTGATGAGGGCATTGAGAAGTGTAGCTTCAAAACCTTTCCCATGCTTCGTTGAAGGACTCATTGGATCTTTGGGTGAAGCTAGAGATTTCGTTCCTCAACTTGGCGGTTCGGGCCGGTGAGAAAAACTTAGCAAGGAAAGCTCGCTTGCAATTGTCCCAAGACGTGATGGAGCCTTGAGGTAGATTCTTCTCCCATTGATGTGCCTTATCTCCAAGGGAGAAAGGGAATAGTCTTAGCTTAAACCGTCTTCCGATACACCGTTCATCTTGGTTAGTCCGCATATCCTATCGAATTGATCAATATGATTCAACGGGTCCTCCATAGATAGGCCATGGAATTTGTTACCTTGAACCATATTGATCAATCTTGCCTTCACTTCGAAGTTATTGTTCTCCACCGGAGGGGCTTGGATCCCTTGCCGGTTTGGATGAGCGTTGGCGGCATCACCCGCACCAACCACATTTTGAGCCCTTGGGGGATGGTTAGGCGCTCTCACTTGTCGGGCGGGTGCTGGTGGGAGGTGTGGAGCTTGGCCACCTTGGGCGTGGTGGTTTCCATTACCACCGTTGCCTTGTTGATTGGCAAATTGCCCGTTGTTGTTACCAACCGGCACGTCGTCTAAGTTCTCCATGCCTAAATGTTCGACGTGTAGTTGCCTTTCCCTTTGTCTCCTTGCTCTAATTCCTCAATCCAATAAGTGAACTAGGTTTTCCTCGCCTCTAGAACGGGTATGCATGCACCTATAAGATAGAGATGGCAACAAGAAGTGAAAGAGATTAGTACAAAAGTAGAAAGAAAGCTTAATCTCAAGAAGATCTAAAACCTTAATGTTGAAAGCTAAAGCCAATCGACGATGGTGCCAAATTCATAATTTTTTCTATCTAGATATCAATTCTCTAGATGCTAAGTAGCATAAGAGGTATCGAATCCAAAGGGTTAAGTTCCAAAACACCAAGAATACATAGAACTATTCAAGTTAAGCAATATGATTGGTTTTTGGATTAATTCTAGCAATCTAATTCAAAAGGAACAAGAAACATGAATTAGAAATATTAAACGAGGTTAAATGCAATAATAAAAGGCGAATCCTAGGATGAGGTTATGAAAATGAGATGATCCCATAGCTAATTCATGATGTTCAATACTCAAACAATGCTAATCTCTTGGTTAAGACCAATAATTATGACTAATCCTTTCTCAAGGTACTAATCACTTTGCTAATCACTAAATCAAGAGCAAATTCTCATTTGTGATAGAATGATTAGCAAGCATTAAATCCAACATTCAAATCAACCAATAAACACCCTAGACAGCTACTCTCATAGGCTAATCATGTTTATTTCTTACTAAGTTCTTTGGAGAATTTCATCAAACACCTTGTGGGTGAGAAATTCCTTAAAGCCTAGATTGATTATCTCTAACCTAATCTAGCATTAAACACACTTAGCAAGAAGGCAAAATGGTAAATCTAACCCTAAACATCATAAATCAACCATTGGATCACCCTAAATTTACCTCATCCCAAGATCTTAAGAGACTACTCACTAATCATGAAAGACCCAACAAATCCTATGAAGAAGATGTTTAATCCCATGATTAGATGATGATTTGATTAAGAAAGAATAGATAGAAGATAGAAATCAAGAAATCCAAACTTAAATTGCATAAATAAAAGAAGGTGTCTCTTACAAAATACTTAGAACCCTAAAAAGGAAGGTTTTTAGCTTAGAGAAAAACTTGGATCAAAGAAAATTAAGTTTTAAGTATATATAGTGAATAGTGGCAAACCGGGTCAACCCAGAACAAACCGGGTATTGACCCGGTCGGGTCTGGGTCGTGGTCACGCAGGCGTTCACACCGACCGGATCAGATCGGTGTAAGGGGTCGGTGTTGGTGATGGGATTGTGCACCGGTCGAGTGCACCGCACGGGAGAAGAGGAGTTCGGGTCGGTGCTTACGCTCTGATGCAGCACCGGACGTGTGCACCGGATGGGAACGGTCGGTGGAGAAGTCCTGAAGTAGCACACCGGTCGATGGCATCGGTCGGGAGCGGTCAGTGAAGACGTCTTGAAGCAGCACACCGGTCGATAGCACCGGTCGAGAGAGGGAGGTCTTGGTCGGTGCTTAGCCTCTGTCCTTACACCGCCCAAGGCTGGTCGGTGTAGGCGTATGGTTGAGCAGCCAGACGGACACACCTTTAGTAGATCGGCCATATCTCTCGAACCACATGTCCGAATGACCTGAATCCAACTCCAGTAGACAGCTAACTCCTTCCTATACAACTTCCATGAAGACTGTTGAAGCTGAATCAGATATCGAGGCCTTCGTCCAGCCACATCTATGAGACACCTCGGGTGAACTCTTCCTTCTCTCAAGCTCAATCACTCCAATTATCCCCAATTGTCTCCAAAACACATAGAAACACTCCAAATACATGAAAGACATACTTGGACCTAATGCAAACACCTAATACTTTAATTTAGACCAAAATGCTATAAAAACTATGAAAGATACATGCATAAGACCCGAAACACTAAATAATATGCATGCTAAAATGGGTAAGATATGGGAATATGATATTCTCATATTTTGCATCATTTAAGCACTCTCTTAGCTCAGGTTTTGAGTCACTCGCATAGAAGTTTCATGTCATTGTCTAGCATCTTAGTCTTTATTAGAGTTAGGGTGTCGCATTAGGTCCCATGGAGTCTTGGGATGTATTCTAGGTACCTTGTAGGCGGTTCGAGACTTGAGACTTAAAGCCATTCTGACTGGAAGCAAGAAAAGGATTCCAAGGACACGAAGGAGCTTGAAGGACGGACACACCGAGTCCACTGCTCGGTATGAGCCACTCGGCACAGCAGCCTCAGGGCATTACACCGAGTCCACAGCTCGGTGTGACCAATCGGTGTCGAAGCTTCAGGGCATTACACCGAGTCCACTGCTCGGTGAAGACGTTCGGTGTGACAACAGAGACAAATCTCCTTAGCTCCGATCTACAACACCGAGCTGTGACGTCGGTATGCTTCGGACTCCCACACGGAAACTTCACCTCAATACCGAGCTGATATATCATGGTTTTTACCCCTTTGTAACCATGATATAAGTCTTGTTTTTAGAGTCTTTCTAGTGTTTTTGTAGTCTTTTAGCGTCTTTTCAGGTTTTAGGCACGTTTGGAGCATAATTGGAGATATTGAAGCATTATGGAGCTTTTTGGAGCAAAGCAGAGATCGTGTAGCTGGGACAGCCGATTTGAAGTTCTTGCATCGACCGACACCACCTGGTATCGATCGATACTGACACCATGAAGGAAGGAACATGACTCACTGCCCGAGTATCGATCGATACCACTTATGGTATCGGTCGATACCGTCGTCCATGGAAAAGGAAACGCGACTTTTTGAGAATCTGAAGAAACTGCATGTTGGTCCAGAAGACTTTAATAATTACAAGAAGCCCCAAAACGTGTTTTAGCATTATAATTAGGTTTTTCAGCCATTTTTGTTGGCTAAGCTTTATTTTACTTTTGATACTTTGAGAGAGATTTATTACAGGGTTTTGAGAGAGACAACTCTGAACCCCTTTGTTTTCTTATTGATTTTTTTATGCAATTTTATTCATCTATGATTTCTATTCCATTGATCATGTATGAGTAGATCCACTTTAGGTTTAGGGTTTTCTCATAAACGATTTCATTGAGTGCTGGTAATTGATTAGTTAGGATTCATAATCTGAATTAGTTCTTCACCATAGGTTGTTCTCAAAGCTAATTCTAGGTTGACGAATCTGGAACTTAGATCTTAGGTTAATCGATTAGGCACGACAGTGCAATTGATAATCTGATAGAACTTAGGGTGAGCAAAGAGATTTGGTTTAGTTGTTTTGTGAACATATCAAACCTGAACTCTAAAGCTGGTTTAGATCTTTAGGATTTGCAAACAGATTTGGGATTTTAGGATTTAGACTTAGATAATTCTCGCAACGACAGTTGGTTAATTATAGCTTAGTGATTTGAGTTCAAGAACCGTGCATAACCTGAATCCTGATTGATTGGTTTATCTGCATTATCTAATTTCCTGAGAAATACCCTGAACCTATCTCTACTCCATTGAATTTACAACAGTTTAATTTGCATTGTTATTTCATTTTCATTGATTTACTTAGCTTAATTCTATTCTATTTAATCTATTGTGTGATTTTCTTGAGTCTTTGTGGTTCGACCCCTACTATACTACAGCTACAGCTTTAGTACTTTTAAGGTATTAATTTTGAGCTTATCAAAATTTGGCGCCGTTGCCGGGGACTCTAAATTCGCCATTAGATTTTAGCTTAGAATTTTGACTAAGTTCGTCGGTATCGATCGATACCCAACTGGTGTCGGTCGATACTCGTCGTATTTTTTTTTTAATTTTTGTTACTTACGTGCTTTGAATTTTGTGTTTCAGGTGTATGCTTAATCGCGAAACCAGGAGAAACAAGAGCACGCAGCTAGTTAATCTTTCCAACGAGGAACTAGCACTTTTGGAACGCACAAAAAGGAGAACAAAGAGGCCAGCAGAGAACAATCCAATGGTTTTGGTTCGTGATGATATTGGAGCTTTGAGAGACCATGAGGGTCAATTGTGCAATGAGAGGAGATAACAACTTGATGGAGATGGAAACATCATTGCCCCTCCAGTTGTTGTGAATGTTGGGAATGCTGGTTGATCGTGGTAGGACAATTGGTGAGTATAACAGGCCTGATCAGTTCTATGCCAATCGATCAGCGATTCGTCCACCTGCTTTCCAGAGGAATGACTTTGAGGTTTGAAACCTGCATACTTCACTCTTGTGGGTCAGCATCCTTTTCATGGTTTTCCTCATGAGCACCCCATGGATCACATTGAGAGGTTTGAGGACTTGGTTACCAGCATTAAGTACAATGGAGTGTCCAACGATTACCTCCTCTGTAAGCTTTTTCCATACTCTCTTGGTGGAGATGCAGCTTACTGGCTGAAGCAGTTGCCTCCTGGATCACTGACTACTTGGGAGGAGACTAAGAACGCGTTCCTGAACAATTTTTATGATGATGCGAGATCCGAAGAGCTTAGGAACAAGATCTCCCAATTTTCTCAAGGACCAACTGAGGCGTTTAAGGCTGCTTGGGTGAGATTCAGATCATATCATAGAGATTGTCCACACCATGGGTTCACTAAGGTTCAGCTGCTGGGTATCTTCTTCAGAGGGATTGATTGGAGGTATCAGATGGCTTTGGATGCTGCAAGTAATGGGAACTTCAACACCAGGTATCCTGATGATGCTTATTTGCTTATTGAGAACTTGGCATCTAGCAATAGTACCAAGAATGCAGACATGGAGCGCGAGAAGCAGGCTGGTAACTTGGATGGCAGTCAAATTGCTGAGGTTCAAGCTAAGCTGGATTCAGTGAATAATCTTTTGATGGGAAAGACGGAGAATGCTGTTCATTTTGCTAATGAGGATGAAGTGGAAGATGTTAACTACATAGGTGGTGATGGTTTTCAAAGTCAGAGATATCAATACCAGCAAAACAACAACCGAAACTTCACCAACAATTACCAGCCTATTCCTCCCAAATCTCTAGAGAACAAGGTTCAGTCTATGCTTGAGCAGCTTCTTAAAGGACAGCAGAAGATGACAGTGGATTTTAATGGGAAGATGGATGCCATGTATACAGATCTGAATGGGAAAATTGAGGCTCTCAGTACTCATCAGAAGATGTTGGAAACTCAAATAGCTCAGACCGCCGCAGCTGTGAAGAAGCAAGAAGGTTTTGTTCCAGGGAAAACAGAAGATCCAAGGGCATACGTCAATGCAATCACCTTAAGAAGTGCTAAAGAGGTCACTGCAGTGGTAGAAAAGGGTTTGAATGCAGAAAATTTCGTCAATCTTGACGATGAAGATTCAGAAATTCCTAGGGCATCGACCGACACCACCCAGTATCGATCGACACCAAGTGCAGATACTTTCACGGGACATCTCAAAATCCCGTGTATCGAGCGACTCCACTACCTGTGTCGATCGACACCGACCTGAAGAAACGACACATAAGCCTTGTATCGATCGACACCAACCTGGTGTCGGTCGACACCCCTCGCAGACTGAGCCAGAAACTGTGAAAACACCCAAGATTGTCGAGGAAAGGGTTTACAAGCCTAAGGTGCCATATCCTATACCACCTAGACACCTCAGAGGTCCCATCTCTGCAGAGAAGTTGCTCGGTTTTGAGAAGATGGTAAGGAGGATTCCCCATACAATGTCCTTTGAAGATGCTTTGGAATACCGCCCTTTGCTTAGTCACTTCCGAGATTGCAGAGAAACTCTAGATGAAATCGAGGCACTCTTCATCAAGGCGAGAAGCACACCACCACCAATGAAACAGTTGACTAAGAGAGAAGACCCAAAAAAAATTTCGGTTCCATGCTCTATCTCTAGAGTTGAATTCAAAGAATCTCTCGTTGATTCAGGGTCTAGCGTCAATGTCATGTCAAGGGCAATTGCAGAGAGGTTGAGAATTGATATAAGATCTCCTGAGATGTCTCTTACATTCGCGAACTCCTCCACCTCAGTTCCATACGGTACAAGGAACTTCTCCCTCGAGAAGCCCCAGCGGTCGATGAGGACATCGATGTCCAAGTTGGGGGGCAGACGCTTGAAACCGAGAATGTGGTGGTCGAAGATAGGAGTTTGGGTAATGAAGACAAGGGTAAAGGAGTTGAGATCCAAGAGAAGACCAAGGAGATGCCCAAGAAGAAAGAAACTTTGTTTGTTCCATCGCCATATGTGCCTAAACTTCCTTTTCCGGAAAATTTCAAGAAACAACTATTGGAGAAGTACAAAGCGATGTTTGACAGACAAATGGCGAAGGTTGAGCTTACCATGCCGTTAGTGGACGCATTCTTGCTAGTGCCTCAATACGCCAAGTTCCTCAAGGATCCCGTGAAAGAAAGAGCCAAGGAGATGGAATCCATGGTGGTTTTGACTCATGAGTGTAGCGCCATCATCCAAAAGAAGGTGGTACCCAAGAAGCTAGGAGATCCCGGTTCCTTCACTCTACCATGTGCTCTAGGTCCTCTAGTATTCGACAATTGTCTTTGTGATTTAGGTGCTAGTGTGAGTCTCATGCCATTCTCGGTTGCTAAGATATTGGGCTTCACAAAGTACAAGGCTTGTAACATCTCTTTGATCTTGGCGGATAGAAGCGTGAGAGTGCCAATTGGGTTGCTTGAAGACCTACCGATCATGGTTAGAGACTTCATTGTCCCAAAGGACTTTGTTGTGCTTGAGATGGATGAAGAGCCTAAAGATCCACTAATCTTTGGGAGGCCGTTTTTAGCAACCGCGGGAGCTATCATCGACGTAAGGAAAGGGAAGATTGATTTGCATTTAGGCAAGGATGAAGTTCTTGAGTTCAACATCAACGATGTTATGAAGAAGCCTACAATTGATGGTCAATGCTTCTACACTGAGACGATGGATGAGCTCGCGGATGAGCTACTTGAAGAGATTAATCTTGAAGATGGGTTGCAAGTGGTTTTGACACAAGAGCATGGGAAGCATGGGTATTTGAGTGAAGAAAGCGAAGGGTATGAGCTATTTTTGGACTCACACAAGCCGGTTGATAGAGAAACCCCATTCCTTGAGTTGGGTAGTCAAGTGACTAAATGTGAGGACGGTTCTACATTGGGTTTGGTACAAGAAAGCTTTGCTTTGGGAGTAGAGATGGCCGTGCGAGGAGCTAGCAATGGTAAGTCTAGCATGAATGACGATTGGAGCGAGCTCAAGGCACCTAAGGTGGACCCCAAGCAACTTCCCGTTGGGCTAAGGTACGCTTTCTTAGGTCCTAACGAGTCATACCAGTTCATAGTGAATGAAAATTTAGATGAGAATGAGTTATCCGCCTTGTTGCACGAGTTGCGGAAGTATAGGAGAGCCATAGGATATTCGCTTGATGATATCAAGGGCATATCTCCTACGCTTTGCACTCACCGCATACACCTTGAGGATGAGTCGAGGACCTCCATAGAACACCAAAGACGGTTAAACCCGAATTTGAAGGAGGTAGTTAAAAAGGAGGTCCTCAAACTTCTCGATGCGGGGATCATATATCCGATCTTGGATAGCACATGGGTTTCCCCGGTGCATGTGGTTCCCAAAAAGGGCGGGATAACCGTGGTAAAGAATGAAAAGAATGAATCCATACCTACTAGGACAATTACGGGGCATATAATGTGTATTGATTACCGTAAGCTTAACTCCGCATCTAGGAAGGATCATTTTCCCTTACCATTCATAGACCAAATGCTTGAGAGACTTGCTAATCACCAATTTCTATTGCTTTCTAGATGGTTATTCAGGATTTTTTCAAATCCGCATTCACCCGAATGACCAAGAGAAGACGACATTTACATGTCCTTATGGCACCTTTGCTTATCGAAAGATGCCGTTTGGACTATGTAACGCACCCGCCACATTTCAAAGGTGCATGATGTCGATCTTCTCGGATCTAATTGAGGAGATATTCGAGGTATTCATGGACGACTTCTCGGTCTATGGCTCCTCGTTCTCTTCTTGTTTGTCCAATCTTTGTAGGGTGCTAAAAAGGTGCGAGGAGACGAACTTGTTGCTAAATTGGGAAAAATGTCACTTTATGGTGCGGGAAGGAATCATGCTAGGACACAAGATCTCGGAAATGGTTATTGAAGTGGACAAAGCCAAGATTGAGGTCATGGTGAGTTTGGAACCGCCAAGGACGGTGAAAGATGTCCGAAGTTTCTTGGGTCACGCGGGTTTCTACCGTCGCTTCATCAAGGATTTTTCAAAGATCACAAGGCCTCTCACGAGGCTCCTTTGCAAAGACATTGAGTTTAACCTTGATGAGGAGTACTTATAGGCGTTTTTGGAGATCAAGAAGGCTTTGGTTAGTGCTCCAATTGTTCAAGCTCCGGATTGGGATCTACCATTCGAGATCATGTGTGACGCAAGTGACTTTGCGGTTGGAGCGGTCTTAGGCCAAAAGAAGGACAAGAAGGTTAATGTCATCTACTATGCAAGTAGGACATTGGTCAATACTCAAGCAAGGTATGCGACGACGGAAAAAGAGTTGTTGGCGGTGGTATTTGCTATGGAGAAATTCCGCTCTTATATGGTTGGCTCCAAGATCATAGTCTACACGGATCATGCGGCTTTGAGGTACATACACGCCAAGAAAGACACCAAGCCAAGACTTCTCCGGTAGATTTTGTTACTTCAAGAGTTTGACATGGAGATTGTGGACAAGAAAGGAATTGAGAACGGAGTTGCGGACCACTTGTCTAGGTTGAGAATTGAGGACTTGTTCCAATAGACGACAAACTTCCCGAGGAGCAATTGATGTTGGTGAGTGTGTTGAGGAAAGGAGTTGAAGCCGTGAGAGGTCTTGAGAGTGCAAACGGGTTACAAGACGGTAAGCTACCATGGTTTGCGGATTTGGTGAACTACTTAGCTTGTGGAAGAGAGCCGCCGAACTTGGATGGTTATAAGAAGAAGAAGAAGAAAAGATCACAAGGCCTCTCACAAGGTACTATTGGGATGAGCCATTCTTGTACAAGTTGTGTTCGGATGGCTTATATCGAAGATGCGTGGCGGAAGAAGAATTGAACAGGATCTTGTTCCATTGCCAGGGCTCGGCATATGGAGGTCATTTTGCTTCCTTCAAGACGGCGACAAAAGTTCTCTAATCGGGATTTTGGTGGCCTAGTTTGTTCAAGGACGCTCATGCATTTGTCTCCACTTGTGATGCATGCCAAAGGAAGGGGAACATTGCTAGAAGAGATGAGATGCCTCAAAATCCTATTCTTGAAGTTGAAATTTTTGATGTTTTGGGCATTGACTTTATGGGACCGTTTGATATTCCCATCTTTTACCTCTTTTAGCATGCATTTAACTTAGCATTTTAGGTCTCATGCATGTGTTTTCATATATTTCTTTAGTGTTTTGGTCTAAATTAGGCTTTAGTTAGTTTACATTAGGTCCTAGTGAGTCTTGCATTCATTTGGAGTGTTTTATAGGTGTTTGGAGACGTTTTGGAGATGTTAGGAGTAATGGAGCAAAAGAGGATGCAATGATCATTCCGAAGTGTCTTGAAGATCCGGAAGAACAAAGGAGTTGCAGTCAGATTCAGCCTCAATGATCTGCATTAAAGATGTAGCCAGATGCGTTAGCTTGCCAGAGAAGTTGGAATCAGGTCACTCGGACATGTATTCCAGGAGATATCGCGATTTTACCGAAGGTGTATCCGTCTGGCCGCGAGACCAACGCCGACCAGCATTGGATCAGCACAAGTAAGCCCAGTACCGACCCATCCTAGACCGATACTATCTGGTCGGTACTGAAGCAGATAGTAGTACTGACCCAGCTTCACTCCCCATACCGATCCAGAATGGATCGGTACAAAACCCAGTCTGTTCTCATCGAAGCCAGCCAAAATCACCAAAAGATCGCGCCAAACGAAGAACTTGCGTTCAGATTGAGCTCTCGACGTATTCATAGAAGTTGTAGATAATTGAGGTGGCTGTCTACTGGATGTGGTTTGAAGTCATTCAGAGCGGTAGTGTGAAAGATAAATCAGATTTAGCGAGGACGTGTCCGGCTGGCGCCTAAACGAGTGTTGCTCAAAGGAAATTAGTACTGCCAAACGGTACTAATCATGCATCGACCAGATCATCATTTCTGCCGGCTAAAACTAATCCTGCATCGACAGATCATCATTTATGCCGGCTAAAACTCTTTCCGCACGACCCAAGCGCACCAATGCCGACCTGTCTTAGCTCGACGTTACCCGACCAGTACAAGGAAGAAATCTGTACCGATCCATTTTTACCGGTCCAGAATGGGTCGGTACAGACCACCATAATCAGCAAAAACCCAGATTTGACCAGGTCAATACCCGGTTTGTTCCGAGTTGACCTGGTTCGCCCATTTTTCTATAAATACTCTTGAAACCTAATTTTGTAAAAAAGTTTTCTTCTTTCTAGAGTTGGGTTTTATCCCAAACTCTTCTTATGATTTTGGAGGGATTTTGATTGGTTTTCATACAAATGCCACTCTAGAGAAGATTTCTTCACCTTTATCTTTTATATATGCAACTTCCTTTAGCTTTATATCCTTTTCTCTTATGTTCTTTATGTCTAGACTTTAAGCTTTTTGTTGGATTATGGATGGCTTGATTTTGATGATTTGATGATTGATTTGTGTTGCTTATGTGCTTAATCATTGCCTTCCTTTCTTATTTAGTAATCTTAATGCTAGATTGGGCTTGAGAAAGTTAACTAGATTATAGGGATTCTCACACCCACAAGGTGTTTGATGAAATTCCCCAAAGAACTAAATAAGAGATTTACATATCTTAGCTATCTTAGCTCATGATAATGGTTGTCTAAGGTGTATTTTGGTTATTGGAACTTGATATTAATGCTTGTTAGTCATTTAATCACAAATGAGAATTTGATCATGATTAAGAGATTAATAAAGAGGTTAGTGTCATGAGAGTGAATGAACCTTATTCAAGTGTTCTAGACCTAAGGAATAACATAGATTGTATGCATTTGCATCATTAGTTAATTGTCTTGATGGTTAGATGATGATGATTTGGTTGATTCTTGTTGGATCCTTCACATAGGTTAGCTTTTAATGCTAGATTTAGATTGAGAGATCAAATCTAGAACTAAGGTGTTTCACGCCCGAGAGATGTTCGATGAAATGCTTGAACCAAGCCTTTTGTGAGCTTTTCACATCCTTGCCAATGAGAATTGATGTTTAGGGTGATTAGTGAACTAATTGGGACTGTTTATTAATGCTCATTGATTATCTAATTGCAAACGAGAGTTTATGTCAATTAGGCGATTAGTGAAGTGATTAGTGCCATGAGAATGGATTAGTCATATTTATGAATCCCTTTGTTCTAGGATAGTGTTTAATGAAATCTTGTTTATCATTATTTGATTGTTAATCATTCATTTGATAGTTTATTCCATGATCCAACACTTCTATCTTTTGTTTTCTTCCTTGCATTTTACTTTCTTAGTTTAAAACCATAAAAACCCAAAAACATTTGCTCTAGCTTAAGAAGTTCTTGCATTCCTAGTGCATTAATCTTAACCCCGATGGATTGACACCTCTTATACTACAATGACAAGCATAGAGGAATTGATATGAACCTAATAAAAATCTAGTATCACCGTTCCCCTCTTCTTACGGGAACCAATACATTTTGGTAGCGGTGGATTATGTGTCTAAATGGGTTGAAGCAATCGCTAGTCCGACCAATGATGCTAAGGTGGTTCTAAAGCTCTTCAAATCGATCATCTTTCCACGGTTTGGGGTGCCAAGGGTCGTCATCAACAAGGTCTTCGAGAGTCTACTCAAGAAGCACGGGGTTAAGCATAAAGTGGCTACACCGTATCACACTCAAACAAGTGGCCAAGTGGAAGTCTCGAACCGACAAATCAAGGCCATACTAGAGAAGACCGTAGGTAGCTCGAGAAAGGATTGGGCTAAGAAGCTAGTTGATGCGTTGTGGGCATACCGGTGATACATAGACTTTTGCAAGTCCTTGAGTCAATCACTCAATATACGATGTAGTATATGAGGTATCGAATCCAAATGGGCAAGATTTCGAAGCAATAAGAATGTAAAGTACTTCTTAAGTTAAGCTAAACAAGAGAGGTTGTATTGTAATTAATTAACTAAGCAAACTAAGCAAGATTACAGAATAATACACTAAACAAATTAGAATTCAATGAACAAAAGCGAATTCAAGGATGGGGTAATTGAATTAGGTGAATCTATGGTTAATTCATGATCCTCATACTCAAACAAGACTAATTCCCTAGGCTAAGATCATTAAATGTGTTAATCATTTCTCAAGACATTAAGCACATTTGCTAATTGCTAATCCAAGATCAAATTCTCATTTGTGGGTTAATAATTAGCAAGCATTAAGATCCAATATCAAGATCAACCAATAAAACTCTCTAGACAGCTAATCACTTAGGCTAAGCAAGTTTTATCTCTTAAAAAGCTCCTCTAGACATTTCATCAAACACCTTGAGGGTGTGAAATGCCCTATGATCAAGGTTGGCTTTCTCAAGTACAATCAAGCCTTAAGATTGCTAAATAAGAAGGGGAATATAATAATCTATCCCTAAGCATCGTAAATCACCCATGGAATCCACCCAAATATATCCCTTCCTCAAATCCTAAAAGACTACTCACTAATCATTTTG
This sequence comes from Eutrema heterophyllum, assembly GCA_002933915.1. Lineage (NCBI taxonomy): Eukaryota > Viridiplantae > Streptophyta > Magnoliopsida > Brassicales > Brassicaceae > Eutrema > Eutrema heterophyllum. Next base: position 3,780 of record PKMM01011751.1, on the reverse strand, counting down.
GACCTAACAAATCCTATGAAGAACAAATTTAATCCCATGATTAGATGACGAATTGATTAAGAAAAAAAAAAGATGTAGGAAGAAGATATTCAAGAAACTAGAAATCAATTTGCATACACTACAAGAAAACAGGGATTTCGCGACTACAGTATCAGTCGCTAAACAGTCGCCATTTACCGATTTGCGACTGTGTTGCGACTAAAATACGTGGTCGCAAAAGACTTCGTTGCTAAATCAATTAGTCGCCATGCAGTCGCCAATTAGCGACTCTTTTGCGACTGTTTTCTTTTCGTCGCGGTCAAGTCGCAATGTGGTCGCTACTTTAGCGACGGTATTGTGACCGTTGTCGCGACGAAGGTGCGACTGAATCGGCGACTGGTTTTGCGACATGATTTGCGACTTCTCCTGACCGGTTTTGCGACTTGTTTTGCGACGTTGTCTGCAACTGGTTCTGCGACTGGGTTTTCGACGTAATTTGCGACTAAATTTGTTACTGGTTTTGGCGACTAAGTTAGAATGTTTTGCGACTGGTTTTGCGACTGGATTTGCGACTGGTTTTGCGACTGGTTTTGCGACTGGATAGCGACTGGATAGCGACTATGATGTTTATCGGTTTAGCATTTTGGTATTCCTATTTTTTTCTACTTTTGCTCTGTTTCAGATCGACTATGACATCTCAGATGATTAAAAAAAAAGAAAGATGCAAATGAGTTCAAGATTTACAAACTAATAACATAAACATTCAAGATTTACAAACATAAGAACTAATAACATAAACATTCAAGATTTACAAACTAAAAACCTTAAAGCATAGAAGTTCAAACTCCAAATATAAGGAGTTAACAAAAGGAGACAAGTTCAAACTCCAATATAGGAGTTAACAAAAGCATAACAAACACAAGTTCAGAGTCTGAGAGAGTTGAGAAGTTAGGAACCTAGAGGGGGATTCGAGGGATCTTCTTCATTAGCAAGGAATGCAAGAAAGTCTGGGTCTTTGATGCTGAGGTACTTTTTGACTACTCCCAAGCCCTTGACCTCTGCTTGTAGAGCTGATGTAACACGGAGATGCTCTGCTTCGCGATGTGCTTGTAGGGCTGTTATTTCCTCAATCTTTCGGTTAGAGTCCTCGAGCTGTTGGTTCACGTTTGTGAAAGAAGAGGAGCTGCCTGGATACTTCCGCTTCCCGTTGATGTATGTCCCTAGGCTTCCAAGTCCATACATTTGGCCTCTGTCATTCGTGACAGTAGACTGCAATAACAAAACACAGAGTATTAGTTATCAAAGATTTGGACAACTTACAAATCTGACAAACTCAAGCTTAGAGAAGTATTTTACCTTGTAGAAGATTTCGTTATCCTCCTCTAGACATAGCTGTGATCGAAGCGAAGTACCGTCTGCAGACTCGTCATTCTCATGCTCAAGCTCAGCCAACTTAGATTCCTTCTTCTGCTTATAAAGATCAAACACTTCCTGCGCTCTCTGATCGACAAAGCTCCCATCTTTCTTTGTATGAGTCTTTACAAAGACTTCAGCAACAGTCGGAGGTCTTCCCAATTCCACTTCCTGAAATGTTAAACAAGAACATGTGAATAGCAAGACATGTAAATTATCAAGACTTGTAACTCAGAGACTAATAGGAAGACAGAGGAACTTCACCAATTCTTGTTCCACTTGTAAGAAAGATTTATGGCCCGAGACATGCTTGTGAATACCTTGACCATTACGGTCAGAGATTCGAGATGCTGATGTAGTCTCATGCCTTGTTGTGGCTTCTTCTGTGATCCAATAGTCACACATTTGTCCCCACACCGTATTGCCAATCCACTTCGGTTGCTTTCTTTTCGTCCCCGCCTTAGAAACCATGTCCTTGAGTCTCACTTGGCAAATCTTCTCGAACTTTGTTTGGACAAGACCAGTGTGTATGGGATGCCATGTGTGTTCTTTCTACAAAACAAGATAAGAGCAAAGTGTTAGTGATCAAAGAAAACTAACAAAACAGAAAATTAAGAACAGATTGAGATGTTAAGAAGATTACCGCGAATTCAAGAAAATATTTTTCTCTTTTAGGAACTGGGACAAAACCCCAGTTGTAGTAAGGCTGATCGAACTTGTTTGTAAATATCCTTGTGATCTTGCGAGTCAATGCGGACTTGTCCTTACCTATAAACCTACAAACAGATAAACAAAAATGTTAAGTCGCATATAAAACATCACAACATTCACAATACTCTAACATCACAGCATTCACAATTCTCTAAAACATTACTCTAACATAACTCTAAACCATAACAGATCCATAATATAACAAAACATTACTCTAAACCATCATTCACAGAAACAAAAAGCTAAGCTAAGCTAACCCTACCAAAAATTCGAAAACAAAACAAAAACAAGACAAACTTAGCTTACTAGACGGTTCCAGGCTCCAATGTGGGAAAGAGGAGCGTTGTGTATTGGTCACGGCCTGGCTGGATAAGCAAGTTGGTCAAAGCGGCGAGCACGTCTTCCGCGAGATGTGGTTGCAATCCTTCGTCACCGTCAAAATCAACTTCCTCGTTGTCTTCATCATACTCCTCTTCTTCTTCTTCCAGGTCATCGTTTTGAGCCTCAGAACTCTGAGCTTGTGGTGACGCAGCGTGTGGAGCTTGAGGAGAAGGAGCGGATTGAGCTTGAGTCGCAGCAGGTGGAGGTCGATCTTGAGTCGCAGCAGGTGGAGCTCTGTGACTCCTCGCAGCAGATCGAGCTTGAGTCGCAGCAGGTGGAGGTCGATCCTGAGTCGCAGCAGGTGGAGCTCTGTGNAGCTTGAGTCGCAGCAGGAGGAGAAGCAGAGGCTCGAGGATCGGTTCCTGAGTTTCCAGATCCTGGTTGGCTCCTACTGGTCAAAAGCTGCGGCGGAGGAGGGAAATCTTTGACACCTTCGGAGAATATTGGGACACGGCTACGAGGAGTCACAGAGGTTGAAGCGTCCGCCGGCGTGAATGAATACTGAGACGGAAGCGGCGAGGCGGTTTTCTTTGATTTTCCCTTCGGAGGCGAGATCCTTGTCTCACCGGGAGATATGGGTCCTCGATTCACGGCTGTTGTCGCAGTGCGTCGTGATCCTCGTCCTCTAGTCACAGCTTTTCCACGGCCAGTCATCGGAATTTGGAGAGATTTGGTAGGGATTGAGAGAGAATCGGTTTGTAGGGTTATCGGAGAAAAAAAATGGGCGTTTCACAAATGAGACAGTCACTTAGCGAAAATTTTGGGTTTTTCCCGGCCTTGCTTCGGCAATTGGTCTTAGAGAGAGAAATGTTCCCTCGTTAATTTTGGCGAAAATTTGGGCCCAATAGTCGCAACGTAAGTCGCAAAGGAGTCGCTAAAGGCCCAAATTAGTTAATTTGATTAATTTTTGTTAACCTTATTTGTATAATTTTTTCTTAATTTTTGTATAATTTTTTCTTAAGTTTTAATTTTTGTTAACCAAAATAAATAAGATAAATGTGTGGATACAATTTACAAACCCTTAGATCCCTTTATAGAAGCCCTAAAAGAAAAACCTGATACAGAAAGGAATAGGAAAAATCCTAGCCGACTTTAGTGTACCGTACCTCAGCTCACTCGAGAAGGGCCCCTTTGCCTGAACTCTTTGATTTTAAGTCACCTTGGATAACAACTACCTTATGCATTAGAATATTATTTAGTAAGGTTCTTCATCAACTTCAACTTCATCATCTGAAGACGATGAATTATATTCGAAATAGTTCCCTCGTTAATTTTTGCTTAAGTTTTAATATTATG
>PKMM01011750.1:505471-515809 GCA_002933915.1 Eutrema heterophyllum | reverse complement strand
TTCGACCCCTAACTATACTACGACAACTGCTTTAGTACTATTTAGGGTATTAATTTGAGCATATCAAGTTCCTTCTCGGTTGTAGCGTACTTGCATTGCGCGTCATCTAGGGTCCTGCTGGCGTATTAAATAACATGAAGCTTCTTATCCTTTCGCTGTCCCAAAACAGCTCCCACTGCGAAATCGCTAGCATCAATCATCACTTCGAAGGGGAGCTCCCAATCTGGTGGTTGGACTATTGGCGCGCTGACAAGTGCTCCTTTGATTGTGTGGAAGGCCTCTAGACAATCGTCGTCAAAATGAAACTTCACGCCCTTGCAAAGCAATCGGGTTAATGGTCTAGCGATTTTGGAAAAATCCTTGATGAATCTCCTGTAGAACCCGGCATGTCCCAGGAAGCTTCTGATCCCCTTGACAGAATCGGGAGGCTGTAGACTACTCATCACCTCTATCTTTGCCTTGTCTACTTCGATGCCCTGCTCTGAAATCCGATGACCCAAAACAATCCCATCTCTGACCATAAAATGGCACTTCTCCCAATTCAACACCAGATGCTTTTCCTCGCAGCGTTGTAACACCCTGCACAAATTAGAAAGACTGACAGAAAACGAGGATCCATAGACAGAAAAATCGTCCATGAAAACCTCCATTATGTCCTCAATCAAGTCGGTGAAGATTAACATGATGCATCGTTGGAATGTCGCATGGGCATTGCACAAGCCAAATGGCATCCTGCGGTAAGCAAAGGTGCCATAAGGGCATGTGAATGTGGTTTTCTCCTCGTCATCTGGATGAATGAGAATCTAAAAGAAACCAGAATAGCCATCTAGAAAGTAGTAATAGGGGTGGTTAGCCAACCTTTCGAGCATTTGATCAATAAAGGGCAAAGGAAAATGATCAATAAAGGGCAAAAGGAAAATGATCGTCAGAGACCTCTAGCGAGTCATCAATTGAGAACGTTTGACCGTCTAACATAGGATTTTTCAACATTTTGTTTATCTCAAACGTCATGACAATGTCTCCCAGGTGGAGATCTATTCGCCCATTCTTCATGTCTATTATGCCTCCTGCTGTACACAAGAAAGGTCTTCCCAAAATGAGAGGATCCCTCTGTTCTTCATCTAGCTCTAGAACCACAAAAATCTGCAGGAACGAATGCATATCCAATTCGTACATGTAGATCCTCAAGAACACCAACATGAAGTTTCACAGAACGATCGGCAAATAGTAAGGAGATCTTAGTTTGCTTGAACTTTTTGAATCCAAGTCGCTTAGCCACATAATATGGCATTAGGTTGACGCTGGAACCGAGATCACACAGGGAGCAAGCAAAGGTCATCGCCCCAATCTGCACAGAGATAACGAATTTCCCTGGATCCCCTAGCTTTTTCGGCATCTTGTTTTGGAGGACATCACTGCAATCTTTAGAAACCATCATGACACTGTCTTCAGTAGATACCTTACTCGTCACCAAGCTCTTCATGTACTTCCTTAATGAAGGTATCATTTGGATTGCGTCGACCAGGGGCAGCTTCGCCACGAGATCTTTCAACATTTCCCTACACTTCGCTTCTTCTAGATCCTTGCGCGACTTCTTTTGACGAGTAGGGTATGGAACCTTCAGAGTGTAGACACGTGTGGGGGGTTGCACCTGTGGCTCTTCTGTTGCGTCTGCATTTGTAGAAACTTTCTCTTTTCGAGTTGTGTCTTCGCCATCCCCCTCTAGATCGATCACGACTTCATCATCCTTTTCTTTTCTTGTAACAGGGTCTAACGCTTTCCCGCTTCTGAGTGTGATGGCGTTGACGAACTCGTTCTTTGGATTCTGCTCTACCTTCCCTGGAAGAACTCCTTGTAGCCTCTTAATCGCTTCGGCAGTTTGAGCGACCTGAGTGTCCAACTTCTTCACATGAGTGCATATAGCTTCGTACTTTCCGTTGAGATCGTTGTACATGTTATCAATGTAACGTTGATCTCTTTAGCAGATTGCTGTTGATTGAGCAGGAGCTGTAGCATAAGAGCCTTAAGTTCATCATGTGAGTTATCCGCAGAGCTTGCGGTAACTTGGAATGGGGCAGGCTTTGTTGGTTGGAATGTGTTGAACGGCTGTTTCTGTTGGAATCCGCCTTGAAACCTGTTATGTCCTTGGAAACCCTGAGAAAAACCTGAGGCTCCAGTGTTTTGTACAAAGGTTTTTCCTTGGGATTGTTGAGCTTGCTGAGGGTAGATTTGATCTTGGGGATTCTCGACATTGGTGCTCCTATAGGACAGATTCGGGTGGTTCCTATAATTCTGGTTGAAACCTATGTTCTGCACATACCCCTGTCCGCTGACATAGTTCACCTCTTGCAGCTCGTCAATCTCTTCCTCGGCAAATCCTTGACAGAGAATCGCATCTTCTGTCTCTTCGCAAGATTGCACACCTCTCTGATTTCCCTTCAACAGCAAGTTCACATTCACAGTCAGCTCGTCTATCTTCTGTGAGTCCACACCATTGACACGTTTAGACCTGTTATACTCGGGACATCGATTTCCGGAGCTTGCAGCCAAGTTCTCTATCAACTGGTACGCCCCTTCCTTAGTCTTGGTCATGAAATCGAACAAGTCGAAGAAGAGGTTGGTATGCGGAATATCATATCCGAGAATATTAACAAAAGAATTCAAATTAATGCCCTTGAGAGTAGTTATATGATGCACAAACAACCTCTACTTCAAAAAAATTAGCCATACTCGTCGCCACACGAATTTGGTCTAAGCCTTAGCATCTACAAGCAATCGTATCATACAACTCTTTAACATTCATTAAGTACAATGGTGAATCATGCTTAATACAAATCAAGTGAACTCATTTGGCTTAGGGAAAAGGTTTTGAGATGAAAATAATCTCAATCATGTGGGTATTCCAATACAATGGGATCTTTCACGAAAGAATAAACTTTGGCAAAATGGTAAGAGTAAAGAACAATTGATTCAGACAAGGATGACATCCGTCTACCCAATGCCCCAATATGAACTTCACTCCTATCTATAAATCCATCAAGATCCATTCCTAAACTACCCATATCACAAGGCATTTTGCCTTCTTAAACCACAATTCTTTTCTAACTTAGAGGATTTTTCTTCTTCTCTTTCAACAAATGGATTGGCTCTTTATCTTTTTCTTTTAGCTCTTTTTCACTTTCATAACTAGTCTCCCAATCATCATTTAGATGTCTTAGCCATAATTTTTTTTCTTTTGGCTCTTTCTTTCTTTCACACACATAGAGACTTATACTTTCAACACTTAGAGCTATTTCACATTTTCGTGCCAACCAATCTAAACTTTTGTTATCCCCTATCCTTTTTCCTAATCTTATCCTTATTCCACATTCTCTTTTCTTTACATTAGCACCCAAACTACCAACCTATCTATCAACTCCTTGTCGTTCCAAACTCAATACTTTTTGCTAAGTTCATTCAAAATTAGGCCTCACGACACACACAAGAGATGAAGGCTTGACGGAAAGGCTTAGTTAAGGGTGTGGTTAACCGTTCCAAAGATGGGAATCAGCTATTTGAGCTAACAAGAGAGTGGTGTAAAAGGGTAAGATAGCTCAAATATGTATAAGGTATCCATGAATTCACACTTTTTAATGCATAAACATGATAATTATGTGTCAATATTAGAGTTCATGTAGATAGAGTTAGATTCAATTCAAAGCATACTTCAACCGAGACAAAAAACATTCAAACCGCAAGATCAAAGCATGGATCATCCTTAACTTTGTGATCGCTCAAATGCATCAAAGAACTCCTAACGAGGGCATTAATTCAAGCTCTTAAGTTTATATTCTACATGGATAATCCTTCCAATGCAAGTGAATGCAAACCTATATGCATCTAGACTCAATCTTAAATATGCAAAATGCAACTTCATGCTTTCTTTTGTGTTCAAATTTTCAAATTTTTTTCGATTTTTATGGTTTTTCTATGCACTTATATGTATGCATGAGACTCAAATGTGCAATAATGAAAATAAGATCATAAAACACAATATCAAAAGACACAAATCCCTCCCCCGAACTTGAATTGCAACGTCTCGGTGCAACAAAAGTCAATGAGAAGGTAAAAATATGCAAAAGTATGTACAATGAAATGGAGTTTGGATCATACATTTAGATTGGAGAGGAGTGTGGCGCGTTGTAGCTCAACCCATTCATGCATTAAGCACCACAACCTTGGACCCATGAAAACTATACACATCAAACAAAAACATCAAAAGGAACTAGAAAGATCAAAAATATATACAAAGATAGTCATGGGAATGCCTCCCAAGAGCGCTTGTTTTATGTCACTAAGCTTGACGTTTCAAACCCTTTAGGCGTGGAGAGAAGGAGTGTTGGAACTCCATGGTGGGTCCTCGAGCTTGAGTGTGAGGACTTTGCTCATGATCTCTTGAATACCAACTTGACCTTTCTCTTTGAGTTCGGGTGTGATGATTGCTCTAACCTTGCGAATGGCATTGGTCTTCCTTTACACTTGATCTTGTACTCAACCACACCATCTTCATATCTCCACGGTGTCAAGGTCATAGTGGCGGGTTTGGGAAAATATGATCTAACCTCATTGTGCTTGCTTGGTACGCCTTTGACAAGGGTGGGAGGGTGGGTGTCTTTTGGTTTCTTCTCCTTGGCTTTAGTACCCTTACCCTTCTTTCGAACCCTTATACTCTCCTTCTCATTTTCCATAACGGTATGAAAAAGAGATTCCAAGCAAGCACCATCTAATGCTAAGGCTTCTTCAACATTACCATAACCCAAAGCTTTCTCTTCATGAGAATCTTTCATCTTTTCACAAGCTTTTGGGGGTGAAGCCAAATTCATCTTCTCACAACTACCCACATACTCAACCTTTTTAACTTCCACTTCATCATCCTTACAAACAATGGTGCCACAAAGCTTGGTGGAAGAGGGCTTCATGGAATAGAAGACTTTGTCATTCACATTCTTGAGAACGACCCTCTTGTTTTGGAAGTCCATGCTTGCACCGGTAGTATTGAGGAATGGAGTTCCAAGGAGAAGGGGGAGTTTGCTGGTTTGCTTCATCTTCATAACTATGAAGTCGGTTAGAATAAGACAATTTCCAATCTTGAGAGGATAATCTTCAACAATGCCAAGTGGTTGCTTTGAAGAAGAATCTCCAAAAGTGATGTGTGACGGGTGGTGCTTCATGCTTTTGATTTCAAGACTCTTCACTATTTCAAGTGACATCACATTCACGCTTGATCCCGAATCACACAAGGCGTCATCAACATTCAAATCACCAAGGGAGCAAGAGATGGCAAATTTACCCGGATTTCCAAGCTTGGGAATCGATTTGGGCTCACGTGGAGGAGGTTCAATGCAAGAAGTCTCATTTATCGCAACCGTCTTAGCCTCCACATTTCTTTTCTCAACCACTTCCTTGCTAGTAACCATAGAAATTTCATCATTAGAGCCATGGAGAAGTCTCTCTATATCTCGTATAGCTTCTTCAATCTCGTCACTTGAGAGGATAGCATTGCAATGTTCCATTGGGTTTGCATCGATTTTGCCCTTTAGTTTCTCCATGGGTCTACTAGAGAGGGAACCTCCTTGAGTGCGTTGTTGGTCCAAAAGTTTGATCCTAGAGGAGAGATCTTCGAATTCGGCATTGAGATCGTTGTATGAGCAATCCACCTTAGTGTGAATCTCGGTCATCTTCTTATTCAACTCATTTGCTCCATGAGCTTGCCCCTTCAAGAGTTGTTAAAGCATACCCTTCATTTCGACATCATGTTGTGTCGAGTTGCTTCCTTGCCCTTGTTGAAGTTGTCGTGCAAAAGATGGTTTGCTTTGGTGACCGCCTTGGTTTCCTTGGAATTGGTTTCGAGGAACAAACCCTTGTTGCGGGAAGTTGGATCCTTGAGGTTGAGATCCTTGGTTATAGACTTGTCTTGGCATGTTTTGGAAATTGGAGTTGTAATCGCCTTGTCCTCCTACAAAGTGAACTCCCTCTTATTAATCTATGCAATCTCTACATAGTTCACTTGCCTTTGTGTGGCCTCCAAGACTTTGTCTAACTTCTTAAGCCACACACATTCTCTGTATGCTTCGTGAAGCGCAATAATCTCCGCATAGTTCGTAGAAGTGGCGACCAAAGTCTACTTTTGGGAATGCCATGAGATCGCCGTTCCACCAAATGTGAAAACGTATCCAATTTGTGATCGAGCTTTATGCGGATCTGACAAATATCCTACATTCAGGACCTAAAATCTCTTCGTTATCTTCACAAAGTCTAAATGGATCCTTGTTAACATCGAGCGATCTATTGACCATTGGAGTACTAAAAGGATTTGCTTTATCCATTTTAAAACGCTTTAACACCCTTTTGGTGTACTTTGATTGATGCACAAATATTATGTCTTGGAAATGCTCTATTTGGAGCCCCAAACAAAATTTTGTCTTTCCAAGAACTTTCATTTCGAACTCTTCTTTCATATGAGTTTTTGCATCATCAATCTCCTTTTGAGTTCCAATTATGTTCAGGTCATCAACATATACAACAATGATCACAAATCCTGATGTATCCTTTACTCAACAAGTATTCACTTAAGTGATTATACCACATGCGCCGAATTGCTTTAATCCGTAAAGTGATCGTTGTAATTTGACCGAACATATTTCCTTATATGCTTCATGCATCTTTGATCCTTCTGGGATTTTTAATCCTTCGAGGATTTTCATGTATATGTCACTATCAAGTGAACCATATAGGTATGCAGTCACTACATCCATTAGATAAATCTCTAAACTTGTAGATGCCGTTAAGCTCATTAAGTACCTGAATGTGATTGCATCCATGACCGGGGAATATGTCTATTCATAATCAATTCACGGTCTTTGAGAAAAACCTTGTGCAACGAGTCGTGCCTTATACCTTGTGACCTCGTTTTCTCATTTCTCTTCCTTACAAAAACCCATTTGTATCCAACCGACATTACATCTTCAGGTGTAATGACTATAGGTCCAAAGACATTTCTTTTATTTAGGGAGACTAATTCATTCCTCATGGCCATCTGCCATTTCTCCCAATCAGGCCATTTCTAGCACTCTGACACGGACCTTGGGTCTGGATCATCATTTTCATTATTAATTTCTTCGGATACCAAAAAAGAGAACATTCCATATGTATCATCTATCTCGCTTCTAGCCCATAATTTCCCACTTTGGGCGAAACTAATAGAAATCTCATATTTTCCAGTATCATGTTCGTCGTCTGGACGATCCTCTTTATATGGTTCTTCTGAAACCTTTCCATAAATGTCTTCAGGGCATTTTTCTTTATTCGATTCTTCTGGAACCTTGTCCCCCAATTGCTTTTTCTTCCGGAGATTTTTATCTTTCGAACCCATCGGCCTCCTGCGGTTCATTTGCTTTATTTCCATCGACAAGTTGTTCCGGAACATTTATCCTTGATGGAGCATTAGCAGCAGAGATATATGACTTCGTCACTCTTCTCGTATCAGTGAACGCATCGGGTAACTGGTTTGCCAAACTTTGCAAATGTATAATTTTCTGAACTTCCACTCGCGTTGATTGGTAGGAGGATTAAGATAAGCCAAAGTTTGTATACACCATGTGATATCTTTTGGTGATTCTCTAAATCCTCCCCCCCCCCCCCCCCCCCNCCCCCCCCCCCCCCCCCCAACGCATGGAATTCACTTTCATCAAAGTGGCAATCGGCAAAGCGTGCCGTAAACATATCTCCAGTTACCGGTTCAAGATATATGATTATACTTGGTGACGTGTACCCGATATATATTCTCAATCTTCTTTGTGGCCCCATTTTTATTCTTTGTGGTGGGGCTATCGGAACATAAGCCGCACATCCAAAAACACGAAGATGGGATACATTTGGCTTCTGGCAAGATGTTAATTATATGGGGGAATATTCATTATATGCACTTGGCCTCATCTGGACCAATGCCCTAACATGCAATATAGCATGTCCCCATACAGGAAGTGGGAGCTTTGTTCTCAATAATAACGGTCTTGCAATCAGCTGCAATTGTTTAATCAAAGACTCATCCATGACATTTTGTGTATGAACATGCAGAACCAGGGCCGGCCCTGACATTTGGGGGGGGGGGGGGCAGGGCCAATTTAAAATATTTTTTTTTGGGCCAAAAAATGAAAGAAAAAAAAAATTGGGGCCCCAAAATGAAAAAAAATAAAATTTGGGGGGCCAAAAAAATGAAAAGAAAACGGGGCCCCATACAATTGCATCATCAAAATGGGTCAAGGACCGGGCCTGTGCAGAACCGGATGCTCAACATCGATTCTCAGTGACATACAATAGTCATTAAAGGCCGATGAAGTGAAATCACCAGCGTTATCAAGCCTGACTTTCTTTATGGCATAATCAGGGAATTGCGCTCTCAACCTGATTATTTGGGAAATGGATCTTGCGAACGCCATATTTCTTGCAGTCAATAGACACACATGTGACCATCTGCTGGATGCGTCAATTAGTACCATAATATATATAAATGGCCCGCATGGTGGGTGAATCGGCCCACATATATCACCATGTATTCTCTCTAAGAATGCATGGGATTCATTCCCAACTTTGGCTAGCAAGGGCCTACTTATAAACTTTCCTTGAGAACATGCCTTACATGAAAACTCTCCCAATTGAAAAATCTTCTGTTTTTTCAACGGGTGGCCATTCGAATTTTGCACAATCTTTCTCATCATGACTGAACCAGGGTGGCCAAGTCTTTCATGCCACACTTTAAGTGTACTAGTAAACTTTGGGTTTACTGTAACATATGATTCAGTCATATTTATTTTTGTGCAATATAATTCAGAGGACATCATTGGTAATTCTTCCAATACATGTTTCCTCTCAGATGTAATGCAAAAATTAACAAGTTTCTTAGAGATTCGGGAGAATATAATACATCTTGCACTTCAAACTTTGTTCGCCTTGGCATTGAAAAAGTTTCTCTTCCAAAGCCTATTATAATATTTGCATTACCAGATATGGTACTCACGCTTCCGGTGGAGTCCTTTATTTTGAGATAGGAGAAATACTTTTTATCTTTAATTATTTTGTTCAGCTACAAGGAGTTTGATGGTTTAACATCACAAGTTGATTATTTTGTTCAGCTACAAGGAGGATTTGCATCAACTCTGAGTATGTGGTGTAATCTTTTGCCCGGTATTGTTGCTGTAGGATTACATTTCCAAGAAGAAATGTTTGGAGTGTTTTTTCGATCATATCAAAGTCACTTACTTTTTCTCCACATAACATCATCCTAGAAGTAATTCCGAACAACGCGGAATTATATTCACTAACACTTTTGTAATCCTGAAACTGGAGGTTCAATCACTCATGTTTGGCTTTTGGTAAGATCACATATTTCTGGTGATCAAACCTCTCTTTAAGTGATTGCCAAAGATCTGCATGATCTTCTTTCGTGATGTATTCTTCTTTTAGATTATCATGGATGTGGTGGAACAAAAATATCATGGCTTTCGCCTTTTTCTCATCTGATGTCGTTTTCGACTTATCGATGGTATCAAGAAGCTCCTTTCCTCTCAGATGCATCTTTGCACCTACTGCCCATCCCATATAATTTTTTCCAGATACATCAAGGGCAGAGATCTCGAGCTTTATCAAATTAGACATGATAACTTCAAAATGATGAACGGATGAACGGGCGAATGGACGGAGAGACGATAGTGTTTTCGGTAAACGAACGAGCAGGGAGACGATCGTGCTGATAACGTGTTATAAACTATGATATTATAATATATATATATATAACAGAAAGGTGAGAATATATAAGTAAGGGAAGAAGTGAGAGAGAGATGAGAGACGAGAAGACCAACCCGATAGGGCCATATCTTTCTTATTCTTTATAGGAAAGTCCGTGGGGACCTTCCAGTCTCGTTCCTCTAATTGATCGCGCGTGCATTCCTACCATGATAGAATCCCTCTTCTTTGTTCGCGTAAAATGCAAACATGAATTGCATAAGAAAACACATTACTTTTGGCTCTTTCATTTTCTATTTTTATTGGCAGCGGGTGGGTCTGCAGGCGAGACTTTTCCTTGCTTTCCTAACTATCACTGACCGCGGGGGAAATGCTGACAGCAAGAATAAAGGATTAATCCGTATCATCTTGACTTGGTTCTGATTTCTGTGGTGGATCCCGGGAGACAAAGTCAAAGCGCTTAGGCAGGCGATAGCCTAACTTAACTGTCGGCAAGGTTGCAATTCCTGGGGGACCCTGTCGGGCTCCTGCCCCCCCCCCCCCCCCCCCCCCCCCCCC
>PKMM01011750.1:447398-503152 GCA_002933915.1 Eutrema heterophyllum | reverse complement strand
TAGATTTTTTGGAATTTGTTTTCAATTTTTTCGGAATTTTTTGATTTTTTTGAAAATTTAATTTAATTTTTTATTTATTTATTAATATTTTAATATAAGTCTACCGTCAATAAAATTGATCAATGTCAGATAAATCTACTGAATTCAGATAAATCTACCAACTTATGATAAGTCTACCAATTTAATAAATCTACCGTCATAAGAAATAAGTCTACCACGACAATATATGTCTACCGTCATTACAATAAATCTACCGTCACCAAAAAAACGAACCATCCGATGATAAGTCTGCCACCATTACAAAGAAGTCTACCGCAGAGTAGATAAATTTACTATCAAAGGAAATAAATCTACCAATTTGGTCAAATGTCTACCAAAAAAGTCAACCGATCGCTCGTTAAATCTACTAATCCTTAACAAATCTACTGTCATTAAAAATAAATCTACCAAAAAAATAATAAGTCTACCGCCCAAAAAACATATCTACCATGTTGTAAAAATAAGTCTACCGAAATAAGTCTATCAGCCCAAAACACATCTATCGGCCAAATATAAGTCTACCGTCCGAAAAATAAGTTTACCAGCCAAAAATAAAATCTACCAACAAAAATTAAATCTACCGTCAAAGAACGGTAGACTTGTTTATTTGAAATAGTAATGGCAATATCATAATTACGTTTTTGTTAACAAAGGCCAAAAGGGCAAAATTAGTATTTTTATCATTTTTAGGTTATTCTAGTAATTAAAAAAAATTAGCATTGTTCTAGTAATTAAGCCATTTTTGAAAGTTATTTAGTAATCCTCCCCTTTTGAGATAATAACTAGAATAAGCTATTTTTTTTAACAATAAGCTATTTTTTTTAGGGAGAATATTCTCTTTATTTAATGATTTTTCAACTCACATGCCGATCTATTTTCCCACGAAATATCACTTATCTAGTCAGATCCCCCTCGAACTATGCCCTATGTATATCTCCCCACGAAATGAAAGTTAAATACGTAAATCTCCCCCGAAAAAAAGTTCGAGGCTTAATCCCCTCGAAATAAAAGTTCGAAACCTAAAACCCCATAAACATTGGTTTTAGTTGGTTTATTGTTTTCTAATCAAACCTAAACAATATATAACTAACCCTAAACCAGTTTATGATCCAATTACAATTAATTAACCGTGGATTATGACCCAAACCCGACTCAACCTCTAAAAACTGACCCGACCCAAAAAAACTCACCCAACACTTTTTATTTTCTTCTTCCCCTATTCTTTCCATCGTCTCCTTCTTTTTTGAATTGATTACATCGTCTCCTTCCCCAATTAATTAATAAAATTGAAGGTACCAACATCAGATTTATAGGTACCAAAATTCCGGTGGAATTGTCGGAGGAAGGAAAAGAATATGGGAAGAAGAAGAAGGAACAATCCGTATCTCGCCATGTGCGCGATCAAGTTCCGGTGAGACGATATCACTCCTTTGCTTTGAGAGCTGATCCCACGCGCTCCTCGTCTTCCTCCGTGAGGACAACAGAGATAGCGGCAGAGGCGGCGAGTTTAGGAGCCAGATTGTTGTCTACGATATGTCTGGAGATTTCCCCGACGGTGGTGACGACTGCGCCGATGACATGACGGCTAGACAGACAACCGTGATGGAGATGGAGTTGGGAGAGAGGGAGGACGACGTCGCCTCTCCGTATGCCAATGTCGTGATAGATACCCAAATCTCAGGAATTGCATCAAAAAGAAGAAAATGGTTGATGCTATACTGACACAATGTGGGAAGCAGAGTCGGAGCAACTCCGCCGCTAAAACAGGGGGATACTCTGGGTCGAAAAGAAGCTTCGATTTTGAATAGAACAAGAGGATCCGTGGCGGCGGCGATATGGAGGAGGAAGAGGCGGAAGACGCCGCACGGGAATCGCCTCTCGTTATCAAAGCTTTGTTTTTTGTGGGTTTTGTTTGATTGATGAGAAGAAATTCTTAGATAACTTTTTGTGGGTTTTTTTTTGTATGATTGATGAGACATTTTATTTTCTGGGTTTCATTTTGTTTTGTTTGATTGATGAGATAAGCTGTAGAAGAGGATGGAGAAGAAGAACATCTTTTTGAAATACGGGTCGGGCTCGGGTCGGAGTGATGAGAAGCGATTGGATTAAATTATCGATCGATTTAAGGGAATTAGAACCATAACGAAGAAATGAAAAGCTAACAAAATCCTCAAAAACAAAATAAAAGAAATGTTCGGTTTTTACAATCAAAATCTGGATTGTTTCATCAAAGGATGGATGAGGGAGGTAAGAGCGACTGAGGAAACGACGAAGGAGAAGAAAACAAAAAAAAATATTTTCCTATATTTTTTTAGTAATTATTAGGCGGATAGTTATACGGGTCGGGTTTTAAGTCGGGTCAGGGTTTTTTGTTCGGTTTAATTTCAGGTTTTGAAAGTTTGCTCTCAATCAGATCACAAACCGTTGAAACCAACATCTATGGGTATATAGGTCTTGAACTTTTTTTCGGAGATAAATAAGTCTTTAACTTTGATTTCATGAGGAGACATACATAGGGCATAGTTTGGGAGAAATCTGACTAGATAAAGAATATTTCGTGGAGAAATAGATTCTTTCCCATAAATAAAACAAACCGGTTTCGGTACGAATATAAAAGATTAATTAAGCAGTAAAAATCATGGTTAAATAAATAAACAAACGAATATTGAGAAAAGCTTGATTAGTTATATAATAACGGAAGGTAGTTTTGTCTTTTCTTGAAACCGTAAACACCGTTCTTCTGATGACGTGGACCTTCGCTTCATCTTCTTATCTCTTCATATAGTGAAAAAAAAATAATGATAATTCAATGTTCTTTAGATTTCAATTTATCAAGACAATATCTCTGCAGAAACATTGAATCCGCTTGTCCCCAGAGGATCATATCGTGTAAGCTCACGAAACCTCGACGAAGTCAGAAACTGGATCTTGAGTTTGACTCGTCTGCTTAGCTCTCTCTTTCTCTCTCTTTCTTCTTGTCACTTGCAGGCGGTGCAAGATAAAGACTAGTCGTTGGGTTTGATCTGAATCTCTTTTCATCTGTTTCACATTTCCACCAAGTAATTTTACAGACTTTCTTGGGAATTCTTGATAAAATTTGACAAGTTTTGGTTCAGAGGAAGAGGAACTGGGCACAAAGCTTCAATTTTGGTAAGTTTTTCCAGATTTTTCTTGGAGTTTTGTGTCTGTAATGTTAGGAGAATTTTAAAAATCCTATTTTGTTTGTCTTTGTATTAAAACAAGAAATCATGTTTTTTTCTTCAAACCCCTCTCTGCTTCAACTTGAAACCAGTTCAAAAATTTCAGACACTATGGTTTGATCTTTCTTGAAGATCCTGCAATGTTTTATGAATAGTGATGTCTGAAATCTAAATTTGGTCATCAGAGATTGACTCAATTCTTGGAATTTTTGTTTCAGAAAAAAAAAAACACAATGCCTGAAGGGAAACTGAGATCAGGAGTTTATAGATCATTCATAATGTGTGATGATCCAAGAGGATGATAGCTTTGATTGTAGTCAAAGCTCAAGAAAGAGCACAAGTACGATAGTTGCAGAGAAACGAGAACAAGATACTTTTTTGGGCAATTGATATTGCCTCTTTTTGGCTTTTTCATTATCTTAGATAGACAAGTACAAAAAGGAAATGGAGACGTAGCTCCTACAACAATGGATAATGGGAAAGTGGAGAAGATGGTCCCTATTCAACAGGAAGACCAATTCTTCTCCTTATTAGCAACTGAAACAATTAAATCAAATAAGAAAACATGAGATAACCAAAACAGAACCGAACTCCCAATTAAGCCATGAATTTCTTCCGGTTTGGTATTCTGGTTCGTGTTGATTGTCTCTTCTCTGGTTCTGCAACTCCATCATTACTCCCTCTGTCCAAATGAAGCTTGTCCTCAAGATTCAAGGTAGGAAAGCTTTGCTTGAGTTGAGACAAGTCTTCCCACGTCGCATCGTTAGGTGGAAGTCCTTGCCACAGAACGAGGGCCTCCTTTGTTTGTTTCCCAGCAGTACACACATCACGAAACTCCAAGACACGTTCTGGGTTTAAGTGAAGAAGACCATTGGAGCGAATTGGTGGTAACGGACCCGAAGTCGGAGTGTCAGAACCAAACGATGCGCGACTGGTCCGATTCAAGCTTCTATCTAAAATGGGCAAAAGTAACGAGTGGAGAGCTTCTATGATGTCCGTCGAAATATTGTATGCTGCCTGTAAGGATGTAACCTTAAGAAAACCCAATCTCCAACCTCAAAAGAAATATCTCGCCGCTTAGCATCTGCCACTTGTTTCATTCTGTTGTTGGCGGCTTGTTAGTGAGCTTTGAGCACCTGCAACAGTTCATCTCTTTCGGCCAGTTGCGTATCAAATTCAAGAATTGTTGTAGAACCCGATTCATACCCAACCAACGGCGGTGGCTCACGACCGTACATTGCCTTGAATGGTGACTGGAACGTCGTGTTATGCCAATATTCTGCCCATGGAAGAAGAGAGCTCCATTGCTTTGGTTTGTCATGAACGAAGCTGCGCAGAAATTGTTCAATGCATCGATTGACGACTTCGGTCTGCCCGTCGGTTTGTAGATGATAAGCCGAGGACATTCAAAGTTGCATTCCTGATAATCGCCAAAGATCACGCCAGAATGCACTCACAAACACCGGATCTCGATCACTTACAATTGACTTTGGGATGCCGTGTAACTTCACAACAAATTCAATGAATTTCGAAGCAACGAAACGAGCAGTGTAAGGATTAGAAAGTGGTACCAAATGAGCTGCCTTAGTGAGACGGTCGACAACAACCATGATCGAAGTGTGATTATTAAAGCGGGGAAGGCCATCAACAAATTCCATCGACACGTCTTCCCAAATCTGGTTCGGAATGGGCAATGGCTAAAGTAAACCGGCGGGGAAATGCTGTCATACTTTGCCCGCTGACATGTATCGCAAGAAGCCACATAAGCTCAAACTGACTTGTGCATATCGGGCCAATAAAATTGTTGTGATAAGCGCTTGAATGTTCGCAGAACACCCGGATGACCACCGAGAGGAGTATTATGAAACTCGTGCAGTAGAGATTGACTGAGAGAAGAACCAGGCAGAATTACCATACGATTGTTGAAACAAATCAGCTCGTTACGCCATGAGTAAGGCTGACCAGGAGATGCCGTCGCAAGGCCACCAAGTCGCTGTAAATACGGATCATTTGTTGTTAGTGCTCTTAGCTCATCCCAAAAATCAGTACGTTGCGTGAAAATAGCATCAAGGCAAGGGCTGTCCGTTCTGCGAGACAAAGCATCTACGGCAGCATTCGCAGTCCCTGGCTTGTAAGTAATCTCGTAGTCATAGCCGACAAGTTTAGCCATCCATTTCCGCTGTTCATGAGTCAAGATCCGTTGCTCCAATAGAAAACGAAGGTTGCGCTGGTCCGTTTGAATTGTGAAATGACGTCCAAGAAGATATGAGCGCCACGTCCTTACTACAATTTTAAATGTTCTATTAGCTTCCATAAAGGAAAAAGAAAAAGAAAAAGAAAAAGAAAAAGAAAAGAGAAGAATGATAATGTTGCAACATGATTGTGTCCAACACTCAATCCTTTATGAGTGGCTTGAAAATGAACGAGTTTGCTCCAAAGTGGAAAAGTTGTGGTGGTGGAGAATGGTGGAAAGTGCAAAAACCCGTCATGCTTTACATGTTTTTAGTAATTTGATTATATCTTGTTAACCACACCCCTGAATGGTGCGAAACCACTTTCATTGGACATCTGATGCTAAATCCAAAGGGAAGGCTTTCTTACGAGTCGATCTTTAACTAGCTTCAGATTGCCACGGTATCTTCCGGTAATGATATGTCTTCACTAAATTAATTGTATCTCTTGAACGGTTGATGAAAATGCCATGAAACTAACGCCAAAATGAAGCTGACTCAATTGTCTACAACTTTGATCAAGACCTCAGATTAATCTGGGCATGAGAAGGTATTCATACGGATTTATCTTTAGACGCGTTGTTCTTGACTCCTAATCCAGATCGGTTGCTGGATCGAGTGTGTAAACCGATCTGGAGACCGATCCTCTCTTATTTTTGCTCCATTTGCTTATACTTTGATCCATCTTGAAGCTCCAAGTATCTCCTTCAATCCAAGCTACTCCTAAACATCTGAAAACAAGCCAAAAACGGCACAAAACAACTTAGGACATCTAAAATGCAAATGTAAGAATATGAATAGAAATATGCACTAAAACACACGGAAAAGACTCAAGAATGAAATGAAAACTAATAAAAACAAACGTACTAAAACGCTAAAATATGGCGTTATCACAAAGCTAGTGTAGGAGTCGTCGTCAAGGCTGTCTTGAGTGAGAGAAAAGCATTCTTAGAAGCTCCATCCCATACAAATTTCCCTTTTTTCAGCAAGTTAGTCAGCGGACGAGCAATGATTCCGTAATCCTTGACAAATTTTCTGTAGTAACCAGTGAGACCACGGAAACCACGCAAATCAGTGATCATTGTAGGAGCTGGCCAATCAACCATCGCCTTTATCTTAGTCTGATACTCTGATCCACCTTCACGCACTCGCCCGAAATTATGTGACCGAGATACTCAAGCTCCGTCTTTGCAAATTCACACTTTTTCTCCTTTACAAACAAGCTGTGCTTCCTGAGAATTTCGAACACGGTACGAACATGCTCCAGGTGTTGTCCCAACGAACGACTATACACCAGAATATCATCGAAAAAGACGAGGACAAATTGACGAAGATGGCTGCGAAAATACTGTTGCACAAGCCGAACAGCATCACTAGATACTCATAACCATTATGAGTGTGGAACGCAGTCTTCGGAATGTCTGGCGGATGAACACGCACCTGATGATACCCAGCTGTTAAGTCGAGTTTGGTAAAGATTCGTGGGACCGTGGAGCTCGTCGAGCATGTCGTCCACTGTCGGGATCGGAAAACGGTCTTTAATGGTGGTCGTATTAAGTGCTCGATAATCCGTACAAAACCTCCATGACCCGTCCTTCTTTTTAACCAATAGCACCGGTGAAGAGAATGGACTCGAGCTTGGACGAATCAGACCCGCTTCAAGCATCTCACGGACCTGTTTCTCGATCTCCTCTTTTATGAAAATGAGTGTAACGATAAGGACGGACATTGACTGGATCGGACTCCTTAAGCGCTATGTGATGCTCAATTTTGCGAACCGGTGGTAGCTTCGTCGGACTTTGAAACACATCGTGAAATTGTTGCAAAAGCTCGTGTATCGCGTCTGGTGGAGGAGAAACATCGATCTCCGTTTTTTTCAGGGAAAGTGCAAAACAGGTTTGGCCTAACTTGGCCTCTTTTGTGAGTTCTTCTACTTGGGCCTGAGAAATGTGTTTGTTTTTGAGCCCACAAATTTCTCTCTTTTGCCCAGCCAACACAAACTTTAGAGATTGGGCCTTCCAATCACACACTGTACGGCCCAACTGTGATAGCCATTGAATCCCAAGCACGATATCCAAGCCGGTGAGTGGAAGAACGAAGAGATCAATCGGAAAAGATACGCCGCCCAGATTCATCACGACATTCCGATATGATCCCCGGCAGTGAAGTGGATGGCCGTCGGCAACCTTCACCTTGAAAGATTTCACTGGCGTGAGCGCCAAATTCAAGCGAGCTGTGGCGTGTTCGCTGTTGAAATTATGAGTCAACCCACTATCGATTAACGCCACCAGCTCTCGGCGGTTAATTGATGCGAGAACTCGTAATGTCGTCGGTGAATCCCACCCCGTGAGAGCATGTAGCGTGATCTCGGGTTCTTCGGCTTCGTGAAAAACATTGTTCTCCTCTTCATCGATGTCTTCACCCTCCATAAGAAGCAACTGTGATTTACGACACTTGTGTCCAGGAGCGTACCGTATCACAGCTGAAACATAACCCAAGGCTCCTTTTTCGTTTCATCTCCTCCCAACTTAATTTTTTTGGCTCCGGTGTAATCGCAGTGGGGCTTGGTGAATGTGACGGTTGCGTGTATGAGCGAGGTGTGAACGTCTTCCGCTGCTTCTGCAACTGCTCATCTCGGAGTCGAGCCAACTTGATCATTGCTCGTAATGTTGTCGGTGAGAACATACGAACATTATCAGCAAATGCATCCTTTAAGCCGCCAAGATAGGTCCCTACAAGAGCTTCCTCCGACCAATTCTCGACCTTATTCATCAGACGCTCGAACTCCTTTTGATAGTCTCGTAAAGATCATGTTTGTCGGATTTTTGACAACGCCTCATGAAAGTTTTCACCTTCCGATGGCCCAAACCGCACCCACAGCTCATGCTCAAACGTCTCCTACGCTGCGGTGTTTGGATCGAGTCTCAACGCCTTAGAAATAGCCTGCCACCATGCGTTTGCTTCAGCCGTAAGGAACAAGAAAAAAAACATGAAAAAAAGAAAAGAAACAAAAAATTGGACCGAGCACAAGTGCTCTGATACCAATTGATAGCTTTAATTGTAGTCAAAGCTCAAGAAATAGCACAAGTATGATAGTTGCAGAGAAACAATAACAAGATACTTTTTGGGCGATTGATATTGCCTCTTTTTGGCTTTTTCATTATCTTAAATAGACAAGTACATGAAGAAAATGAAGACGTAGCTCCTACAACAAATACAATGGATAATGGGAAAGTGGATAAGATTATCCCTATTCAACAGGAAGACCAATTCTTCTCCTTATTAACAACTGAAACAATTAAATCAAATAAGAAAACATGAGATAACCAAAACAGAACCGAACTCCCAATTAAGCCATGTTTTTCCGGTTTTTGTCAAGAAGGAGGATATTGGTGAAGGTAAATATAGATATAGACTTCATGATCGAGCTCTTAAGCCACCGAATAATCCTGCAGCTCACAAGAAATCGAATAATCCTTCAGACATGTCAAGAAACAAGACTCGGCGTTCCAGGTTGAGCTCGAGCTCTAGTAGTAGTGGTGAGCAGAAAAGTAGTAGTCGGGAAAAGAAGTCTGGGAGGCTAATAAACCAAATGTGAGCAATCTTTCTCACTGCCTCAATGCATAAATTATAAATTATAGAACTTTCAGTAACTCTGTTTCTCATCTAGGCCAAGAAGAAACTCCATAACCGAGACAATGACCTCGCTTCAGAGAATAATTCAAGTTCTTCACAGGACACGCGTGGATCAATAAACCAACTTTCTGTATTGGAAACCACTTCTTCAGAGCTTCACATTCAAGGTTAGTACTACACAAAGTTATTATCTCTCAGGATGTTTTCAAAGTTTGTTTATTTTAAGCATCCCCTCATATATATACTATGTTACATTTGTTCTTGTAAAGGCCATTGCGATAATGGAGAAGTTACTTCTTGTGCTGCCACAATTCAGCATTCTCATGAGCAAGGAACATGCCAAATCCCTCTTAAAGCTTTCCTATCTAGCTCCCAAGCTTTCATCAGCTACGCAGAGAATCTCTTCGATTTCAACACCAACACCAAAAGAAGCCAAGAATCAGCCTTTAAAGATAGAGACAACATTGTAATCTCAGACCAAAGACTTGCACTAGATTTGCCAAAGAAGTAGCCAGACGCAGAAGCCTTCTTCTCATTACGGAACCAACTTGTCCCTAAATCCGCCGCTATTGGCGGAAAGTATAAAAGAGGTTGCTTTGAAGTCAGAATCGTCGACACGTGGCGGAATGTGAAGACAACCCGCCACTTAAACCACGAATGGTGACGAAAGGCTTCTTGTTTGCATCTGCAAGACTGCAACCAATCTGTCTCTTTCTTACTAATTTTGGTAGTCCAATTTTTAGAATAGATAAATTTCGGTGAAATGAAAAAAAGAAAAATAAAGAGAAGATAAAATGTTGGCGATGTACGACTCTATATAAAATACCTTCCGCTTACTACAATAAAACATCTATAAATCAATACTCGGTAAATTCATAGTATTTGGATAAATTAATAAAAAAAATCTGTTTCAGAATTAGTTTTTTGTTTTAACTACGAAACCTCATTTTATTAACTTATATCATTGTTTTCAACATCATACAAAAACCGAGAGGACACTAATCAAAGACAAGCCAATTATAGGAACTTGATACAGCTAACTTTGACAAATGATTAGCAGCTTCGTTTGCTTTTCGTGGTTGGAATGTAATCTTTATCGATTCAAACATTTGTAAGCTCGTATGGTAGTAAAATAATGGGCAAGTTTCAGATTAATAGGATGTTCCTGTAAGTCTATGAACCAAAATATTATCTCTTTGGAACTCCACTTTTCGATATCCTAATGCCCATGCATGTAGCTTGTATTGCCCATACGAAGGTTGTACATTTTGTTTCCTCAACACCATTAATTCCTCCCTTGAAACTTAAATCCATCCGCAATGCTTCACCAAACCGTTGTGATCCCTGATTATCCATCCTAATCCCGAGAGCATCCGATTCGTATGGTGTGAGGCATCATAGTTGCACTTAAACCAATTTGAAGGTGGTTTTTTTTCATTTCTTATTCATGTTGTTCGATTGAGGACCGATCTCTTGTCGTACTGACTGTTTTGTACGCCCAACCATCCACTCCAATTTGAAGATGGTTATTTCAAAATTAGTTTATCAATCAAATAATATTTTGGTAAATGAATATCTTTATAAATTAATAAAATATTAGAGTCTAGATATTATTAATTTATAGAGGTTTTGACTGTACTAACGGAAAACAATACAAATACAACAAATAAGTGAAAATTTATATTAAATATCCCTATAGAAAAATTGTTTAACAAACTTACTAACTAAATAAAAATAAAAAAAGAAAGAAAGATAAGTTTGTATTTGATACACATTGTATGAACTTTGTTGAATGAGAGAAGAAAAGGTGATACACCATTTGAATGAGATTAGCAATCTATCAAATATAAATATACACGTAGGTTTAAAACAAAGTAACTATATATATGCTATGTTATTGCTACCCCTGAAGCAGTCGTATCATACCTTGTTTTTTCTTTGCATATAGCTGCTTTTGCTGCATCAACCTCAAGTATTCCAATGCAGACCATTTTTCTTACAAGTTTGAAGATTTGAATCTAGATCGCGTTAATCCAATCTGTATTCTATTGTTATTTAAATATTTTTAACGACATTAAAACACTAAGTTTCATTTTCTTTAATTTTTTTAGATCAAAAATCTCGGGTATGAGACTCTATGAGTTTTTATTTGGATCTTTCATCATTTTGACTAATCTAGTCGAAGATTTCTCTAATCTCTCTATCTTATCTCTTTTACTTGCGTCTTATTTTACTTTTAATTTGTTTTTGTTTTAGTTGTGTGTGAGTAGTCTTTTATATGGATTATAAATTTGGTAGACTAGCTAGAGTGATAAATGGTTGATCTATGATGTGGTTTAGATTCTATATTTTTTGGTGGGTTAAATAATTTTTTATGGAGAAGGCGAATCACGTAGTGACATGTGTATCAGATTAGTCATTTGGCCAGTAGACCTAAAGGTGTGCCACTAAAAGGGGGTGCGGCTACGAGACCAAGTGGTCAAGCCATAGGACAAGCTAGGACATGTTATGTGCAACCACTTTTTCCAAAATCATTGGTTCGAGCCGAGCCAGTAGGAAATGATCAGGAGAGAGTGGTCTGATTCTAAATAAGAGTCACATTTTCCTGAGCCCGCCAACTCGTGCCATGTGATCTGGAAAGCGCGGTATTAGGGAGACGGGTGATTCAACAGGAACATGTCTACTCCTCAACATACAACATAAAACTGAACAGTAATGCCCAAGAAGGTAAACACCAATAGTAATATCCGGGAGGTAGGCTATAACAACATGGTATTCCTCATACGAATGTTGGGAAGGTAAATGGATAAACTCAATATGCGCATGATTATATAATTAATTTTTCCTCGATAAAGCATATTTGAAGTAAGTTGACTCTTGCGACAAGGCATGGCAAACCCATGACTAACTGATTCCCACAAGCAGCAGGCGAAAGCGACTGATCACTGTTCATAGGAAAGATAAAAGCATGGATGCTCTGATCACCCGGCAGCGCCAAACCCGTCGGGGGTACAGACGATGCCTACACCATCTCTACAGTTCTGGGTATTCGTGTCGAGAAGCATCGCATAAGCGACAAGAAAAATTGGTGAGAAGCACTCAAAGTATCAAGTAAAGAATCCGATAAGGAGATCTAGAACCCGACCCGACCAAGGAAAATTGACCCGGTATACGAACCCGGGCCATGTAAACTCTATAAATAAAACCCTCTCTTCCCCGGAAGAAGGATCCGATTTTTTTCTCTCTTAACTCTTAGAGCAAAAACAATCTCCATCGCAAATACTTTCACCAAACACTGAGTTTTCGATTCATAAAACACTCATCCTTTCAATCCAGTGAGAAAATCAGAAACTAAGAAGATACTTCGCAGGTCCATCCATCCAAAGGACCCGAAGTCACTAATCTTCCACTTTCCTCTATTTTTTGATTCTCTTCCTTGTTCTCGATGTATCATTCTTGTGGTCTTTCTTGGTTGTTTAATAACTTGAGTGTCGAAGAGCCAACGGAAAACACCCCACTAACGTATTTTCTGGGCTTTGACCTTCATTGTCATTTGTGTAGGAGATTTGCTCCCGAGAGGACGAAAAATACCTCAAACATTTTTCTTCGTTTACTGAAAAATATAAAGTATAGACATTTTGTGTCCGAAAAGCGGTTGATGAAATGTCTAGAACAATTCTAAATAATTTCTCATACTACTCAATGGGATGGTTACAAATCAACAACATATGTATAAAACATCATATAAGAAACTAGATATCTTTAGTCTTGTTTCCTAGATATAAAAAAAATTGAACTTAACATTTCTTCATTTGGCGTAGTGGCATTTAAATTCTCTTATTGAAGAGAGATACAAATACAATAGTTTTAAACCTTGATATTCTGTCAATTTCACAAAAGTGTTGTTTAAAACTTATTATTATTATTTTTTTGAAAAGAGTATAATTCTACGTTTTCAATATGATTTTTCATACTCAATTCACGTTTCACCCCTTATTCAAAGCCAATAGTCTTTGTATTTAATTCATTTACATTTAGTTACTGACATATTAAATAAGAAACAATTACACTCGGACACACTTTTTCAAAGTGTAATTACAAAAAACACACTTTCTAACTTTAGACATTTTACCTACTTTTTGGGTGTGTTTTTACCTTTATGTCCTTCTTACCAAGAGGTAATTATCCTTCCCCCATTTATTATCTATTTTTTAATTATTTTTCATCACCCCACACATTTTTGTTTTCCTTGTATTCTTCTCATAAAAAAGATTATTTTTTCACAATCAATTATATATTTTTTCTCTATATTTTGATACCAATTTCATAACCTTTTAATTAGATTTGAAAACTGGGGAGGCATTGTAGTCGGGATTTCTCCGTAAGATTTCCAACGGAACTAATCCGTAAAGTTATAGCTCGTCGGAACATTCCGACGGACACTGGTCGTCGGAAAATGGTCGTAACTTTTTTGATAGATTTTCTGCCGGATTTTCTAACGGATTTTCGACAAACAGTCCCCGTCGGAGGGATTTTCGATGATTTTCCGATGGAGTTTTAGTTGGAATGCCCCGTCAGAAAGTTGTCGGATATCCGTCAGAAATTTTCCGACGCCTTTCTGACGGGCATTATAGTTGGAATCCCCCATCGGAAAGTTGTTGGATATCCGTCAGAAAAATTTCCGACGTCATATTTATGCCTCGTTGTGATTTTATATCCCTTTGGCTAAGCCTCTCGATCTCGGATTTAAACTCCAAAGAAGGGTAACGATAACCCGAACAAGAAAATTCATGGCTCGGAAGTCGAACCTTGTGGATAGGACGCGTGTGTATCCATGTAGTTGCGTACCCGCGTATAATATTCGAGTGGATATGCATGCATATCCATATAGTTGCGTACACGTGGACAATATTTGAGTGGATACACATGCATATCCATGTAGGTGCGTACTCGTGGACGATATGCGCATGGATACGCATACACATCCATGTAGTTGCATCCACGTAGAATATATACGCGTGGATACGCATATCTCTATCCACTTAAATGTGTACACGTGGACGCAGCTACGTGGATACGCACGCGTTCGGTCAACGTGTTCGAACCACATGTAATTAAAATATTGTGAAATGAGTATCAAAATGTAGAGAAAAAAATAAATATAGTTTATAGTGCATTTTGGAAATGTCCAACATTGTTTCAAAACTTAAGACTCTCAAGACTGAGCTTTCAGAAGAAGTGCTCATATTTTTTTTGTCTTAAACTCCCTTCCTCCTCAATTCAATCAATGGAAATCCAGTTACAACCCACAGAAGGAGAAATGGTCTCTTAATGAGCTTATCTCATATTGTGTGCAAGAGAAGGATATGATGAAACAAGAAAGGTCTGAAAGTGTTCATATGGTTAACACCTCTAAGGGTCAGGGCAAGAGGAGGAAAATTGAGGTTGTTAAGAATGATGCTGCTAAAG
This sequence comes from Eutrema heterophyllum, assembly GCA_002933915.1. NCBI lineage: Eukaryota > Viridiplantae > Streptophyta > Magnoliopsida > Brassicales > Brassicaceae > Eutrema > Eutrema heterophyllum. The sequence continues at coordinate 488,577 of PKMM01011750.1, read as the reverse complement.
GTCCATCTCAAAGGAAGCAGACTAAGGTTGAAGATACATGCTTCTTTTGTAAGAAAGCTGGACACATGAAGACAGACTGCCAAAAGTATCACGCTTGGCGTGGAAAGAAAGGTATGTTCCTTGCTATGGTCTGTTCTGAAGTGAACTTAGTTGAAGTACCCATAAATACTTGGTGGTTAGATTCAGGTGCAACTACTAACATCAGTGTTTCATTGCAGGGTTGCCTAAGCTACCGAAAACCAACTGAAGCTGAAAGACGCATTCATGTGGCTAATGGATTTCCGGTGGATGTGGAGGCAATTGCGCATTTTAGATTGTTTTTTAGTACTGGTCGTTTTTTGGATTTGAAAGACACTTTTGTTGCACCGTCATTTAGACGGAATTTGGTTTATGGTCCTTATTTAGACAAATATGGTTATTCTTGTCTAACTGAGCATGGAAAAGCCACTCTGTCTTTAAATTCAGTTTTAATTGGAACTGGTACACTTATGGATAATCACAGTCTTTATATGTTTGACACTCTAAATTCTCATGATGAAAGTTTAAGTGTTGAATCAAGGGGTACTAAACGAAAATTCGAAAATGCAAGTTCATGAACTCTGTGGCACAAACGCTTAGGTCACATCTCTAGAAATAGAATTGAGCGACTTGTGTCGGATGGTATATTGGGTTCTGTTGACTTCACAAATTGTGATATCTGTGTGGATTGCATTAAAGGAAAACAGACTAAACAAAGAAATTAGGTGCATACAGAGCTACAAAAGTTCTTGAGTTGATAGATACGGATAGTTGTGGACCATTCCCTACGTCATCTTGGAACAGTCAACAATATTTTATATCTTTCATAGACGATTACTCTCGATATGCATACTTATTTCTTATTCATGAAAAGTCAGAGTCTGTGGACGTGTTCAAGAAGTTTAAGGTTGAAGTTGAGAACCAACTTGAGCGAAGGATAAAGTCTGTCAGATCTGATCGTGGTGGTGAATATTACGATCGGTATGACGGTTCAGGTGAACAACGTCCATGACCATTTGCCAAGTATCTAGAGGAGTGTGGAATTGTCCCACAATATACCATGAATGGTGTGTCAAAAAGACGCAACCGCACTCTTAAAGATATGGTGAGGAGTATGATCAGTCATTCCACCTTACCTGAATCACTCTGGGGAGAGGCACTAAAGACTGCAGCTTACATTCTTAATAGAGTGCCAACTAAAGCAACTGCAAAAACACCTTATGAGCTTTGGACTGGCAGAAAACCTAGTCTAAAGCATTTTCACATTTGGGGATGTCCAGCTGAGGCTCGGCCTTATAGGCCGTTTGAAAAGAAATTGGACTCCAGAACTGTGAACAGTTACTTTGTTGGTTATTCTGAGCGATCTAGGGGCTATAAGTTTTATGATCCCATACATAAGAACATTTTTGAGACGGGAACAACTACGTTCTTTGAGGATATTGAATTTGGGGGGGGGGGGGGAGAAATGAAGTTAAAGACATCATCTTTGAGGAAGAATCGGATTCAGGTTCTATACCGATTCATATAGTTGCTTTGGATAAAGCAAATTTGGAACCTCAAGTTGATACTGAAATCCTTCCTCAAAATGAAGATGACAATGTTATCGAACATGAAGGTCAAATTCAAAATCCTCAGGAACTGGTGCAACAAGAACAAGTGCATTTGCGGTGATCCACTAGAGAAAGGAGAAGCGCTATTCCGAATGATTACATAGTGTATCTTATGGAACAAGAGGAAAATCAAACTCAGTTGGAAGATGATCCTATCAACTTTCGTGAGGCCATGAGTAGTTCCAATTCAGATAAGTGGATCAAAGCTAGTGAAGAAGAGTATCAGTTAATGCTAGACAATAAGGTTTGGGATCTTGTCCAATTACCAGAAGGAAAGAAACCCATTGGTTGCAAATGGATATTTAAGACTAAAATGGATTCAAGTGGTAATGTGGAAAGGTATAAGGCTCGTCTAGTAGCTCAAGGCTATACTCAGAAAGAATGGATTGACTACAAATAAACCTTTTCTCCAGTCTCATCAAAGGATTCTTTTAAGACAATCATGGCCCTTGTTGCACATTATGACTTAGAGCTTCATCAGATATATGTCAAGACAGCGTTTCTCAATGGGAACATTGATGAGACGATTTATATGGAACAAACAGAAAACTTTGTATTAGGTGATTCAAAGAAGATGGTATGCAAATTAAATAAATCCATCTATGGACTAAAACAAGCTTCTCGTCAATGGTACCACAAGTTTCATGAAGTAATCACCTCTTTTGGTTTTGAGGTGAATTTGGTTGAAGATTGTGTGTATCAGAAATTCAGTGGGAGTAAATGCATTTTCCTGGTATTGTATGTTGATGACATACTACTAGCCACTAACGATATAGGCATGCTGCATGAGACCAAGAAATTTCTTAAGGAAAATTTTGAGATGAAAGATCTTGGTGAAGCATCTTTTGTATTAGGAATCCAGATTCATCGAGATCGAACTCGAGGAATTCTTGGATTGTCTCAAAAGAGTTATATCGATAAAGTACTCAAGAGATTTTGCATGCAAGATTGCAAACCAGGTGACACCCCAGTCGCTAAAGGAGACAAATTTTGTCTCAGTCACTGCCCTAAAGGAAATTTAGAAATTCAGGAGATGCAAAAGATTCCTTATGCATCGGCTGTAGGGAGTCTGATGTATGCTCAAGTTTGTACGCATCCAGATTTAGCGTACATCGTTGGAGTTTTGGGCAGATACTTAAGTAATACAGGTTTGGACCATTAGAAAGCAGCCAAAAGGGTCATGAGGTACCTGCAAAGAACAAAGGACTATATGCTCACATATCAGAGATCAGATAACTTGGAGATCGTTGGATATTCTGATTCTGATTTTGCTGGATGTCAAGATAGTAGAAAGTCTACATTAGGTTTTGTTTTTCTGTTGGCTGGTGGAGCTATTTCTTGGCGTAGTGCGAAACAATCACTCGTAGCTTCCTCCACAATGGCGGCAGAATTTGTAGCAGTTTTTGAGGCATCCAATCATGGACTTTGGCTGAAGAATTTTGTCACTGGGCTGTGAATTCTTGAAGGAATTGAAAGACCACTAAAGTTGTATTGTGACAATAAATCAGCGGTTTAGTACTCCAACAAAAATAGGAGCGCGACAAAGTCCAAATTTATTGAAATTAAGTCCCTGGTTGTTCAGGAGAGAGTACAAAGTGGAGAGATTTCCATAGAACACTTAGGGACAAACTCCATGATAGCAGATCCTCTCACTAAAGGTATTCCACCGAAGGTCTTTCATGAGCATATTGCTCGAATGGGTGTTTCAGTGTTTGATGATCATTTGGACTAGTGGGAGTTTTTTCATTTGGTTTTGGGTTTTATGTTTTGGTTGTGTTTATGCACATTTTCTTTTCTGATCAGAAATAAAGTTTTGTTTTTTACTCTTTGTACAATAACGTTAAAGGATCTCAATAAGGTAGGACCAGTTGAAAATCGACATGTATTGATCACTTTTCATGTGATTTTCATGCCACACTTTTCATAATTGATCAATGTCATTTGACTATATTGATTTCAGTGACCATGGAAGGTTTAGTTATTTTTTATCATGACGAAGACCGCTGTGATCCTATGTTGCTATAGTTAATGGACGAGATTGTTTATGCCCTGATATATAATGACAATTTTGAGCTCATAAAGTCTATCACATTTTCAGGATACACATGTGACCCAGTAGGAGATTGTAAGAATTATTTTGGGATCACACGTGTATAATCAATGTGTTAGGGTCATTATTTAAAATAGTCAAAACTTATGTGGTCATTTAAATATAAAATAAAAGACTATGGGGCATAAGTGTTATGGAAATTTAATGTGATGATACATTCGGTAATTTCTAATTTGATGAGGGGCCGACTTAGAAATTGTTTCTATATATATATATAATGGTTATGGTCCCCAAAGCAACCCTAACCAGAACTAAGAAATTCTCTGCATCCCCATCACCAGAGACCTAAGGCTATTCAAGGTTTGCTTTGGAAAAACCTATTCCCAAAATTCAGAACCTAAGCAATGGATCCAAAAGGTACGCTTCCGTTTCTGTTCTTATTATTCAGAGACTGACATGCTTTAGTGGATTGTATAAAATAATCCCAACATTCGCATCTTATCTTTCACAGAGTTGTTCTGTTCACTAATTCTCGTGAAGATTGCTAAAGAATTCGTATTCCAAATACGATTTTCAATAGAACATCCAATGTTTTGAAATATGCTATATGGTAGTTGGACATTAATAGACTGATCTATCTTATATGCTATCTTATATTTTTTGTTGGCTCAAAAAAAACATAAGCATAAACATAAATGGTTATTGATATATACACCTCTAAGAGCATGATTATCAGTGGTTATTATGAGTAAAGATATTGAATTATTATAGATTAAATCCATTTAAATAAATAAAAATGGACTTAAAACCATATTACCGTATCTAAAATTGGACTCTATATTATCAGTAAATATACTGATTTTGCTTGCTCCTGATTGGTCGAAATGAATAAAGAAAGGGAAAAAATAATCTGAACCGACGCGTTTTGTTTCATTGTTCTCTCTCTCTCTCGAGATCTCTTTGATCTGCTGTAAAAAAAATCAATCGATCTTTGTCTCTGTTGATCTCTCTCTTGATCTCGCTCTCTCTCGATGTCGTTCTCTCTCGATCTCTCTCTCTCTCTCTCTCGGTCTCTCTCAATCCGAAAGCAAGAATCAGTTTCCCGAAAATTTGCACATTCTTTGTTGAATTGCGAGCTTGCAAAGGAATCAGCAGAGAGAAAAAATGGTAAATTTGTTTACTTTCTTCGTCTTTTTCGAATTTGAGTGTTGGGATTCTTTGTGTGCGTTTAAGCTAGCTGAGAACAATGGATCTGATAAAGAAGATGTTTTTCTTAAATTAGATGCTTGTTCTGATTGGTCTCTTGATGTATTATTTGTTTTGTTGCAGAAGAGACTTGCAGAGTATAGTTTGATTTCCAAATCGTGATGTGTGCTCCGAAGCAGAAATGGACTCTAGAAGAAGAATCAGCTTTAAAATCTGGTGTTGTTAAATAATCCAACTACGAAGCAAGGTAAATAATCCTCCTGAATCTTTCTTATATCAATGATCACTGGTTTGTGTTTGTGTTCATATGTTTTACAATGCTGAACTTGGTTAGGTGTAGAACTGATAAATGCATAAGTTTACAGCCTTTTAACTGATAAATGGTTAGGTGTAGAACTTGGTTAGGTTTAGGTTAGGTTACTGTCTCTGTGATCAATGCTCTGTATTGTTAGATTAGACATATACTTGTATTCATTGATTGCTAAAAAACTAATACAAACTTGTTAGCTGTTGATTAGGACTGCCCTGTGTGTAGCTGGTATATTGAATGCTTACTTTTTATTGTCTTTGTGATCAATGCTTGCAAGTGTTAGCTTAGACAGAGAGTTGTTGGTCATTCATTGCTAAAACACAACGCAGAATTTGTTATGTAAAACTTAAACACGAAAAACTTGCACCTCTTTAGTTCTGTGATCAATGCTGTTAGATTAGACATTTACTTGTATTCATTGATTGCTAAAAAACTAATAAAAACTATTAAAATTTCAATGTAACCAAAACACACTTCAACCTCTGCTTATATATTAAACTCTTCATCAGTAGCTTAACACAGTCCAAAACCTTTAAACACCCACCAGAAACTAGGAAATGGATTCTACTAATCCATTTAGTCACTCTTCAGGATTTACTAACCTTTTAAATAGTCAACAAGGAAACCCTTGTCTTCAACCCAATCCGTATGATGGGTTTTCACCTATCATAGACCTTGGATCATCAGATGTTCCTATCTTTAGTAGTGAGTGTAATGATGATCCAATCCTAGGTAAACCCAAACGTGAGTGCCGTAAAGAAAGAAGGAATTGGAGTCCCAAAGAAGACATTGTGCTCATCAGTGCTTGGTTGAATACCAGCAAGGATCCAGTAGTTGGGAATGAGCAAAGAGCTACAGCGTTTTGGACACGCATAGAAGCCTATTTTAACTCAAGTCTTAAAAAGATTCCTGAGCTTGCTGGTATACCAAGTAGAGCACATGATCACTGTAAACAGAGGTGGCAGAGGATCAATGACCAAGTCTGCAAGTTCGTAGGCTGCTATGAGGCTGCACATTCTACCATAAAAAGTGCCTGGGGTGACGAAGACTATAAGAAACTTGCTCTGGACCTCTTCTTCAATGATTACGGGAACAAGTTCACACTTGAACATGCTTGGCTAGAGCTACGGCATGAACAGAAATGGTGTGGTGAAGGGAGTTCAAAAAGAAGAAGGGTTGAGGAGGCTTTTACACAGTCTGGTGTACAATCACTTTCTGAAGATGATGAACCATTGGGTCGTCCGCCTGGTGTTAAGGCTTCCAAGGCAAAAGGTAAAAGGAGTTTGAGCAACAAAACCATTGTGGACCAAGAAAGCAAGGATATGTTAGAATTTCAGGAGTTGTGGGCAATTAAGGAGAAAGATTTACGTATGAAGGACAAGCTTTCTGACAAGAAGTTGCTAGATAGTTTGCTACTGAAAACAGAACCACTTACTGATATGGAATTGGCTCTAAAGAACAAACTCATTTCAGATTTGTATTTCTAATTAGTATTTCCAATTAGTATTTCCTTTCTATGCATAAGTTTGTATTTCTGCTTGTATGAACTTTGAGTTTTTCAAATGAATGAATCGGTTAATGATAATTAGTTTTTCAAATGACATGTTGTCTAATTAGTGTTTTCATTGGGCAGGAACTATGTTGTGCAGGAACCGTGACTCTAGACAATATCTTTGTTGGCAGGTAGAGGATGTTCACATGTGCTATGTATTGTCATTTTGTACCGACACTTTTGTCTTTTCATGTAAACAATTATATGAGTTCACATGTTTTTTTTGGTCGACATGAGTTCACATGTAAACAATGTAAACAATTATTTGAGTTCACATGTAAATAATGTAAACATTTTTCTGAGTGCACATGTGCTATATATTCTCATATAATTTGTCTAATCATGTAAACATAGTCTGCTTCTCCTCTTATTCTGCTTCTCTTCTTCTATCTCTTCTTGTATTCTGCTTCTCTTCTTCTATCTCCTCTTGTATTCTGCTTCTCTTCTTCTATCTCTTGTTCTCCATCTCCTCCTCTGAAATAAATTATCCATTCTCCTCTTCTATTTCTTCAAACAAGTTCTCCTTCTATTTATTCATCAAAATTTCACACACAAATATGGCATCCTCTTCAACTAATCCCTACGGATCAATCGATGAATCTTTTGAAGAAACTTTTGAACGGAAATTCAATCAAAAGTTTGACAATCTCTTGAATGATTCTGGTGATCATCGGAGGGCAACCAATTCCAGAAAAAAACGAGACGTTATTGAAAGAGATCGCGAAGATGGACACGAGCGTTTATGGAACGATTATTTCAAAGAAGATGCAACATACCCACCTCATTTATTCCGACGCCGTTTTAGAATGAACAAGCACTTGTTCATGCTTATTGTTGATCGACTCTCCAATGAAGTTCGATACTTCAGACAAAACAAAGATGCTACCGGAAGGCGTGGTCTCTCCGGACTTCAAAAGTGTACCGCAGCAATTCGTCTCATGGCATATGGTACTGCGGCTGATCAAGTTGACGAATACCTCCGCCTCGCTGCACCTACATCTCGTTTATGCTTGGAACATTTCGTCGAAGGAATAATATATTTGTTCGGAAATGAGTACCTAAGGAGACCCACACAGGAGGATCTTCAACGACTTCTTGTCATTGGAGAGGAACGCGGATTTCCCGGGATGGTAGGAAGCATCGATTGTATGCATTGGGAGTGGAAAAATTGCCCCACCGCTTGGAAAGGGTAATTCTCACGTGGATCAGGAAAACCCACAATCGTTTTAGAGGCTGTAGCTTCATACGATCTTTGGATATGGCATGCGTTTTTTGGAGCTCCATGTACCTTAAACGATCTCAATGTCCTTGACCGCTCACCAGTTTTTAATGATATAATAAATGGTCAAGCTCCGCAAGTGAATTTCTCTGTCAACGGAATGGAGTATGATTTGGCTTACTATCTCACAGATGGTATTTATCCAAAATGGGCAACTTTTATCCAATCTATTCCACTTCCACAAGGTCCAAAAACATCTTTATTTGCTCAACGTCAAGAAGCTATCCGAAAAGATGTCGAGCGTGCTTTCGGAGTCTTGCAAGCTCGATTTGCCATTGTTAAAAACCCAGCTCTTTTTTGGGATAAGGAAAAAATAGGAAAGATTATGAGAGCATCTATCATACTCCACAATATGATAGTAGAAAATGAACGAGATGTTAACACTCAGTTTGATGTATTAGAATTCCAACTAGGAGAAGGAAATAGAAGTTCACATGTGGATTTCACGTTTTATACATCTATGCCTACAAATAATGCCGATATGTTGGGCGTTCGAACTCGACTTCGTGATAGACAAATGCATCAGCGGTTGAAAAATGATTTGATGGAGCATATATGGCAAAAATTTGGACATGATCAAGATTAAAATTGAGCGTTCTTTTCCGTTTATGATTTTTAAATCTATGTTTTAAATGTTTTTGTTTCATGTATGTTTCAAATTTCATATTTTATTGAATGTACTATGTTATTAATTTTAAGAAAATAAACTTTATTTTTAAAAAAACTCAATTTCATAATTTTTTATTTTTAAAAAACTCCTCTATATTTACTACCTATAATCACATAAAACATCAACAAAATAAATTGGGGTTCTAAAATACAATAAATATTATAAAATTCATACATTACCCCAACATATTACCCACCCATAATCATGCTCTAAGCCTCTAATAATAAACTAAGTGATTCGCGCACATCATACGTATGCATGAGAATTTTTACAAAAATAACTTAAATTAAAATATTTAGTAACATGACTTACATAAAAAAATAGTGGCGGACATAAATTTTTTTTTTTTTGGTATGAGTGGTGGACATAAATTTTGACGTGAGTCGGTAAAAGATGCACCTACATAAATTTTGGGAGTTCGACATATAAATAAATAAATAACTGAAAATTTGTAAATATGCTGAAAACAATCCTAGTGATCTAACAAATCCAACCAGCAAATAAAGAAACAAATAAGTACTAACAATAATAGAGCTATAACAAATTTAAAAATTTAAATCTCATGAGAAATTAGTTTTGTTTTTCTATATATGGCACCCCCAAAAAAAAAAAAAATCTCACAAAACCTATGTTTTTCTATGTAATTATGTTAAAAGTAGTTATTCCAGGTTATCCATAATCTGCCTCTTCCACTTCAATAGGAAAGTGCAAGCAAGTTTTTCGAGTCTTTTGGCCAGATAAATTTAAAACCGACCGAGGAAACTTTTACTTTTGTAAAAGTGAGATTTGCACATAGGAAATAGAAAGTTGATAATTGGAAATTTTATAATTTAATAAAAATAAAATAAAAAACCACCGCTTGGTCTCACCACTCAAGTTCGAACGTATGGCGCGTGGGCACAATTTGTACCAAACCTTTAGATACTAGCGGCACGAGGGGACTTCTAATTTCTCCGGTTTTTAAATTTTCATTTGATCAATTATAAATGTGTATTTATTTGGGTTTTTTAGCACCGTGTTTAATGTCAAACCAATGTCTTCTCTCCAAAACATTAGTATTCTATTGTTTTTAAATGGGTAATTGCCAAAAATAATCCACAATTTGATTCCAAATGCAAAAATAGACATTTTATTCAATTCAAAGTAAAAGTAACTTAAAGAAGTAGGGAAATTACAATTACATCTCTTATGACCAAACAAAAAATAAAAGTCTCAATTACGGTTATAACCTTGCGAAGTCTACTATATAGACTTCATAAAAAAATCTATTATATAGACTTCATAAAAAAAGTCTACTATGTAATTAAATTTTATATTTAAATTTAAAATAAAATAAAAAATAATTTGATTAAAAATTTGTTTGCATAAACTAAATATAAACAATTGTGATGTATATAAATTAAAATTTCATACAATTGAATCAAATTAAACCAACAAAGATAAATTAGGTTATAGTCTCATATATACTACTAATGAAATGAATACATAATACATACCAAATAATCTTGTGCATAACCATAGGTTTATATATTCATGTGATCATGTGTTGGTAGTTATTGTAGTTTTATATTTATAAGTTTCATGAGTTTATGATTCTAATGGGGTTAGAGTTTAGGGCTTAAGACTTAGAGTTTAAGGGTTAGAGTTTATGGTTTATAATTTAGGGTAAACAAATTTGTAGGGATTATAGTTTAAAGTTCGATTTATATAGTTTGGTTAACTATAAGGGAGGTTAAATTTTGAGTTATGTATTTGATTGTGCATATAAAATTTGATTTTTAAATTTTTATTCAGGGTTTTGACTATTGAGTGGAAAATATCGGTTTTAGGTTTGATAGACTTCATGCGAAGTCTGTACCAATTTAGAGACTTCAATCGAAATCTGTTTAACTTTTTAGACTTTATGTGAAGTCTACTTAGAATTTAGGGTTTAGCAGACTTCGCTCGAAGTCTATTTAGAGTTTAGGGTATAGGAGACTTCATATATAAACCGAAAATAATTAACCTAACTATAAATTTTACCCCATTATATAAAGGAAATAACTCTAATTTTGTCTTAAAAAAACGAGGGAAATTCTGAGATGCCATTTTTGTAAAGAAAAAATTCTGTCATGCCACGTACTAATCTACATGCCACCGAGGATGTAGAATGCCGATTATGCCCCTAATGATATTTGTTTAATTTTTTTTTAAACGAAAAATAAAAAAAAACAATACAAAAGGAAAAAAAAAGAGCTTACCTTCTTCTTTCCGTGAGTTCCGCGCTCCTCCTCCTCGCCATTGTTGCTCAAACCGAGCTCCTCCAACCACGTCCACCGTCCCCTCCGGCGAGTTCTCCCTTCTTGTTGTCGTCGGTTTCTTCTCATTTCTCCATCGGGTTTGGTTAGTTCATTGATAGGGGATTTGATGATTTGAGGATTTGTTAGATTTAGGGATTTGAAATTAAATTTGGTTGTTTTGGTAGCCTATTTGGTTTGTAATCATGTTTAATGGGAAGAATAGCTATTTCCATAGGTTATATCGAATTTAGCTGTTGAATGGTGTTGGATTTGTGGTAAATTTAGCGGAAACCCCGATTTAGAATCGATCCCAAATCTGGAAATCTGCAGACATAGGACAACTGAAACAAATTGTATAACTGAGAGATAGTAGGACAACTGGTTCAAATGGTATAACTGAGAGATAATAGGACAACTGGTTCAAATGGTATAACTGAGAGATAGTAGGACAACTGGAACAAATGGTATAACTGAGAGATAGTAGGACAACTGGTTCAAATCGTATAACTGAGATATAGTAGGACAACTGGTTCAAATGGTATAACTGAGAGATATTAAGACAACTGGTACAAATGGTATAACTTTGACAAATTGTGTAATTCGTAATTTATGTGTTTTTATCCTATTTCCCGGAGGTGATGAGGAAGAGACACACAAACGTCCATTTTGACTATGGAGGGTACTATACAGAAGAGCATGAATGGGTTTCAATAAATTCCGTATACGCTATATCGTTTAAGACCGCATCTATGGAAGAGATAACTTATTCGATGTTAGTAGAGAAGATATGCAGGAAGATTGCGTTAGATGAAACCCCGAGGAAGCTGAAATTGAGTTATAGTGTATCTAATGTTGCGAGAGAGTCATATATTGTAGATGACGAGGACGTTTTTGTTTATCTGACGACATCGGATGAAAAGGGACTTTGACATGTTTTGCATGTGGTTATCGAATGATGATTTGGAAAAAATTCAGAGGGTCGATCAAATTTCAAGAGCGGGGCGAGGAAGTTCATTTGGTAAGAATTATGGGGAGCCATCTTCAAATGGCAGAGTTGATGATGCAGATAATGCTGGATTAATCCTTACTATTGTCAGAGCTGGCGAAATAGCAGAACAACAGACCGAGCATATCAATGAAGAGCCGATGAATGATGGTAATGAAGGTTGTGAGAATGTTTCACGTAACGATTTTGAGGTTGTGGATAGCCCAGTGGATAACCATGTGGATGACGGTTTGGATGGTAGGCATGAATATGTTGAGCTGCCACCTCCTGTACAAGATAGTCATTATGTTGAAGAATGGGAAGATGGTACGGGTCTTGAAAAGGGTAAAGAATTTTGTTCAAATGAGGCAGTGCAAGATCTGGTTCAAAGAGCTGCACATTTGAACTGTTTTGGGATTCATACTGTTAAGTCGGATACAGAGCGACTTATGCTATGATGCAGTCAAGCTGCACAAGGTTGCAAATGGTATTTACGAGCTGCGAGAATTCAGAAATCAGAATTTTTCAGTGTCAGAGTACACAGAAAGATGCATACTTGCTCTCGGGCTGTTGCGAGCACAAGCAGTTGTAAACATAAAGGCACACCACGAATAGTAGCATCTCTTTTGCATGAAGACTATCCAGGTCAATTCGACACCCCGACTCCTAAAAATATCATGAGTATTGTTCAAGGAAGACTCAGTTTGCATTTGTCTTACTCTATAGCCTGGAGAGGAAAAAAACAACATGTAAGTGATGTGCGGGGGAGTCCTGAAAAAAGCTACAAGATGTTGTATTCTTGTCTGTACATGTTAGAGAAGGTCAATCTTGGGTCAGTAACAGCTGTGGAATTGGATGCAGAGAAAAGGTTCAAGTACCTATTCATCGCTTTGGGCGCTAGCATTGAAGGATTTAAGGCTATGAGGAAAGTGATAGTTGTGGATGCAACTTTTCTTAAGACTGTATATGGTGGTATGTTGGTTTTCGCAACAACTCAAGATCCTAATCATCACCATTACCTCATTGCATTTGGTGTAATTGATAGTGAGAAAGATGCTAGATGGACCTGGTTTTTCAAAATGCTGAAAACCGTTATATCGGATGTTCCTGAATTGGTTTTTATAAGCGACAGACATGCAAGCATCATCAAGACAGTCTTTGAGGTGTACCCGAGCGCACATCATGGACATTGTATCTAGCATTTATCTCAAAACGTGAGAGGAAAGGTGAAGAAACAACACAAGGATCAAGCCGCGATGAAATTCAAGGAATGTGCTCATATTTATACGGAGAATGATTTTGACCGAGAGTATGCTGATTTTAGGAGTAGGTTTCCTAAAGTTGCCGGATATCTCGATAAGAGCATAGAGTTGGATAAATTGGCAAGGTGCAAATTCCCAGGAGACAAGTACAACATAGACACCAGCATTTCCGCATAGTCAATGAACATTGTTTTTAGGGAAGAAGAAAGTACTCTCTATTACCTATGATTGATGCGATTCTTGAAAAATTTTATGTATGGTTTAACAAACATAGGAAAGAAGCTGTTGTTACATCGGACCACAAGAGAGTGGTGCCTTATGTGGAGAACGAGCTGCACACACGATGTGCAACTGCATCGCATTTATTGGTGACTGAGCTAAACAGCTTCCAGCTTGAATACAACGTTATGGACGAGATGGGAAGAGTTATTTGGTGGACCTGAAAATGAAAAGTTGTTCTTACATATGTTTTGATATAGACAAGTATCCGTGTGTCCACGCAATAGCCGCAACGAGAAACCTCATGAGGAAGGATGGGAGAACCGCGAATATCCAAATCTATGATCTCTGTTCCCAATATTACTTGATTGATACAAGGGCGTTGGCATATTACAGAACGATTTATGTCGTCCCGCATGAGTTTAAGTGGATGGTTCCTGCTGAAATTGATGAATTGTTCGCCTTACCACCGCAATACACCAAGAGATCAGGAAGAAATCAGGAAACGCGGTTTCCATCTACCGGAGAAGGTAGCCGAAAGAGGAGAAACAAGTCTGTCCCTGGCATTAACTTGGAGAGGTGGTTGCAACCCGAAAGTCCTGATGAGTAAACATATTTTCATTGTTGTATTTCTTCTTTGTAATTCTCGAATTTGTACAACCATGTTTAACTAAGTACTACTAAGAACATGTATGTTGCTGTATTTCTCGGATTAGTACAACCGGGTTCAACTAGTACAACTAAGAACATGTCTGTATCAGTATTTCTCGGATTTGTACAACCAAGTTCAACTAAGTACAAATAAGAACATGTCTATTGCTGTATTTCTCGGATTCGTACAACCGGGTTCAACTAGTACAACTACGAACAAAATAATTATACAATCAAAATTATTAATATAATATCCAACTAATATTAAAAATGGTAAATTAAGGTGTAAAAGGATTCGTAATACATAAAGAAATGATTATTAATCAATAAAAAATGAATTAAACATTTTCCTAATACATATGCTTATTCTCACATGAAGTACTCCTTATAGTATAAGGAAGACTTTGTTAATATTCACCTCTTATGATGGAAAAGAGGTGAAAAATACGATTTCGTGCAAATTGTCTTATGAAAACCTCCTAAATGGTACATAAATGTGGGAAATCACGTGAACAACTACAACATAATCATTTATATTAAGGTCCAACTTAAAATACGCAAATATCGTCAAAAGTACAACTATGATGTTTGGTGTACAACTGTACATCTAGGGGACAACTATGCTTAAACCACACCAACTTTAATAAATATCTAGCCGCCAAAGGTATACTATAACACACGTGGGGATGATTTTAATACTTTTAATATTTAAAATATTAATTCTTTTCCCCAATTGGTTCATTTTTTTTTAATTTTGGCAACCTCCTTTTTCTTTTACTTTTGTCGACACACTCTCATTTCTCACCATTTTTCGTTTCTTCCATTTAGAGAGAGAGAGAGAGAGAGAGGAGAGCGATTTCTAGGGTTTGAGAGAAAATGGGGACAGTTCTGAAATTTCTGGATTTGGAAGGTGGAGTTCAACAATCGACAAAGGTAAGGTCTCAATTTCTCCTTGGCTTACTTTTAAGTTTGTAATTTCACATTTCTCTATAGAGGATTTCGCGATTTCTGGGTTTGTCTATAGAGTTAGGATTTTCGATTCCTGGGTTTGTGGGAATAGGAATTCGCGATTTCTGGGTCTATGGTATGAGGTATTAGCGATTGCTTGGTTTAGGAAGGAGCTAGTGTTTCGATTTCTGCGTTTATCATTTCATGAATTATTTCGGATTTGTACAACTAGGTACTACTAAGAACATGTATGTATAACTATTTATGTTTTTTCCTTTACAGTGACAATGCCAATCAGTGCCAGTCAGAGTTCTTCCTCAGAAGCAAGTTACGAGGATCTCTACGCAAGAGAGGACGCTAAAAGTTATGTTTCTTTGTTAAATGTTGCTTTCTAAGACTCTCAATTGTACCAGCTATACCCAGTTGTTCCGCGAAACTTAATTAAGTTGAACCTAATTTAACCAGTTGTACCAAATTCACCCAGTTGATTGTTCAACAATGATCTTAGTTGAACCTAATTAAACTAGTTGTACCAAAAACTGAAATAAATAAAAACGATAAGTATTGTGTTCATAACAACCAAAATACCAAAGTACAAAAAACGAAAGCCCAAAGTACCAACCAAAATGCTAAACACCAAAGAATTTGGTTGCTCCCCTTGTTCTCTTCACTCCGGTTGGTAGTGTAGTGACACTGGGCTCCTTCGCCTTCCTCTTCTTCTTCTCTTTCTTTCCTTTTCCTTTCTTCTCTTTCTGACCACCCTCTTCCTCAGCTGCATAAAAAAATAAACAAAGTTAAACAAAACAAGGAAATCATCAAGTCCCTCACCCCAAACCCAAAAAACTCACTTATATCCACGATGATTGGTGGAGTTGGGTCAGAGACTCCACTGAAAAGAACCACATCACCGGAAGGCAAAACCCCACCTCCAGATGGTTGAACCCCACCTGCATATGGCGTTGCCAAACCTCTACCAGATGGCTGATAGGATGTCCCAGCATCCATATCCTCATAAGTCTCATAAGCTCGACTCTCTCGATGTGTTGAGACAAAGTTCTCAAGCTCTCGCATCCAACACTTTCTCCATGTCTGTAACCTTCTTCGTGATCTTCTCAAACCCTTTCTCCATCACTATTTCCATCCATTTCTTCAGCTTCCTCTCCAAGGCTTCTCTAAACTATGCAGGTACATGTCCATGTACCTCAGAAACTCTGTCAGGTCCAACATCAACTCTCGCAGTCTCAGGGACGGCATCACTCCGCAAAGCCACATCCAAATCAAAGAGATCTCTCCAAAATATCTTCTTCTTTTGAACGGTTAGACGCTCTCTCCAACTTTCAACGATGGGATCGAAAGTACCTATCCCATCATCAAAGTCATCGTCTATGATCTGCTCCAACAGAGCTTTCTTCTCTGAATCTGGTTCCAAGATACTAGAGATGTCCTATGAAGATCAATAATTAAAACATCAAATGAAACTCTAAAAGATTACAAATATTACCAACTAACTATGTTCATAAACTCTTACCTTGCTGCGACTGAGCGCTTCATTGATGTCATCCAAAGGATGACCTTTCATTAAGCTTTCTGAGAATTTATGCTTACAACACCTTTGACAGTCCTGCTCTGCGGGTACAACTTCGCGAAATCTGCGTCCAAGATTTGGAATCGCCTCATATGCCATAATCTACACATATCGTTATATTATATCAGTGTTAAAATCATTAAACTAATACTTAAAAGCATAAATTAATCGTAAATCTTTACCTCGAGAGGAAGAACAAAGCCACCAAACGCTGATTGCTGTTTTGGTTTCACGACGCCTTTGAAGCTTTTCACAAAGCGTCGGATCTCTTTCATGGTCTCGTCGAATGTAAAACGACCCCAAGGAAATATCTCACAAGCGTGGACATCATCAACAACACTCAGCATCCAAGAATCTATGTTACCATTAACCTTAGACTTGGCTTTCACTACCTTGCATAAGAAATACAAGATAGTGAGCTTCAACCTGTCTTCCAAGGTCTTCCTCACTGCTGAGGTCTTCTTCTTGACTCATGCGGTCTTCTTCTTGAGTTCCTCAATTTTCTCCTCCACATCTTCGATTGTTACCCTGGGATCCTTACCAAACATCCGCTCAGCAAACTCCAAATCCCCCAACGCCTTATAGTTGTTGGGGTAATCGTGGCAGTTCAATCCAGTAAGGAGGGCGTGCTCTCTCAAAGAGTACCTGATAGGCATTCCGTTCACCACAAACCAGCACGCTCTCTCCTTCTCTGTAGATGCTGTCCGAAGGAGAAGCATCCACATGCCTTGAAGCATGTGGTTTGCCTCCTTAGGCATGTGGAACAGATGCCTGAATTGAGAATAATTTTGAAACCATTCCAATTCGTCATAAAGACCATGTTCAATATACTCCATTGTCGATTTCAGCTTACACCTACTTCCGACCTTGCAAGACTTGGAGTACTCGCTTGGACCAAAAAACATCTTATCCGGCAGCTATGGTTGGCTCTCATCATCATCAGCATCACTATCGTAGTCCTGAAAATTCAAAAAAACACACTTGTGATTATCAATTATCTAGAGTTGTACTAAGTTGTTCCAGTTACCCCGAGTTGTACCTACATCACAATTTCACACCTAAGTTGTCCCAGTTTCCCCGAGTTGTCCATACATCACAGTTTCAAACCTAAGTTGTTCCAGTTACCCCGAGTTTCACACCTAATTTCCTAACTACTTCTCCTATTTTAGCAACATTCTCAATCTAATTTACATACCTGCAATGAAGACATAGACGTTGTTGGTGTAACATTCTCAACGTTTTCTTCCACCCTTTGCGAATCACCTTCACTTGCGATTCTATCCTCTTCCTCTTTATCCCCTTCTTCCATTTCTTCAATGTTTGCAACTCTTTCTTCCTCTTCCTCTTTTTCCTCCTCAGCAACTGTTTCTTCCCTTTCATCCCCATTTTCTTCCTCTACTTTCCCTCCATCCACGTTTTCTTCAACTGATTGCTCTTTACTCACTTCTTCTCCTTCATTAACAGTCACTTTAGGATCGGTTTCAGGACAATCTATTGCTTCTCCTTCTATAGTTGCTTATATAGTTGCTTCTACGGGATCCTTATCCATTCCTAAAACAACCAATTCCGAACTAAGTTAGACAACACATCCACATACCATTTGTGAAGAATCCAAACTAATTCGAGACTAACACATCAAACTAAGACACAAATCTAAGACACAAACTAAGACACGAACTAAGACACTCGCTAATTGTCATCTAAATCGAAGTAAGAATCTATGTGCATCTTAAAACCGAAATTAGGAGCCATTCCTAAACTTGAGAATCGCAAACTTGAAACTACATAACCGGAATTAGGAGCCATTCTAAAAACAACAACAATTTCATATCCTCAAAACAACAATAATTCGCAAACTTGAAAACTACATAACCGGAATTAGGAGCCATTCCTAAAACAACAACAATTTCATATCAAAACCGAAAGGAAGTTAGGCATCGAAAACTAAGGAATCGGAACTAGCATTTGATTTCATGACCTATTGACAAGTCTAAGTAACAAAAACAAGGCTCAAGAGGAAGAATGAAGGGAAGAGGAAACTTACGGTTTTGATATGAAGAATCGCGTGGGTAGAGAGAGTGAGACACCCGATTTCGGAGTTCACCCGGTGAGGAATCGACAAAATCGAAGACTAGAACGGCGAGGGAACCGGAGTTGGGAGTTCTCGGGCTCGCACTACAAGAAAACAGAGCTTTTGCAACGAAGATTTGCGTCGAATTTTTTCGTCGCAAAAAAGCCACGTCTTTGCGACGAAATAGCAAGTAAAACGTCATTCGTCCCAACTTCGTCGCAACTTTGGGACAAACTATTTCGTCGCTAATTCCACCTAAGTTTGCGATGAAATAACGTCCAATTAACTACGTATCGCATTTTCGACGCAAATTCGTTGCAATAATTGCGTCGAAATTGCGTCCAACTTTAAAATTTAAAGATTTGCGACGGATTTGCGACGAATCCTACCTAATTATTTGCGACGAAACATTACGTCGCAATATCGATGCTATTTCGTCGCATATTCGATGCAAATTTGTTTTGTCGCAATTTCGTCCCTAACACACGTTTTTAATTTTATACCTACCTAATTATTTCGACCCAAATACGTCGCAAATTCCTTTCATAAATTGCCTATATATACAACTCACCCTCGTTTGTTTTCAACACACCAAAAACCATTCTCCCCCTTAACAAGAAAAAAAAACAATTTTAATCAAATATGTCGGGTGGTGATGGTGATGATATTTATGCAACTCAAAGATGGATGTACAGACGTAAAGATTTTGAGGGATCGGTGAGAAAGGAGTTCATAGATGGTCTTGAAACATTCATGTATCAGGCGACAAACATCAGGACGACTATGGAAAGCGGTAAGATGTTCTGTCCATGTAGGAAGTGCATGAATACGAAACATATTTCAGTTGATATTGTGTGGAGGCATTTGCTTAATAGAGGATTTACGCCGGAATATTTTGTTTGGTTTCAACATGGTGAGGGATATGGTCCATATGCAGCGGATAATATTAACTGCACTAATAACCAAACTGTGGATGAATCTAGTATGCATAATGATCACCAATATTATGATCATCATCCTTATGTTGGTGAAGAGCATGATAGGTTTCGTGACATGGTTAACGATGCATTTCATGAGACAACAACAACACATACTGGTAATATTGCTGAGGAACCTAACGTAGATGCAAAAGCATTTTATGATATGTTAGCTGCTGCAAACCAGCCAATCTACGATGGATATAGAGAAGGCCAGTCTAAATTGTCTTTGGCATATAGAATGATGAACATTAAAACTGATCATAACTTAACTGAGATCTGCATGGACGATTGGGCTGATTTAATAAAAGAGTACTTGCCTGAGGATAATCATGCTGCTGAGTCATACTACGCCATACAAAAGTTGGTATTTAGTCTAGGTTTACCTTCTGAGATGATCGATGTATGCATTGATAATTGTATGATCTTCTGGAAAGATGATGATAAGCTGCAGGAATGTCGGTTCTGTCAGAAGGCAAGATATAAGCCGCAAGGTAATGGGAGAAATAGGATCCCGTACCAACAGATGTGGTACCTTCCTATAACCGATATGTTGAAATGATTGTATCAATCAGAAAGGACTGCTGCATCGATGAGATGGCATGCCGAACATTCACGCAGAGAAGGGGAGGTATCCCATCCGTCTGATGCAAAGGCGTGGGAGCACTTTAAAACGGTACACTCAGACTTTGCTACAGAAATTAGGAACGTTTATCTTGGTCTATGCACATATGGATTTAGTCCATTTGGTATGTCTGGGAGACAATATTCTTTGTGGCCAGTAATCGTAACACCTTACAACCTTCCTCCTGATATGTGCATGCAAAGGGAGTTTCTTTTTTTGAGTATTTTAGTACATGGTCCTAAGCATCTGAAGCGGTCCCTAGATGTCTTTCTGCAGCCCTTGATCCATGAGCTGAAATAGTTGTGGTATACTGGTGTTCGTACTTACGATATCTCAAGGAGAAGAAATTTTACGATGCGGGCAGTGCTTATGTGGACCATAAGTGACTTCCCGGCTTAAGTAAATGTTATCGAAAACTAAGGAATCAGAACTAGCATTTGATTTCGTGACCTATTGACAAGTCTAAGTAACAAAAACAAGGCTCGAGAGGAAGAATGAAGGGAAGAGGAAACTTACGGTTTTGATATGAAGAATCGCGTGGGTAGAGAGAGTGAGACACCCGATTTCGGAGTTCTCCCGGTGAGGAATCGAAAAAATCGAAGACTAGAACGGCGAGGGAACCAGAGTTGGGAGTTCTCGCTCTTCTCGGACTCGGTTGTCGGAAACCGAATTGATCGGAAGTTTGAGTTAGGGGAGAGAGGAGGGAGAGTGGTGGTCTCGCATAAGGAAGTGGGAGAAAGTGTTTTTTTTTTTTTTTTTTCAATTTTGAATAAACTGAATTAGAATGGGTTTGGGTCGGATTATTGAGTCTGGGTGGGGTTTGGGTCGGATCCAATTAGTTGGATTGTAATTCTCAATTTTTTTTTGAGTTTTTGGATTTTTCATTCAATTTTGATTTAAATATAAATATTTATTAAAAATACAAACATCATGTGCGAATTTTTTTATAGAAACTGTGGGCGATTCTTCCAAAAAAAACCCAACCCTCCTTCTCTCTAAAACGGCGATGTTCCCCACTCTCTCTCGCCTCTCTCAAAGATCCAGTCCCAAAATCCCCACTTCACTAAAAACCCATCTTCCCCCTCTCTCAGATCTGCGCTGCCGGTCGATTCGAATGCTTCTCTGGCGGTTGCACGGCCTAATCCCGCCTCTGCTTTGGTAGGAAACTTTGTTGTAGCGAACCTCTCCTCCCAGGAGATGTTCCCTCCGCTATCCGTCTCGGTGAAAATCGCGACTCGGACTCCTCTGTTTTACCGGTCTCTGCTCACGCCTCTGCAAAGAAGAACTCATGGAGTGAGGTCGCTCAGGAGTCTAACAGAAAGATGTCGAAGAAAGGTGAACCCTTGTTCTCGAATCCGGTGAGATTTGTGTGAATCTTTGTTTGTTGTGTAATTTGAATTTGCATTTCTCCTATTTGTTTGATTTGTGTTCTTTTCAAATTCTGCTTTTTTGTTTGCTTGTACGGATAATAGTTTGGTTTTTCTCTTTTGAGGTCTAGAATTGTTTTTGGGTTAATTACCTTATAGGCGTAAGCAAAGTTACTGCAGTTTCAAAGGGAGAAATTTAATTTGATTTTTCGATGCTCAGGTGATGCCTTTGCTTGGTGGAGCTCTCTGCGCATGCATTTAGTTTACAAGAAGATGTTTTTGATCCATCTCGTATCACTCAGCTCTCTTGGACCCCCAGGTTTGTTGCTTTTGCGTATCATAGAAAACTCTGGATTTTTTTTTTTGTTTGTTGGTAATCTTGATTCTAAGTATGTGATTTTTGTGGTTTCTCCAGGGTGTTTTTTTATACAAGGGACTTCTCTCAGATGAAGAATGTGATCATTTTATCAACTTGGTAGAATCAAACATCTTCTTGACTTTTTCTCCATAAGTTTTTGTGTCTTCATAAGTTTTGAGAACTAGTGATGATCAAGGAATGTTTTGGGACTGTGTGACTGAATTGAGAAACTTTTTTGGATTTTGACATTGCTTTTAGGCGAAAGGAAAGCTTGAGAAGTCAATGGTAGCGGATAATGATTTGGGTTAGAGCGTAGAAAGTGAAGTACGCACAAGTTCTGGAATGTTTCTGTCCAAAAGACAGGTAAGCTTTGATTCTATTATTCAGTACGATCCATCTTGGAAAAATTCAGAACATGTGAATCCATGGAAAATTCGAATGAGCTGTTAGAAGTTGTTGTTTATTATCTGAATCGATTTGTATGTTTGGTTTTGTGCAATCAGTTGAATTTATGATGTATTTTCTGAGAATGATCGTTGTTAGGCCGAGGTCTAATCTTGCTCTTGTATGCATTCTATTTGACTAGCTTACTTCATGAAATGGAGAATAACTACTCATCTTATTTTTTTTGTGTTGTCGATCAAAAAATGGAGAATCCATTCAAATACTGCACTATGAATCTTCACTTTAGAATATTCACTATAGAAAATCCTATATATATATATATATATATATATATATATATGATGTAGAGACACTGAATTGGTTATGCAAAAACTACTCTGCCATCATAACTTGAGTCAAAGGATTTTAACTATAAGACATACATACATTTGTATCAACAATGTTGGTTTGTTCTCTGTTGATTTTTGATGATTCCTGAAGTTTTCATCTTTTCTTCTTCCTCTTGTGCAGATTGTTTTGAACAAAGTGATACTCGTGGGCACAAAGACACACACCAGTTGTGACCAATGCCACTGTAATGGTCTTCAATTGTAAGGGTCATGAACTCGTTTTGTATCTTTAACAAGTGTAACGGTGATGCTATTTTATGTGTCTTGTCTCGTTGTTTTTCTCGTTGTTTTTCTTGTCATTAAGCAGAATATCTACTTGAAGGAAATGTAATGTTCATTAAGTAGGTTCTGTTTTTATAGAACACGAGTCACGGCTCAGAGTGATAATGCAAAGAAAGGTTCCATAAACTGATTCCAAAGAAACCTTTGAATCGAAACAAAACTAAAAAATCAGTCGCAATTCAAGCAGAGCAAAACCTGAAACAATTCAAACATAACTCAAAAGAATCATACACAATTCAACTCAAAAAAATCATACACAATTCAAAACAGAACTCATAAACAATTCTTAAGTACTTAAATCACATAATAATTAACAGACTTCTATAATAAACTTCTATAGCAGACTTCTCCATGTTACCTCAAAACGTTATCAACATCTCTAGTTATCGCCAAATTTCCATCTCTATGGGAAAAACACATAAGCTTCTAGTAAAATGGTAATTATGAAGCAGACTTCAGGTGGAGTATGCATAAATGTGCTAAAAACCTAATCAAACAAGAAAATTGAGTTTTTCATAATTATAACACATAAACACGTCAAACTCATACAAAAGCAAAAACAATAACTAGCACACATATGAGAACACGAAAATCTTAAAAAATTATTATAAATATGCTATAAATGCATTTTTAACAAAATTAACCACATAGACTTCACACTGAAGTCTGTTTCCGTATCACAAAGCAGACTTCACACCGAAGTCTGTCACCTATATGAAAGTAGACTGCACACCGAAGTCTGTATTTTAAGTTACTTTTGCAATTGCAAATTAACAAAGGAAATATTACAGACTTCACATGAAATCTACTCAATTAAGTAGACTTCAGCTCAAGGTATTTCTCAGGAATTCAATGAATGCAGATAAACTAACTAACAGAATTCAGATTCTTGAACTCAAATCACTAAAGTATAGCTAACCAACTCTCGTTGCGAAAACTATTTAAGTCTAAATCTTAGAATTCCAAATCTCTTTGCAAATCCTAAAGTCTAAACCAGCTTTTAGTTTATTAAAAATTCATCCATAGGATGCTTAGTAGGTGGTTCTAGGCTAGAATAGTGAAAGTATAAAAGACTGTTGGAGAAATACCCCTGGAAGTTGAGAAAGTGTTGAATAAACAGTTGGAGAAATCGACTAAATTATCAGTTGGTGTGGCCTCGTTGTGGGATTTTAAAGTAAGTACTGATATATCATGGTTTTTACCCTTTTTAAGCCATGATATAAGTCCGTTTTATAGAGTTTTTCTACTATTTTGTAGTGTTTTAGAGTCTTTTACAGGTTTTAGCACGTTTGGAGCATAATTGGAGATATTGGAGCTTTCTGGAGCATTTTGGAGCAAAACAGAAGTTCGTGTAGCTGAGTACCCGATTTGAAGCCCTTGTATCGACCGACACCACCTGGTGTCGATCGATACTGACACCATGAAGGAAGGAAGCGCGTCATTGCCCCAGTATCGATCGATACTGACTAGTATCGTTCGATACTCACTACAGCAAGACACAAGTCGCGACTTTTATGAAGAGTTGAAGAATTGCAAAATTGTCCAGGAGACTTTATTATTTACAATTTAGCCCAAAACGTGTTTTAGGAGTTTAAATTAGACTTTCCAGAGGAATGACTTTGAGCTGAAACCCGCATACTTTACTCTTGTGGGTCAGCATCTTTTTCATGGTCTTCCTCATGAACACCCATGGATCACATTGAGAGGTTTGAGGACTTGGTCACTAGCATGAAGTATAATGGAGTATCCAACGATTACCTCATTTGTAAGCTCTTCCCACACTCTCTTGGTGGAGATGCAGCTTATTGGCTTAAGCAGTTACCCCATGGATCACTGACTACATGGGAGGAGACGAAGAATGCGTTCCTGAATAATTTCTATGATGATGCGAGATCCGAAGAGCTCATGAACAAGATTTCTCAGTTTTCTCAGGGAACGACTGAAACGTTTAAGGCTGCTTGGATCAGATTTAGGTCATATCAGAGAGATTGCCCACATCACGGGTTCACTAAGGTTCAGTTGCTGGGTATCTTCTTCAGAGGGATTGATTGGAGGTATCAGATGGCCTTAGATGCTGCGAGTAATGGAGGTATCCTGACGATGCTTATGTGCTTATTGAGAACTTGGTGTCTAGCAATAGCACCAAGAATGCAGACTTTGAGCGGAAGAAGCAGGCTGGGAATTTGGATGGATCGCAGATTGCTGAGGTTCAAGCCAAGCTGGATTCAGTGCACAATCTTCTGATGGGTAAGACGAAAGCTGTTCACTTTGCTGATGAAGATGAAGTGAAAGATGTTAACTACATAGGTGGTGCTGGATTTCAAAGTCAAATGTATCAATACCCACCTCACCCACCCAAATCTCTAGAGAGCAAAGTTGAGTCTATGTTTGAACAGATTCTTCAAGGACAGCAGAAGATGACAACAGACTTTAATGGGAAGATGGATGCTATGTACACAGATCTGAATGGGAAAATCGAAGCTCTTAGCATTCATCAGAAGAGGCTGGAAACTCAGGTAGCTCAGGTTTCAGCAGCTGTCAAGGGAAAGATGGTTCATGCACAGAATGAACAAGTTAATGCGATCACCTTAAGAAGTGATGAAGAGGTCGATCCAGGAGTGAAAATTGGCCTAAATGCAAAGAATCTCGTCGGTGACGACGATGAGGCTCCCGAAATCGCCCCAGTATCGATCGATACCACCCAGCATCGGTCGATACCCGTCCAAGGATCTGCCAAAGACGTTTTGACACAACAAGTATCGACCGACACCACCCAGTGTCGATCGACACTAGTGCAGATACTCTCACGGGACATCTCAGAACCCCCAGTATCGATCGACACCACATCTGAAGAGACAACGGAGAAGCCTTGTATCGATCGATACCATCCTAGTATCGATCGACACCCCTCGCAGATTGAGCCAGAAACTGTGAAAACGCCCAAGATTGTCGAGGAACGTGTCTACAAGCCTAAAGTGTCATATCCTATTCCACCTAGACACCTCAGAGGCCCTATCTCTCTAAAGCAGCTGCTTGGCTTTGAGAAAATGGTACGAAGGATTCCCCACACACTGACTTTTGAAGAAGCTATAGAGTACCGCCCTCTGCTGAGTCACTTCCGAGATTGCAGAGAAACTCTGGAAGAGATCGAAGTACTCTTTATCAAGGCAAGACGCAAGTCACTACCGCTGAGGGAGTTGACTAAGAGAGAAGACCCAGGAAAATTTTCAGTTTCATGCTCTATCTCCAGAGTTAAATTCAAAGAGTCTATTGTTGACTCGGGGGCTTGCGTCAATGTCATGTCAAGGGCAATTGTAGAGATATTGAAAGCTGATATTCGACCGCCCAAGACGTCCATCACATACGCGAACTGTATCACCTCACTTCCATACGGTACAATCCTTGATTTGATGGTTGAAGTAGGAGATTGTCTGGTTCCTACTGATTTTCAGGTTGTGGAGATGAGTGCAACATCTAGTACGCAGCTGATTCTTGGACGACCGTTCATGGCTACGGTTGGTGCCATTATGGACACACCCAACAAGAGACTCTCATTCTCATACATTGACAAGGAGGTGTACTACAAAGCAATTCCTTCTGGAATAACTCCCACACGTGTCTCTTGCATCGATGTTGTCACAGGAGAGACGTTGGCAGCTGATCCTTTGGAAGAGCCTCCTGACGAGCCCACTGTCATAGACCTTCTAGATAGTCCTTCTGTCATCACCAAGAAAGACGTCAAAACAGCTAAGGCAAATAAGAAGGTAAAGAGCAAAAGAGTCAAAGGTGCTCCCTCTATGATTTTAATCCCTCATAAGGGTGATGGGGACTCGATTGAGTACAAGGTGAAGTGCAAAGGAACCTCAAAACCATTCTCCAAGGCTAGAGTCATTCTTACTACGGAGCTGAAAGAGAAAGGAAAAGTGGTTATAGAGAGCATGTTGAGTAGAACTCTGAGTCTGCAAGTATCTAGCTGTGGAACTTGCATGGGAGTAAGCTCTCAACCTCGCCCTGACTGATCACCTGAGCCAAAGTCAAGCTAATGACTAAAAACAAGCGCTTGGTGGGAGGCAACCCACTGGTAAGTTATACATAAGTTTTTCTATTATTTTTGTTTTTGATTTTTGGTTTTTGGTTTTGTATTTCACGTGAAGCAGATTCAGAAGAGCAGCATCGATCGACACCAAACTGGTATCGATCGACACCATCCACGCGACGAAGGAGCAGAAACTTGCTACGAGTATCGATCGATATCAGTGCTGTATCGGTCGACACTCATCACCATCTCGGGTAACTCCTTCGATTTTCACCAATCCACTCAACTCTTCTGTTTTCTTTTACCAACTCTAGGCTAGATAACACTGGGGACAATGTTGTTTAAGTCTGGGGGAGGTAGTTGCTGACAACGTGTTTGTTTTTCTTAGAGTTAGTCGTTTTTGTGTCAAATTTGTTTTATTGAGTCAAAACCTGTTGGAGATTATGATCTTGTTCTTGAATCTATTGTTCTGACTTTGCTTCTAAGTGACCATTGTTACAAAATCAGTTACTGATCGACTAATGAAAAATCCAAAGGCTGGCCAGTTAACTAGAAGACACACATGTTTCCAGCAGAGTTCTTTTAAAGCCTGAGCCAAATTTCTGCACTTCATCGATGTGGTTAGTATTCATAGAGCTTGATTCCTCATTCATATCTGACAAAGGAACCCATGTGTTTAAAGTAATGGTATCTCTCTCCCCTGTTATAAGTTAATAAATAAGAGCATAAAAGATGAAATGATTTTCTTCTGAGTAGAGGGCTAGGAAAATTTTCAGCGATCCCATTATTCTACTTGGTGAGGAATGATCACACAAAGGTTGGAAGCGAGGCTAGGATTTTCCTATGATGCCATTATTCGCCTACAACGTTTGATACATTGAGAGGGAAGAACCGGGGATTCGGTGGCAAACACCATTAATACTCGCGTCTCAAACCTTGATTAGTATATGCGAATAAATAAAAAAAGAAAAAAAGAAAAAGAAAAAAAAGAGAGAACAAAATAAGAAATAAGTCTGGGGGAGAGAAAGTGATACAAAAAGTGTGAAATTGGATGGTTCCTTGTCATGATATTGTATGGGAAAGAATCTAGAAGGTTCTTGGTATTAATCACAGCGATGAAACTGGCGATGATGGGTTTAATTGAATGAACCTGCGAAATAATGTGTGTAGTCTTGGGAAGCTGCAAATGTCTACGGAAAAGTACATGGTGGTTAGATTTGGATCTGGTTAGGTGACACTTGGGTGCTTGGGAAAATGGTCATTGCAGTGTTTCAAGAATAGGTGAGTCTCCGTGTTTTCAAACCTCTTTCTCTGGTTTAGTCTTCTATTTGCTTGAGGGCAAGCAAATGCTAAGTCTGGGGGAGTTGATATATCATGGTTTTTACCCCTTTTAAGCCATGATATAAGTCCGTTTTATAGAGTCTTTCTACTATTTTGTAGTGTTTTAGAGTCTTTTACAGGTTTTAGCACGTTTGGAGCATAATTGGAGATATTGGAGCTTTCTGGAGCATTTTGGAGCAAAACAGAAGTTCGTGTAGCTGAGTACCCGATTTGAAGCCCTTGTATCGACCGACACCACCTGGTGTCGATCGATACTGACACCATGAATGAAGGAAGCGCGTCATTGCCCCAGTATCGATCGATACTGACTAGTATCGCTCGATACTCACTACAACAAGACACAAGTCGCGACTTTTATGAAGAGTTGAAGAATTGCAAAATTGCCCAGAAGACTTTATTATTTACAATTTAGCCCAAAACGTGTTTTAAGAGTTTAAATTAGGTTTTTTCAGCCACTTTGGCTATTACGTACTAACTAAGCTTTATTCTACTCTGGTTTTTGGAGAGACAACTCTGAACTCCTGTTTCTTATTGATTTCTTTGATGATCTATTCAATGATGTTGTTTTCATTCTCCATGTCTGAGTAGATCCCTTGTTAGGTTCAGGGTTCTCATAAGGGTTTTCTCTAAATGTTAGGTTAATTAGTTAATTAGGATTCACCATGTGAATTAGTTCTTCACCATAGGTTGTTCTCATATCTAATTCTAGGTTGACGAATCTAGAACTTAGATCTTAGGATAATTGATTAGGCACGAAAGTGCGATTAATTACCTGATAGAACCTAGGGTGTGCAAAATAACTATTCGCAAAAAGATTTGGTTTAGTTGTTTTGTGAACAAATTAAACTTGAAATAAAAGCTGGTTTAGACTTTAGGATTCGCAAAGAGATTTAGAATTCTAGGATTTAGACTTAGATAGTTTTCGCAACGAGAGTTGGTTAGCTATACTTTAGTGATTTGAGTTCAAGAACCGCGCTAAATCTGAATCATGTTAGTTAGTTTATCTACATTCATTGAATTCCTGAGAAATACCCTGAGCCTATCTTCTTTCCAATTGCTTCACAACTTGTTTAATTTACGCACTCGCATTTAATTTCATTGTTTGGTTTAGCTTAATTCGGATCTATATAATCTATTGTGTGATATCTGGAGTACTTGTGTTTGACCCCTACATATACTACAACAACTGCTTTAGTACTTATAGGGTATTAATTTGAGCATATCAAGTACTAATAACCTAACTACATTCCATGTGGCGCTTGATAAGAGGACATGCACCTGCTTAGAGTTTGATAAGCTGAAAATTCCTTGCCGACATGCGATAGCAGCTTGTACCACAAAAGGGTTGCCATACCGGGGCTACGTGGATGAAATATACAAGAAAGCGCGTTGGTCGCATACTTTCGACGGGGTAATTCTGCCAGTCCCTGATCCAGATGACATATTCGTACCATATGATGTACGAGAGCTTGATGTTCATCCACCAAAGACAAAAAGACCGCCGGGACGGCCCCCAAAAAAGAGAAAGCCGTCCGCAGGCGAATACCATGTATATCATTCTTATACATTGAGTGTGGGGTTTTTTTTATCAAATTTCAGCAAATAAATTATGTATACATAACACATTATATTTGGGTTTTTACAGCTTTCAGCAAAAAAGAGCAAGCCAAACAAGTGTGGTAGATGTGGCCACAATCGGTTGACATGCCTAAATTCGATTTGAAATAGTTGCTAACAATCTTTTATCGGATACTTTAACAACCCACCCCTGTGTAGGTTTTTGTTGTGTAATAGAGTGTGGGCTTATGTTTTTGTTTCATACAATGTTCTTATGTTTTTGTTTCGGGGAATGTTTATGTATTGGGTGACCCAAAACTAGTAAAAGAAAGGGATTATGTACCCGCACTCATATACAAATTGTTTCTCTGTATACCAGAGCATGTACAAACTGTTTCTCTGCTTATCAGTCAAGGTATTTAGCCATTCTTCGGTGTACACCGTTAATGTGTAAACCATATACACGTTATGTACACCGTTAATGTGTAAACCATATACACGTTATGTACACAATTATACAGTGTACACCTTATAAACATTCTGTACACCTTTAGTTTAACACAATTTCTGAATACCAGTCAAGGTGTTCAATCATTCTTCGGTGTACACCTCTAAACAATGTGTACACCTTAACTGGTATTCAGTTTAATGGTGTATACCTAATATAACTTTAATCGTATAAAAATTTTAATTGTGTACACCTAATATAGCTTAAAAGGTGTACATACGTCTTCGATATACACCTAACATATTCATACAATGTTTATCAAATATAGCACTTACAACTTTACGGAAACTTTAGATTTGGTTGTTTGGTTTAAATATTTCTTCCACATGTTTAATATGACATTATTGTAAAAAGTGTAAATAAAATATGTACACATATAACTGTAAACCTCCCGAATTTATGTTTGGGTATAACTTCATAACTCCTGTCATATCAGAAATTTGACGATTTGGTGTCAAATAATAATGGTGGCCAGTAAGTATTAATTGCTGAAATTAATCACCATAAAACAAACACTTTCCCCAAAGGAATTTTATTTTTGCAATTTAGTTCTTCTTAACAAAAGTTTTTTTTTTTTATAATAACAAGTGGTTGTTTTGAGGGACGCCTATGTATGGGAGGTATTGTTTCGGATTCTTAAATAACCACATCTCCACATAAATAAAGAACATCTCCTTCTTCATATATTTTTCTCTAGTAAAAAGCCATTCACATTGATACATCATCTCTAAAGAAACAATTCGCATCAATCCATCCTGACCAATTCGAAAACCATAGCATATAAGAGGCAGAGGCGAGATTAGCCATTGGATGCTACATTTTCCTATCTCCTTACACTTCCAGATGATTTGTTAGAGAACGTGCTTGCAAAAAGCACCAACTCGGTCCAGCAAATGTTAACCATTCGGAGAGTTTGCAAACGTTTCAACAACTGCACAAAAAACATTGGTTTTTTGCGCTCGGTTGACCCGGTGGATTTTGAACTGGCTTTTTGGGAAGGATTTTGGGAATTTGCGAGTTTATTGAGAAGATTATATGATGCAGGGAATCCTGGATCTGTGTTCATGAAGGGTATGCAAGAATTTTTTTATCGCAAAGACATCAAGGGGATGGCTCTCATTAAGGGGGCAGCCGATGAGGGGTACTTGGTAGCGATATATGTTTACGGGATGTATATGAAAGGAGTCCATGGAGACAGCGAGGGGGACGCCTATCTTAAAAAGATAGGCCGACGAACAATGACGACAATCATATGGAAAATCATCAACGACGGGCCGCGTGGATACCCATTTGAGAAGCCTACAGAGTTCATTGATAAGTTGCACGAAACAAATTCTCAATTCGTGACTCTGTGGTCTTGCCCATGTGAAGTACCTTATCCGGATCTCTATTGGAATGTTGAAGGGTTCAAGGGGCCAAACATGTGTACATCCTGTGTTTGGGCACAACAATTGGAAAGATACCTCAGATACATTCATTACGCTGTGAGGACCGGTCCGTCAATGTAAATGTGGTGAAATTATGAGATATAATGAAACTTATGTGTTCTCATTTACAATATCTACAATTTATTTCTTTGTACGAGATGAATTTAGAATAAAAATACTAAGTTTTATGTTTGTCGTAACTAAAAAAGTAATACATTTTAATGTATTCTCATTATCACATCAAGTATATCTAAAATGTAATTATAATTTCATTGGAGAAAATAACAAGCCTTTATAATTTTTGTACACCTAGACCTGTACACCTAATCATGTACGCGTAATCTTGTACACCTAAACTTGTACATGTAATCATGTACACCTAAACATGTACACCAAATCATGTACAACCTCTTACACATGTACACCTTAACCTGTACATCTATACATGTACACTTAATCTTGTATACCTAAACCTGTACAGCTAAACATGTGCACCTATACCTGTAAACCTAGACATGTACACCTAGACATGTACACACAGACCTGTATACCTAAACATGTCCGCCTATTCATGTACACCTATACCAGTACACATAAACTTGTAACGCCTAATCCTGTACACCTACACCTGTACACCTAGACCTGTACACATAAACTTGTAACGCCTAATCAGCCTAATCTATACACCTAATCCTGAACACCTAAACATGTACACCTAATCCTATACACACAGACCTGTACACATAAACATGTCCGTTTATTCATGTACACATGTACCTGTACGTACACCTCAACCTGTACACCTAATTTTGTTCACCTAGACCTGTACACCTAATTTTGTTCACCTAGACCTGTACACCTAGACCTGTACACCTAGACCTGTACACCTAGACCTGTACACCTAGACATGTACACATAAACCTGTACGCCTGATCAACCTAATTTGTACACCTAATCATGAACACCTAAAACTATACACTTAATCATGAACACCTAATCATGTACACCTACATCTGTACACCTAAACCACGCATAATCACCAAACTTGTACAACTAATCTTGAACACCTAAACCTGAACACCTAGTCATGTACACCTAATCATGTACACCTAAAACTGTACACCTAAACCTGTGCACCTATACATGTACACCTTGTAATGTACACCTAAATATGTACACCTAAACCTGTACGCATTTCCTGATGTGACGTCGTGTATACCTTTAGTCGTATTCATATATTGAATACATAATCAGTTTAAAAACTTACGTATGATTTGTTTACTTGACTCTGAATACCTGACTATTATGTTTTTGTTTCATAGAATGTTCTTAAGATTTTGTTTCACTAAAATCAAACAATAAAACATATTCAGACTTTAAAAACATACGTAACATTGCTACTAAAAAACCGTAATATTGAAAACAAGTTAACATAGGAAGCGTTAAAACAAAGATATATAATAAAACAATAAAATAAAACCCAACATGAACTACTAAAGCATGAATCTTATGCGTAGGGCCGACCATTTAAGAAAACAGTGTTCGCAGTTTGGGAACCTGGAACTATCGTAATGGTCGTATACACATTTCGGGTTCGGTTCTTCATCAAAGTGTTCGGGTTACCTCTAGGTTTCTCCAAAATTGTCTTCATAAGGTAGATCAAACTCCCAGAAATGAAGTATGACGTCGTCCGAAACCCAACATATTTCCGGTGACTCATACAGGACGTGAAGACTGAACACCAATTTTAAAAACTTTTTTGCTCTTTTTGGGCGACCAGTGCACATTAGCAACATAGCACATGCATATGTTGCAAGGCAGTCAGATGGTACAAGAGGATATAGCATCCTAATCGCGGAATGATCTTTTGCTCTTGGGTCACAAGTCTTATAGCTTCAAAGTAAATAGCGCGAGAACAAACAACGTACGAAGAAATCTCGGTGAGCATTGCTTGGGGCTATTTTAAAAGGGTAGCCCACAAGTTGGGAAATGTTGGCTGTTTTGAGCACTTCGGAGGTGTACGCAGTGTCTCTCCCACGTTTTCCTGCACGAATAATCGGGCCAAGATAGTAGCAGTCTTCCTGAGCTACTTTCTTCACAATGGTTTCGAAAACATTATCCGGTAGATATTGCATTCTCAGTCGTTTTTTTTTTTTTGAAAAATTATAGGTTTTCATCTATGTGATAATGAAGCCCTTATATATTCGGGGAAAATAGATGTTTAATTAATGAATTATTAAATTGTAGAAAATAAAGGTTTAATTACTCTTTTTGTTGGTAACGAGTTAAAACATAATGGATTCACAATTTAATAGTGGCGAAAAGATGTTTCATTACTTTGTTGTTGGTGAAGAGTTAATACATATACTTTGTTGTTGTTAACAAGTTAATGCTTACCTACTGAACTTTAAGAGATGTACACCAGATGATTGTACACCTGAGTCATTGATAGTTACTTGGGTCTGCATAATATGTACATGTTTAGGTTGGGAGAAACAAACTTTTAGTCCGATTATGGTTGTAATGGTTGTCCAGAAAAGAGTTAATACATAATTAATTCATCTAGAAAAGATGTTTACTTACTTTGTTGTTCAATTGTAGAAAATAGATGTTTAATTACTTTGTTGTTGGTAATGAGTTAATACATAATAATTCACAATTTACTTGTGGCTAAAAGATGTTTCATTACTTTGTTGTTGGGGAATAGTTAATTTATATACTTTGTTGTTGTTAACATGTTAATGCTGACAAAAGATATTTTTTGAACATAATTCAATTCTCTTTCTTTTATAACATAACACAATTTCATTTATTAAGGATGCCACTTTAAGAGATGAACACTACATGATTGTACACATGAGTTATGATAGTTATTTGGTCTGCATAATATGTACAGGTTTAGGTTGGGAGAAACAAACTTTTTGTCCGATTATGGTTGTAATGGTTGTCCACTTATTTTTGACAACTTAAAATAACTAAACTTCTCAACTTTTAGATAGACAATTATGCAAAGTACTAAACTAACCATTTTTTGAGAGATGTCTTGCAGTCGGCAATCCCGAGGCAATGTACTACGAGTCCCTTAGGCTTGTGAAGAATGAAGGAGATATGTTAGGAACGATCAGCATGCTGCACAATATTGCCCCGCGGGATTCAAAAACAGAATTTGCGCAGCAATATTTTGCATATGCTATGGCCAATCTGACGTTGCTGCGACTCATTTCCATCATATCTTCCACGCATATGCTCCATTTGGGTCTGACCGTCTGAGACAACTTGGAGAGGGGCTGATAGGTGAGATATCAAGATATTTCCCTCCTTACGAGTCAAGTTTTGCACAGTTGTTCAAATTCCCTAATTGCCCTTTTCTAAACTTGCCCGATTGCGCGATGGATTGTTACATCGCAGGGGATGACTTCTGCAACGATTGCTATTTGTTTTGGTGTGCACGACGCAAAGCTCGTATGCTTTAGACAAAATGTTGTTAAGTTTGTCTCTGAGTATGTATTCAGTTTGTCTCTGAATATCTGACTAGGAATTCCATTTTAATTGAGTGGGGGTTTATGTTTTTGTTTCGTACAATGTTCTTATGTTTTTGTTTCGGGAAATGTTTATGAATTTGGTGACCAAAGACTTGTAAAATTAAGGGATTACAACATCATTCATGTACATAGTGTTACTCTGAATACCAGACCTTCTAAATATTCTGAATACTATTAAATGGTGTACACCTTCTAAAAAACAAAAACAATAACATTGGAAAGTCGTTAACATAGGATTCATTACAAAACAGAGAGACAATAAAACAATAAATAAAACCGAATCACCACCGTTCCATAGAAGGACTTGTTTTAATAGCGTATGGGATGAAAACGAAAAACATTTGCACTTCTTGTGCCCAAAAGCATGAAATGCAAATGTTTAGGCCATATCCAAAGTAACATAGGATGCATTGCAAAATAGAGAGACAATAAAACAATAAATAAAACCGAATCACCAACGTTCCATAGAAGGACCTGTTCTAACAGCGTATGGGATGAAAACGAAAAACATTTGAACTTCTTGTGCCCAAAAGCATGAAATGCAAATGTTTGGGCCCTTTAACCATTGGTCATGCCAATAAAACAAGGGATTGGCAATAGCCCAACCGCAATCCCATAGGGTGACAAATTGGGGATTATAAGCGTGCCTCCTCATGCTGAAATCCTCCGGCAATTTGAAATCAAACCCCTGACGGCCTTCGTTCTTGATCTTTCGAATGATTCTCCTCAAAGTTACTTTGGATAGTTTTGAGAGATAGGCATCGCCCTCTTCTTCTTCACGAACTACTTTCATATACATACGGTACATATATATCGCAAGCAGGTATCCTTTGTCAGCTGCCTCCTTAATAAATTTAATACCTCTGACATCTTTGCGGAAAAATAATCTTGCATTCCCTTCATGAACATCACTCCAGGATTTCCCGCTTCGAAAAAGGATTTCAACAAGTAGGAAATTCCCATAACCCGTCAAACGTTAAAGGCATAACCATGTTAACCGGATCCACATAAGCGTAGAAACTCTACGTCCTTGTACATTGATTGAACCGCTTGCAAACTTCCCGAAGCCTAAGCATATCTTGAACATAGGAACTGCTTGACGCAATTACCTTTTCCAATATTCTATCTGGTAAAGATAGAAGATGGCAAAGACTAGAATCGGTCAAGGATTGCCTTCCTCTATGCCTCCTTGTAGACATATCTTGGGTTTGGGTAATGAGAAGAGAAAACAGTTTTGAGAGGTTAAGGAGACAGTCGGGAGGAGAAGAAAGAGATGTATTTAGAGACGACACATTTATCCACACAAACGTCGCTTATTCTGAAATGACCCAATTTTATTCGAAATGACAGGAAAGTGAAACGTCGTGTTCCACGAGGCGAACACTTCAAAAAATGTACACATATAGTCTGTACACCAATAATTACAATTGTCTTTCCAAATTTATTCACAAAAAACTGTATAACGACAATTTGAAAACATAAATTCATAAAACCATAAAACCCCTAAATACATTGCACGAAAACCCCCTAAATACATATTCAGTTTATAAATACGACTAAAGGTGTACACAACATCACATCAGGACATGTGTACAAGTTTGGATGTACAGATTTAGCTCAGCTTTTAGGTTTACACCTTTTCTTAGTGTTAGGAGTACATATTTAGGTGTACCATACTAGGTGTACATGTTTAAGTGTACATGGTTAGGTGTGCATGTTAGGTGTACAGGATTAGCTGTACAGGATTTGGTGTACAAGTTAGGTGTACACAATTAAGCGTACATGTTTAGGGGTACAGGTCTAGGTGTAGCGGTGTAGGTGTACAAGATTGAACACATATAGTATGTACACCTAAAAAAACAGGAAAGTGAAACATCACATCAGGAAATGCGTACAGGTTTGGGTGTACAGATTTAGCTCCGCTTTTAGGTGTACACCTTCTCTTAGTGTTAGGAGTACATATTTAGGTGTACCGTACTAGGTGTACATGTTACATGTTTAAGTGTACAAGGTTAGGTGTACAAGTTAGGTGTACATGATTAGTTGTACATGATTAGGTGTACAGGTTAGGTGTACACAATTAAGCGTATATGTTTAGGGGTACAGGTCTAGGTGTACATGTGTAGGTGTACAAGATTGAACACATATAGTCTCTACACCTAAAAAACAGGAAAATGAAACGTCGGGTTCCAGAAGGCGAACATCACATCAGGAAATGCGTACAGGTTTGGGTGTACAGATTTAGCTCAGCTTTTAGGTGTACACCTTTTCTTAGTGTTAGGAGTACATATTTAGGTGTACCGTACTAGGTGTACATGTTTAAGTGTACAGGGTTAAGTGTACATGATTAGCTGTACAGGATTAGGTGTACATGATTAGGTGTACACAATTAAGCGTACAGGTTTAGGGGTACAAGTCTAGGTGTACCGGTGTAGGTGTACAAGATTGACCCATATAGTCTGTACACCTAAAAAAACAGGAAAGTGAAACGTCGGGTTCCACAAGGTGAACACTTCGAAAAATGTACACATATAGTCTGTACACCAATAATTACAGTTGTCTTTTAAAATTTATTCACCAAAAAACTGTATAACAACAATTTGAAAACATAAATTCATAAAACCATAAAACCCCTAAATTCATTACACGAATTACTTTATAACAACCATTTGTAATACATCAAACATTTAGATAAACCCATAATAGAGCATTAACTATGAAGTAAACATCTTTTTTTAATTGAACAAAAACAGTAAGATAGTAAAGTAGAAGTAGTATAGGGGATTAAACAGAACATCATAGATAAAAGTTTAAATTAGTCAGAAAAAAATCTCTAGCTAGGGGTTTATCATAATTCACTTGGTTGTAGTTGCTGCGAATTCTTCGAAACAGTCCATAGCATATTGTTTACGGAACTGATCAACATCTCTGTCTGTTATTTCAGACATCTCTTCTGGACCATATCCACATGCGTGCATCTCCAGAAACTTGGCGGCTACCGGTCCACAGTCGCTTGTCCTCTCATTCTGGTATAGTCCTTCGGTCCGGAACCAGGTGTACGGTGTGGTCGGGATTTTTGAAGCAGTTTCCACCGGCATGAAGCTTTTCAATAGCCAGGGAATGAACTCTACAACAGGTGCCATGAGTGCGGCGCATTGTTTGTCATTCTTATGAACTGTGTATGAATCCAATACCTCTACCGAGCCAAACCTCAAGTTGATCACCAAACCCACCCAATGGGAGTTTGCCCAGTTCATTGGGGTGTACACCATGTCAACATTTTTCAAGAACTCTGACTTCAGGGATTTGCAAGTTGACTTCCCCGTCACATAAGACTTTAGGTGGGTGCCCCACGAGAAATTTGCCTTATCCGTAGCCGCTTTAAATAGAGGGTGCTTTGAGATGAGAAGGGAAGTGAACCAGGGATTAATAAATGTGGCCCTGTCTTTCAGATATGTCTCACATTTACGCCTCCAAAGCATAGATATTATGACCTGCATATGCTGAAATGAAGAACCGAGGTGATGTGGGAATGACATAAGTTATCAAATGGCAGATAAACAGTTGAAACTAAATAATTTTAAAAAGGGTGAAGCACGTACATCAGTGGACACCCATTCTTGGCTTCGGGCAATGTTGAGAAAGAACTTGTTGCTGACCGTGTGACCAGTGACGATGGTATATTCTCTGCGTGTGGGGCAATAATAATAATACGTACGGAGAAAACCAATACCGCATGATTTTGAAACGTTTCGATAGAGCATAGGCAAAAAAAATAAAAAAACTCACTGGTCTTGGTCTTTTGATAGAGCGTCGAAAAATATCTTAAACTCATCCTTATCAAATGGAAGAATTGGGGCATACGGCTGTTTTTTCCCCGGCTTACGAATTAGGCTTTGACACTGGGGTCGATGGTGTACTGACCATCAAGCAATTCTGATCGTTGGGGACACGTTTTAAGTAAGGCTGAGCTGCGATGTGAGGTGTGTCAGGGCTCAATGGGCTGATCGATGATATTGGCATTACCATTGAATGGGGGACAATTGCTGTCTGTGGGTCAAAACCTGGTAAGGTAAAAAATTATTAAAAAAACTCATGCATACTCTTTTGTTGTAAAGTCATTTTTGGTGTAACGGCGTGATACGCCGTATTCTGAATATTCAATGTACATTGTTAAATACTTACCAAAAGTGGCCCATCAAGTATAGGGGTTTGACAAAATTTGGTTACTGAGGGCAATTCAACAGCGACATGAAGCTATTAAAGGAAACAGTCGTTTAACTCATATTGTAAAAAATGAATCTGAGATGATAATTTGATAGTTGAATCATACTTACATCGGAACTGCTTAATTCTTTGACAACATCGCAAACACCAGAGTAATCGTCCCATCCATCATCGATGCAACTATTTGTACCGCCACAATTTGAATGATTAAATTCACCATCCAATGCAACATCATCATCGCGCTTTCTCTTTTTCTGTAACTCAACCTTACTGCCTCCTTCAACACTTGAGGTTAACATCAGAGACCTCGATAGATTTTGTTTCCCAGACTGGGGATCCTCTTCTTCCTTATATCTGGGAGAAACATTGCCTTCTTCTTTATCCCTGGGAAGGGCACTGCCTTTTTCTTTATCTGTGGGGAGGGTATTCACTTCTT
The DNA here is from genome assembly GCA_002933915.1 of Eutrema heterophyllum. Taxonomy (NCBI): domain Eukaryota; kingdom Viridiplantae; phylum Streptophyta; class Magnoliopsida; order Brassicales; family Brassicaceae; genus Eutrema; species Eutrema heterophyllum. The sequence continues at coordinate 448,405 of PKMM01011750.1, read as the reverse complement.
CTTTAGATCTCGGAGAGCCACTGTCTCCTTCCTCAACTCTCCAAGACGCATTATGTACACCATTCAAGGTGTCAATCTTGCTCAAAATGTCTTTTTCAGATTATTAATCGCCTCGTCGATTAATGACTTGATTTCATTGAGGCTGGGGCAACGTACACGATCCTCTGAGGTGCAATTCTCTTCATGTTCCAAATGTATTGGCTCTGAGGCCAGTTTTTGGCGAGATGATTTTCTTGTTGGCTCCTTCTTTGCAGGTTGCCTGCGTGACCTTTTAGGCTGATGACCTTTCTTTAACAGTGCTTCCTTCTTTACAGGTATTTCTTCCTTTAAGATTTGATGCTTTGATTCAATGGCTAAAGCAGGTATCGATGCATCACCACCGGTGAAGTCAGAGGATTTGAACTCATATCCATCGGCAATAAGCTTCTCTAAATAAACAACCTTCCTATGTTCAACATCATCTTCCCAACTAAAATCAATATTACTCAAATCCAGAGGGTGATAAAAGATCCCTTGCACAGTTAGCTGAAATGTATTTGGGCAACATTAACAGAGATAATAAAAAATGAAAGATCTACATTAACAGAGATAATAAAAAAGAGACTCAATCAAAAATGAAAGATAACTAATCTACTGAAATATGGTATCTCTGGGTTTGATTCAACTTCGATAATATCTTCAAGATGGAAAATTGTATTTCCTAGTCTCCCACCATCATACTGGAAGAAATCTGTCATATCGTCTGGAGCTGGAATCTTGGACAACAACAGCGGAATTGAATCAAATGCTAGAAGTTGAAGGGGGAGAGGATATCCATAACATGCCGAGCTCTGCTGCTTGAGTCTAAACCTGAGCTCTTCTATGGGATCTACAATTGGGTTTTCGGAAGAAGAAGTTGGAGGGCCTAATCGAGCGAATGTTTTCACAAAAGATTCTCTGCCCCAAGGATAGTTCAGGAAGAAATCTATGTCAGTCAGCATTTCGACGTACTCAGGGGTGACTTTAAC
>PKMM01011750.1:413462-446215 GCA_002933915.1 Eutrema heterophyllum | reverse complement strand
TTCTTTCTAAACAATGTTGTGCTCCGACGATATGGATGATCATGCGGTAGAAATCGTCGATGACAATCGAACCAAGAAGTCTTACGTCCGTTCTTCAATTGGAACGCATCAGTGTTATCTTGACAATACGGACACGCCAACCTTCCATGCGTCGACCATCCAGATAGCATACCGTATGCTGCGAAATCACTTATGGTCCACATAAGTACCGCACGCATCATAAAATTCTGTTGAAGGGAAACATCGAACGCTTCAACACAATTTTTCCACAACATTCTCAACTCATAAATTAATGGCTGCAAGAAAATATCGAGGGATCTCTTAGGATGCTCTGGACCGGAGACGAGGATCGTGAGGAACAAAAACTCTCGTTTCATGCACAAATTTGACGGCAAATTGTAAGGTGTGACGATTACTGGCCACAACGAATATTGCCTCCCATGCTTTCCAAAAGGGTTGAATCCATCCGTAGATAACCCGAGGTATACGTTCCTTGGCTCACACGCAAAACTAGGATAAACCTCTTGAAAATGTTTCCATGCTTCTCCATATGAGGGATGCGCAATCTCTCCATCTGAGTTATGTTCTGCATGCCATCTCATAGGCCCTGTCGTGCGCTCGGATTGATATAACCTCTTCAACCTATCAGCTAGGGGCAAATACCACATCCGTTTATGTGGAACAGGTACTCTGCCACATGTATCCTGATACCGAGGTTTGTGACAAAAGCAACACTTCAACCGGTTTTCGTCCTTTCTCTAGTAGATCATACAGTTGTCGATGCACACATCTATCATCTGATACGGTAATCCAAGACCAGCTACAAACTTCTGAATCTCGTAGTATGAAGCCGGTGAAATATTATCTTCAGGTAAGATATCTCTAACAAAATCAGCTATCGCATCAACACAATCCTCGGCTAAGTTGAAATCCGTCTTTATAATCATTAACTTGCTTGCAGTTGATAGAGGTGATATTCCATCTCTATATCCTTTGTATAATGGCTGCTTAGACGCATCTAGCATATCAAAAAACTTCCGCGCTTCTAAATTTGGTTCATCTATCCTATTACCATCCTCAACATGATACGATGCTATGTTTTCACGAAACGCATCATTCACCATCTGAGTGTAACATGCGTTTACATCTACTTCCGGTGTTGGTTCCTCTAACCTAGTACCCGAAGTACTACCAAACCTATCCGATGTGCTACCATAATTACCATAATATTGCACCATTGAATCAGTTTCTCCGTGGGTATACCAAATCTTGTAACCAGTCATAAATCCAGTCCTATATAAGTGCTTCCTTACTTCCCTAACCGAGACTTATCTATGATTCCGACATTTAGTACAATAACAATACATATTACTGTATTCTGATGTCATGCTATTGTTTGACACAAAGTTCATGAACTCCTCCACACCTTGTGCGAACTCATCCGTCAATTCCCCCGCCGCGGGATCACGCGGAGGTTTGTCCATCCACGATCAAAAATCAAACATTGTGTAATTTTTTTTTGCTTTGTGTTTGTTGTGAATGTTGTGAACGAGAGGGAGAAATATTTATAGAGAAATATTCAGCGATTTTCCGACGGATTTCCCAGGAATTTCCGACGGACTTTTAAATTTCAAACGGCTACTACAACATATACATTAACGGATATATATCCGTCGGAAATCCCTCAAAAATTTCCGATGGCTATTTATCCCTCGGAAATCGATTGGAAATTCCCCATCGATTCCCGACGGCCTGAAACGATCGGAATTTTCCGACCGATTTCCGAGGGAATACCGGTCGAATATAAATCCGACCGATTTCCGAGGGAATACCGGCGAATGTTTTGACGGATTTCCGACGACTCTCGATCCGTCGGAATTTTCCGACCGATTTTCGAAGAACTTATATTCACCGGAATTTCCTCGCTATTCCCTCGGTATTCCGTCAGAAAATTCCAACGGTCGAAGACCGTCGAAAATGCCGTTGGAAATGCGCGTGTTTTCTTGTAGTGCATAGCTTATGGGGTGAAGCGCTTCTCTCTGCAAATTCAATTTTGAATAAAATCCCTCTTAAAAAGAGTGATAATACCCCATATGAAATATGGAAATGCAGGACTCCTTCATATAAAAATATGAAAGTGTGGGGTTGCCTAGCGAAGGTTCAAATACCTTTTCCAAAGCGAACTGTCGTAGGACCAAAAACGGTGGATTGTGTATACATCGATTCTGCAGAAAACAGTGTTGCATACAGATTCCTGGTTCATAAATCTGATAATGCTGATGTAAAGGTAGATACAATTATTGAATCAAATGAGGCTGAGTTCTTTGAAGATGTTTTTCCATATAAAGAGCCAAAATGTACAAGTACTAAACGAGTACGTGAGGATGATAAAATTGCCTCAAAGGTTCAAGAAGAAGAAAATGAACCAGGAAGAAGTAAAAGGGCAAGGATTTCTAAAGATTTTGGTACTGATTTTATGACGTACCTGAGTGAATATGAACCTCAAACATATAAGGCTGCAATTGAATCTTCAGAAGCACCTTATTGGAAAGAGGCGATTCAAAGTGAAGTGGAATCCATTATGAATAACCATACATGGGAATTGGTGGATTTACCACCTGGAAATAAACCAATTGGACATAAATGGATATTCACAAAGAAACTAAGACCGGATGGGACGATTGAGAGATATAAAGCGAAACTAGTGGCAAAAGGATATCGTCAAAAGGAAAGTCTCGATTTCTTTGATACATATTCTCCAGTCACAAGAATTACCTCTATTAGATTGCTAATCGCAATTTCAGCCATATATGATCTAGAAATTCATCAAATGGATGTTAAAACATCATTCTTAAATGGTGAATTAGATGAAGAAATATATATGGAACAACCTGAAGGCTTTATAGTCAAAGGGAAAGAAAAGAAAGTTTGTAAACTTATAAAGTCCTTGTATGAACTAAAGCAAGCGCCAAAACAATGACATGAGAAATTTGATAATACGACGAAGTCGTATGGTTTTACCATAAATGAATGTGACTAGTGTATCTACATTAAACAAACTAAAAAATGATACGATCATTGTATGTTTATATGTAGATGAACTGTTGATGATGGGAACAAGTAAAAACATTATCAATGCCACGAAAAGGATGCTGAGTGACAATTTGAAATGAAAGATACGGGATTGGCTGAAATAATTCTTGGAATAAGAATTAAACGAGAAAAAGATGGTTATACACTTACTCAATCTCATTATGTGGAAAAAGTATTAAAGAGATTTGGTCACTATGATGATAGACCAATAGTTACTCCATTTGATCCAACGTGTAAGCTTTCAAAGAATTATGGTGAAAGTGTGTCTCAATTAGAGTACACACAAATAATTGGAAGCCTCATGATGTACATTACAAATTGTACAAGACCAGATTTGGCTTACTCATTAAGTCGATACTCAATTAATCCAAACATAGAACATTGGCATGCTTTGATTAGAGTATTAAGATACTTAAAGCATACAATTAATTATGGTCTCCATTTCACAAAATTTCCTCCTGTTTTAGAAGGATATAGTGATGCAAATTGGATCTCAGGAAGTAGAGACAGTAAGTCTACAAGTGATTATGTGTTTATACTTGGTGGTGGTGCTGTGTCTTGGAAATCATCTAAACAAACGTGTATTGCACGTTCTACCATGGAATCTGAATTTATCGCACTAGATAAGGCTACGGAAGAAGCCGAATGGCTTAGAAAATTTATTGAAGATATTCCACTATGGCCGAAGCCGGTAACTGCACTATGTATCCATTGTGATAGTATGTCTGCCTTAAATAGAGGGAAAAATAAAATTTACAATGGCAAGTCAAGGCATATTATAAGAAGACATGCCACAATACGACAATTGCTTTCCAATGGAGTGATAGCATTGGATTATATTAGGTCAAAGGAAAACTTGGCAGATCCTTTGACTAAAGGCCTTCCTAAAGAGCAAGTCGTATTCACTTCGAGGGGAATGGGTCTCAAGCCAAGAGTCACCACTTGGCGGAAACCTAACCCAGCAACATTGGAGATCCCATGGTCTAGGTTCGATAGGCAAACTGGTTGGGGAAGACTCAAAGTAGAATAGAATACATTTCTCATTCCTATGAAGTAAAAATATGTTTCCGTTGACGATCAAGGGATGAACACTTTGTTCTTAGTAACGTTAATAGCTTTTCTAAAAGTGGGATAGAACGGACTATCCTTAATTAACGTTACCTATATGAGAGTGGTGTCGGGTCGCACCTATGAGAATTGATATGGCTAAATTCTCTAGAGCTCTCACGAAGTTGGGATATGTTCATGACCAAAATGAACACAACCGTATAAACTAGAAATGTGCAGATGATATATATGTTTCACTTATGTCTCGGTTTACTATTAAACGTGGTTAATTCAAGACTACAGTTCATTACCCACAAAGTAAATCCGATAAGTTGTTACTAGGAAAGGTTCAAGTCCAAAAGACACCTTTTCTGATGTATATTGATTCTACTTTCTCAGAAAATATTACAACTTATTTTCTATTCAAATGTGGGGTATTGTTGAGTTTGAATAGAAAATGTGGGGTATTGTTGGAGTTTTAATTTAACTAAATCAGATAAATTAGATAGAACATGTGTCTATTGGAAAACCACACCTCCCTACTACGTATGTGTCCATTGGAAAAGCCACATATGTGTCGGTTGTGAAAAGCACCGCTTGACTCAATATATAATGAGATCACTTGGAGAGACGTAAGAGATGGAAACAGATTCTTCTCTTATTCTTCTTCTTAAATAAATTCTGAGAGAAACAGACTTTAGTTTGCTAGGATCTCCGTACGGTGTGTTGTACGGAGATCGATAGTTGAATCCTGCAAGATAGACGTCCAAGAAGCTGTGTACACCATCGTAGGGTCTAAATTCTGTCTTAGGAGATTGCTCAAGCAATCCTCTATCATTCTTATATCCGTTCATACGTCTTATAAGAAGAAACCGTCAAGTTAGTTTTGTATTTTACATACATTTGTATTATTATCTGTTATCTATTTAAGAAAACAATCAACTACCATTACGTTTGATTGATTTGCATTTATAATTTCGATAACATAATGTTGATTGATTCTAGGGTTTTGAGTGTCAATCTCCATGGAATTGACAGCAACATTGTTGATCCAACTACAGTGTTTAAGGGTGGACTTTGCCTAACCGATCTCCAACATATGTCAGAACAAGTTGTTATTTTTGAAGTCTTTCACTGCGATGGTTTATTGTTATGCACCACCTGTGATGGTAGACTCGTTGTCTGGAACCCTTGCAATGGTTAAACCAAGTGGATGCAACCCAGAAATTGTAACCTGAGACGCCCTATGGTTTCCCTTGGATACGAAAACAACAAATCTTGCCATAGCTACAAAATCTTGAGGTGTTGGCATAATTTTTTTGAGTTGTGTTGGGATAATCTTGAGGTTGTTCGGTTTGAAATATATGAGTGTAGCTCTGATTCATGGAGGGTTCTTGAGGAGGACATTCTCGACTGCGTCATACTACAAACAAAAGGCGTGTCTTTGATGGGAAATATTTACTGGCTTGTTTCAGATACAAAAGATAAGTCTATATTCTTACTCAGTTTTGATCTTATGACAGAGAGATGTAGACGTCTGTGTCTTCCATTTGCGAGCCGGAGTGTTGATATTATAGCTCTCTCAGTTGTTAGAGAAGAATAACTTGCAGTGTTACATCAGGGGCCTGGTACACTAGATTTGGAAATTTGGGTAACGATCAATGATAAGATCGATCACATCAAAGTCTTGTCGTGGAGAAAATGCGTAGCAGTGGATTTAAGCACTCATCATTGTTCGTTTTCGAGAAGCCTAAGTTTCTTCATCGACGAAGAGAAAAAAGGGGCCGTGTGTTGTGATGAAAAATACGAAGATCATCAGTCCATCAAGAACATTGTATGCATTATTGGAGAGAATACGTACTGAATACATAGAATTCTCTTCTGAATATACACGCAAATCACGGTGGCCATATATGTGCACTTATGTTCCAAGTTTGGCTCAAATCCAGCAAGGTTGAATAATACCTTGAGGATCAAAGCACGGTTTTTCTTTCGTTGTTGTTTTTGTAGTAAAGGGCGATTGATTAATTTTTGGTTTTTGTGGCTGTCGATTGATTATTTAATGAACTGATCACTTTGACGTCATAATCTTCTAAACCAAAAAACAAAAGATCATAACGCATGTAACTTTTAGTAACATATATCCTAGCCGCAAAAACTTATGTTTAATATATATTTTTTTTGTTTTCCTTGTCAAGTCTGCTAACTATCAAATTGACCTTTTTCTTTTCGGAAAGCCATGCATATAGGAGAGAAAAAATAATCAAATATATGATGCCGAAGATGTATACTATCATGTGTATTTTGTTTGTTGCAAGAACAACGTCGTTCCAACCTTATGTTGGATGTAGCTGATGTGCTGCATTTTTTACGTTTGCCAACTCGTGTTTTTTGTACATAATCGAATTTTTTTCGAGTGTTTTAGTTTTTTAGGAGTCATTTCAGGTCTAAAAGCAGTTCGGGACGGAGTCTGGAGGCCTAGAACGGAAAAACGGCGAAACCGAGCAGAAAAAGATGGGATCGATCGATCCACAAAATCGGCCAATTTTTGGATTGAGCTCTCACTGATCCAGATCGATCAATTTCGAAAAAAGATGGGATCCATCTACCTGGATCGATCGATCCATGACCTGAAAACAGTGTAAAAAACGTGTTTTGTACTATTTCACATAATTCTTTCTCCCTTTTGACGAAAAAAACTCAAAAATAAGAGATCTAATCTCAGATGTATCATATCTTCTTGTCTTTGTACTACACTCTTTGTTCTTGGTGATTTGTAAGCTTGGAAAGCAAAATCTTTGACTCTACATATTATTGGAGAAGTTTTCTTGATCTCTCTTCTATTTTTGTTTTTGTTAATCATGTGTTCATCATCATCTCTCTGTATTTGCTCTGCAATTGTGAGTGAGTAATTTCTTAGTTAAACCAAGGGTGTTAAGGGATTTCATGATTTAACGGTTTATGATAGATTAAACGGGGGTTTATTCGGTGGATTCTTCGTCTAGGGTGTTCTTATTGCTTGAATAAAACTGATCACTTAGTTCATGATCTTAGGTTATCTAACGCACGGGAGTGTTTGTTTAGATGCCGGAATTATCTTAGATGAGCAAAGCGTCCTTATCCAACGGGAGTTGATGTTAAGGCGTTCTTGTGAACTTATCAAATCGAATTAGAAAAGCATGCTTAGAACCTTTGAATTCAACGGGAGTTAGTCTTCGTGGTTTTAAGCATAGGGATTAATACTCCGGGAGGAGGTTAATCTATTATTAGGTTTGAGTTCTAGACGATTCTTAATGCAATCTCTTGTTTAAGATGCATTAACCGTTATTTGTGATTTCTCGCAATGTCACATGAGGCTTAACGCTTTCTTTATCTGAATTTACGCCGTTTTAGTTGTCGTTCTTAGTTTCGAAATCATAAAACCAACAAAAATCTGTTATTAGTCTTAACTTTAATTTCATCATGTATTCTCATAGTCGTAACGCTTGGTCCTTATGGATTCGAACCCTACATTACTACTTCGTATTGCTGTGCACTTGCGGTAGTTACGTATAGGGTTAAAACCTGAGTTCATCAGTAACCAATCAAAAGGATTGGTAAATATGATTTAGTGTGCTAAGTCGCTAAGGTGAAATTCACCATTTACCCCTCCGATACCTGAATGTTGTAAAAAGTTAAAAATTGACAAGATGTATCGTATATGCGATGATGTTGTAGCTAGCTAGTTTTGGCCAACATTTTGACATAGATAAGCTCGGGCAACTCTTTCACGCTTGTTGCGATCTATTAGCTCCCGGCTCTTATTGCCGAAGTAAGTAACATTAGAGCCACACTCTTTATAAATTTATTCATTTTCATCTTCAATCTCATATTTGTGTTGGTGCATCAAAGTTTTCATCTTCAATTTTCATATAAAATTCCTGGTGGTGCATGAGAGGCGAAGAGGGGAATACATTTTCTCTGGTTATTTGGCATTGACAAAAGAATATTAATATTTATATCACATGTTGTAAAGGGTAATGATCGGATTTGAATTAATAAAATGAATCCAAATGAAGAGATTACAATTATAATTAAAATGGAATTGTAAAAACTACTATATGTCGAAAGTGACAGTTCTAAATTACAATTTGATCATTCCGTGTTTTCGTAACCTATACTAGATACGACGAAAGACGACCAAATCAGGAAAACCACTAACGTCATGCAATTAAACTTTTTTTCCAAACTCTACTTTTGGTTGACAACACAACATAGTCCTAACTAACTTCATAGACCTTAGAACATTGAGCATTCTTGCCATATGCTCCTTTTTCGGTCTAACAAATTCCCTACCAAATACTCGAAGCTCATGCCACTGGGCTTTTCATAAGGCCCAAAGCGACTCTTTTGGTTCTCAAACATACACATAATACGATTTTAATTACATAGATTGTTTCCAATGAGTTCATACTCGTTATGTTATTAAAAGATTGATTTTCTCAAAAAAATATTTTTCCATAAAGATTGATTTTTAGGTTTTTTGTTTACTTTTAATGAAATAATGCTAATAAATGATAAACAATAGGAGATATTAATTGAGAAAATTTGAATTTTTTTTTTTTATATACTCTATCGGCTGATCATGTTGGTTCCGGTAGGAACGCACCGAGGTGTTACAGAGTGGACTACTCTCAGGTTCAACGGACACCATGAGCTCCGAGCTGGGCTCGGATAAACGGGCCATGAGATCCATGAGATCCTTTAATGGGCCACCACATTGCTTGTCCCGAGTTTGGAATGCCTTCCGACTAATGTCAGGGGTAGCCAGATCGCATGTTACTGGACTCCCAGGTAAACTGCATGGGCCTTTGGCTCAGACCTAGACTTCCCACACAAATGTGTTTTTGTTTCAAGGGTGAGTCGAACCTTGGTGGGGGGGGGGGGGGGNGGTGGAGGGGGGGAGTATTGTTCACACATTCCCAGGACGCTCATAGTTATGAAAAAAATAATATTTGTTAAACTATTATTGGTTCATAGTTATGAAAAAATGTTTAGTGAAAAAAATAATGTATAGATCTTGAACAACAACATACTTTTGGTTTGATAATTGGAGCGATCATGGTTGTCTCTTCGACAAGATAGGCTCGAGAGGATACATAGATCTTGGAATCTCTGCTCATGACACATTTGCAAAGGTGGCTGCAGATCACAGGAGACGCAGACGCATACACCCCCAACAACTCTTAAACCAGGTTGAAGATCTTATCGGAGTTACCCAAACAAATCTACGATTGAATGAAGAGGATAGACACACTTGGCGATTTAAAGAGGGGATTTACAAGCAGAAATTCATGACAAAACCAACTTGCAATCAAATCAGATGTACCTGTCCTATGCTAGAATGGAGTTGTGGTGTGTGGTTTTCGAACACAACTCCGAAGTACTCATTCTTGGCGTGGCTTGCATTACATGATCAAATTTCTACAGGAGACCCTACGGTTCACTGGAAATTAAACGTGGCAACAAAGTGTGTTCTTTGCCAAGATCCTATGGAGTCTCGCAACCATCTTTTCTTTGCTTGCAGATACTCCTCGACGATCTGGACTAATCTTTCTCAAGAAGTGCTCCTTAATCAATTCACGACAGATTGAGATGCTGTTTGACTTAAGGTATCTGTTTCAAGCAACTATTCACACAATTTGGCGAGAGAGAAATCAACGGAAGCATGGAGAGCCTCCATATCTCAACCGCAAAGACTGATTCAACTTCTAGACAAAACAATGAGAAATCGCCTAAGCACAATCCAGAGAAGTCGTGACAAACACTTCAAGGATGATTTGGTGTATTGGTTCGCTACGAGAAGAACGAGCTGAAGATTTACCTAAGCTCTTTTATTTTTTACGCAATTATATCCTTAACTAACAGACGCATTTAATGTAAAAGCGGTTTTTTTGTTTGAATAAATTTTATATTCAATATTAAAAATAGTGTATTTATGATTAAATATTAATTGTTTTTTAATTTGGGTGAAAACTCCACAAAATTATTTTATTAAGAATCATACATTCTAAGATAGTTTTCTGGATTATGGTTCCTTATCCCCAAGTATCTAATCAATATTCTTATCAAGAACTTCGAAAGTTCTTTTATTAACTACTTTATCATCACCTTACTTGCTTCATTAGCTTATCAGTTTTATGTTCATATCCAAAATTACTTTTCAACCTCTCTCAGTTACTTCATTTACTTATTTCACAAGAAAGTGACATTCCTCATCCCTAATCTTTCTTTAACATTTTGAGAGTAAGATTTATTTACCATCGCTCTTTCCTTTATGTTACTAGTCACTCACACTTATTCTTCTCATCAATATCTCCTAAGTTTTACATCTTTCTCATTTAAGAATAACTCATCCTCGCTTAGTAAGTTTTTTTTTGTTTTCCTTATAACTATTTTCCATTTCATATTTTCCCTTCTGCTGGTACATTTTTTAAAGATAAATTTGATATGGGCATAAAAAGTAAAATAAATAGTAGATTACATCATAGTCGGACAGTTACATAGTTGAAGTTGAATCGTTACGAACCAGTGATCGGAAGCGCAGTGGCGAACTGGACAAACTTGAACCAAGTCATAAGGAAGGAGCTCCGTCGGTCGTTGTTTGTCCCAATTAGTAAGTTAACTAAAGTTTAATCTTCTTTTAACTAATTGGATATTTCCAAAAAAATTCTGACTGATTACCACTTCTGTCGGAATTCATACTGTTTTTTTTTTTTTTTTTTTCATTTTACCGTCAGAAATTCGGTTAGACCTGTTTCTTTTTTTTTGTAGTGTTAAGCATATTCTTTCTTAATAATGTATATAGTAATTAAAATGCTGCCAAAACGGTTACACAGCATTTTCGATGAGTTGTGCATGGAGACAGAGAAATCAATGGCTTTCTCTACCTAGATTCACAATAAAAGACAATCTCTCTCTACCTAGATTCACTATTAAAATTCGATCACTTCAGAATGATTTCTAGCCAGTTCAAATAACAAATAGATTTAATGAAGAAACTATTACCAATGTAAATTGAACAAGTGAAAGCTGATTCGGAGATATCAGAGCTATATATATAGTATCATCAAAAATGAAAGAAAGTAGGATTGATAGAGAATTGTAACTCCATGTTCCAAAAAAACATTTATGGTCAAATTTTCAAAAAAGGTTCAAGATATTTAGGTGGGAAAATTTTCAAAAGATCTTTTCTTTTTGCTTAGTTCCTCTTCCCTTTTTTTTATATGACTCTTTCCTTTTTTCTATATAAAATTATATCAATTCTTAATCTGATACAAGTTAAGAGTATTTTCTTCTTCTTTTTAATTTTTCTTTTTATGTAAATTTAGTAAATAGGAAAATTGAAAAAGTAGTTGAAGCGGAAGCCGTTCCTTCTTTCTTGTTTGTGTATCTATATAAAAAAGACTGGGCAGGGAAAAAATGAAGGTCAAAAACCCTAATTTCTAATTATCCAGCCAACTCTCGCTCGCTCTCTTCTTCTTTTGTAAGATGACAAAACTGCTCGATCTTCCAAAGGATTTGGAAGAGGAGATACTCTCTAGGGTTCCAGTTACATTAATGGGTCAACTACAATACACTTGCAAACGATGGAGAGCATTATTTAAAGATACGAAATTCATCAAGAAGCAGTTGGATAAAACAGCAAATCAATATTTGGTTCTAATGCGAGATAGTAAAATAAGTGAGATGATAAACCCAGCTATAAACCCACCGAGAGTCTAAAGCAAAGGAGAATCAAGGACTAGAAAGTGACTTTGCAGAAGAATCGTCACCTCGAAGTACAGGAGTCAATGGGAAAAGGTTAACAATGGCGTCAGAGAGAAAGGGGAGAAGATAAGATAGTATGCTTTGATTACTTTTTCAGGAAAATGCCAAAGTTGTACAGAATTGTGCAAGGTCTAAACACGTGACCACTTAACCGGGATACAAACCAGGAATTATTGAGATTGTTTTAAACTGAAATTAAGAAAGTAAAACGTTGGGATAACAGTGATAAGGAGATATGCTTACACAATACCCCCTGCTTGAGATCATCCTTGTCCTCAAGGATGGAAATGAGGATACTTAGTAATGAAATCTTTGAAGAACTCCCAAGTGGCGTTCTCAGGTGTATCACCTTTTCACCGAACTAAGATCTTAGTGACAGCAGCCTTCCTCCTTTTGACCATCTTCTTGTCCAGCACCAGCTTTGTAGGCCAAAGAGCCGACTCTGTCCGTGATGCAAAAAGAGCCATAAAACCTTGGTGAAAGCTTGTGAAGGATTATCCTGGTTTTGAGTGAATGCTGGCGGTAAGGTTGAAGCTTCATATACACAAAATTACCAATTGCAAATTTCCTTGGCGACCGATGAGAGTCAGCCGCCTGTTTCATCCTTATTTGTGCCCTTAAGAGATGGAACTTCAGCATAGAAATGACCTTTTCCCGTTTCTGCAAACTTCTGTCCAGCGCAGTAGAAGAGGACTCACCAGGTAAGTAGGGCAAGTGGAGAGGTGGTGGTTGACCATAAATGATCTCAAAAGGAGTTTTGTGAATGGCAGTATGGTAGGTTGTGTTATACGACCATTCAGCGAGAGGAAGCCACTTACTCCAAGAATGAGGTGTCTCGGCTGTCATGCAACGCAAATAAGTTTCCAAAGTCTTATTAGTTACCTCAGTCTGCCTGTCGGTTTGTGGGTGATAGGCTGTTGAATACCGAAAATTCACACCATGAACCCGAAATAATTCTCTCCAAACTTCATTGAGAAACGTGGGATCCCTATCGCTGATGATGTCTTTAGGGAGACCATGAAGCTTGAACACGTTATCCAGATAGGCTTGTGCTACTTCTATGGCAGTGTAAGGGTGAGACAAAGCCATGAAGTGAGCATTTTTACTGAACTTGTCTATCACCACCAGGATGTAATGCTTACCAGAAAAAGGGGGCAAACCTTCAATACAATCCAAACTCACATATTCCCAAACTCCATTTGGGACAGGTAGGGGTTGAAGAAGCCATGGTTTAGCCACATTTTCATACTTGTTTTGTTGACAAACCATGTAGTTCCTCACGAAATTTTGTATCTCAAGGTTCATCTTGGGCCAATAAAATAGAGCCTTGATTCCGTGTGAAGTGGCGTCCCTGCATGAGTGTCCGCCAACCGCTGAGTCATGCATCCACTTGAAAATATGCGTTTTTATTTCCACATCATTGCCAACAACCAGCTTACCCCTCCTTCTCAACTCATTATTCACAAAAGTATAAGCAGGGTGAGATTTAGCATCAGATTGCAGGTCATAAATAATCTTACAAATACGAGGATCACGCTGCCACAGTAGCTTGAGAGAATCGTAGAACCCTTGGTGAGCCAGTGAGAGGGTGATGTGTAAGAGTTGAGCACATGTGACACGAGAAAGAGCATCTGCAGCGACATTCTCCTTGCCTTGTTTGTAGTGGATTTCAAAATTGTATCCCATTAGCTTAGAAAGCCACATATGCTGGAAAGGGGTTGTAGCTTTTTGCTCTACCATGTATTTGAGGCTCTTATGGTCGGTTATGATGATGAAAAGCCGGTGTGCCAGATACGCGTTCCAGGTTTGCACAGCATGAACCACTGTCATTAATTCCTTCTCATAAACAGATAGAGACTGGTGTTGTGGTCCCAAAGCCTTGTTGATGTAGCAAATGGGGTGATTATCATGTATGAGAACAGCCCCAATCCCAGTGTTGGATGCATCAGTTTCAACAACAAATGTTTTACCAAAATCTGGTAGTGCTAGAACTGGGATTGAAGTGAGGGCAGATTTAAGGTTGACGAAAGCAGCCTCAACATCATAACTCCACACAAAGCCATCCTTACACAACAATGCTGTGAGAGGCCGAGATAAGATGATGTAACCTTTTATGAAACACATGTAGTAGTTGGCCAGACCCAAGAAGCTCAGTAACTGTTTCTGAGATGTAGGTATGGGCCAACTCCTGATTGCTTCAACTTTGGCTGGATCAGTGCTCACCCCCTCAGCTGAGATAAAATGACCCAAGTATTCGATGATAGTAGCACCAAAGCGTTGACAGAAATCACTAGATTAGGCTGAGTAGTATCTCCAACAGAATTGTCAGCGAACTCCTCTTCTATCACTCGAGCAGTCTCATTTGCTTCCTCCTCGTCATCCTCACATTCAATTACAAATATTTGAGAGCGTTTATGTTTCAGTTGATGACCCAGAGTGAAGGGTTCATCACAGAACATACATAAGCCTTTTGCTCGCCGATCCTGCATCTCTTGGTAGGAATACTTCTTTGGTGGTTTATCAGTATTGTTACGGGGAATAAAAGTGGGTTTGGAGAGGTGGTGTTTAGAGGTATCAGGTGATGGAAGGATGGGGGAAGTATTTGGTGGTCTATAGGATGTGAAGTATTGTGGTTTATGGTGGGGAGTTGGATTGAAGGGGGCTCGTTGGGGTTTCGGAGGTGTATGTAGAAAGGAAGACTCATGAAGTCTGGCAATCTTCACCGCAGCAGGGACGGTTGTAACCTCGAACTGTCGCACATGGTAAGACAAGTGAGGATTCATGTTCGTGAGGAATATGCTGAGAGCATGGGATTCTGGCAACGTGATTCTGGTGCAAGCGTTTTCATATTTCTCCAAGTAATCCTCAACACAATCAGAAGCTTGTTTCAAATCGACCAACTCAGCCAAAGGGTCATCAAAGAGGGCATTGAATCTACCTGAGAGAGCGACGACATAGTCTGTCCAGGAAGGGAAGATCCCAAAACGCTCAGCCATGAAATTGTGGTGCCACTGAAGAGCCTTGCCGGAGATATGTATTGCGGCGAGGCGTACTTTCATCTCAGGAGGTGTGCCATCGAGCTCGAAGAACTGCTTGCGATAAATCCAGTCGTGGAGCTGAGAACCATCAATGGAGGGGAAACCGACCTTTGTGAGTCGAGAGGCTAAGCCGTTGGGGAGTAAGGATTGTCGATCGGTAACATGGACCCCTCTTCTGGTCTGATTCGGAGTAAACCCATGGAGATCTGGTAGATCAGGAGGCCGATTAAACTCCGGAGAATAAGGATTTGTAGTATGAGAATAACCTGCCTCGTGGATCTGTTGTTTGTTGTTCGCTTGCCCCTGAGAGAAATGGGTGAAGAGCAATGTTTCCAGCTTTGCAAAACGAGCATCGAAAGACTCGGCTTGCTGA
The DNA here is from genome assembly GCA_002933915.1 of Eutrema heterophyllum. Classification (NCBI taxonomy): domain Eukaryota; kingdom Viridiplantae; phylum Streptophyta; class Magnoliopsida; order Brassicales; family Brassicaceae; genus Eutrema; species Eutrema heterophyllum. The sequence continues at coordinate 430,855 of PKMM01011750.1, read as the reverse complement.
GCCTGTTGGATACGCAACTCCTCCATTTGCTCGAGCACTGATTTCTCTTGTTGTCTTGTTTCAACTCCCATCGTCGTTCCCTAGGGTCGAGATGGCTCTGATACTAAAATGAGATAGTAAAATAAGTGAGATGATAAACCTAGCTATAAACCCACCGAGAGGGTAAAGCAAAGGAGAATCAAGGACTAGAAAGTGACTTTGCAGAAGAATCGTCACCTCGAAGTACAGGATTCAATGGGAAAAGGTTAACAATGGCGTCAGAAAGAAATGGGAGAAGATAAGATAGTACGCTTTGATTACTTTTTCAGGAAAATGCCAAAGTTGTACATAAAAGAGAATTGTGCAAGGTCTAAACACGTGACCACTTAACTGGGATGCAAACCGGGAATTATTGAGATTGTTTTAAACTGAAATTAAGAAAGTAAAACGTTGGGATAACAGTGATAAAGAGATATGCTGTCACATAATGTTGAAAGATTATAGGGTTTTCAATGTCAATCTCCATGGAATTCATAGCAACGTTGTTGATCCAACTATAGAGTTTAAGGGTGGACTTATCCTAAACGATCTCCATCATATTTCAGATCAAGCTGGTATTTTTGAAGTCTTTCCATGCAATGGTTTGTTGTTATGCACAACCAGATACGACAGACTCGTTGTTTGGAACCCTTGTAATGGTCAAACGAGGTGGATCAAACCAAGAAATCGTAACAAGACTTGTTGCTCTAGGGTTTCTCTTGGATACGAGGATAACAAATCTTGCCATAGCTACAAAATCTTGAGGTGTTGGGAGGATAATCGTGAACTGTGTTTGGATAATAATTTCCACCAGGTTGTTCGGTTTGAAATCTTTGAGTTTAATTAGCTCTGATTCATGGAGGGTTCTTGATAAGGTTGCTCTCGACTGCGTCATACTACAACAAACAAATGGTGTGTCTTTGAAGGGAAACAGTTACTCGCTTTTTTATGACGGGTCTATATTTTTATTCAGTTTTGATTTTACAACAGAGAGATTTAGACGCTTGTGTCTTCCGTTTGCGAGCCGTTATAACGATACTATAACTATGTCAGTTGTTAGAGACGAACAAATCTCGGTGTTACATCAGAGGCCTGGTACACTAGATTTGGAGATTTGGGTAACGACCAATGATAAGACTGATCACACCAAAGTCTTGTCCTGGAGAAAATTCTTAGCAGTGGATTTAAGCACTCATAATATTCGATGTCCGATCTCGAGTAGCGTAAGTTTCTTCATCGACGAGGAGAAAAAAGTGGCCGTGTGTTGTGACGAAAGATACGAAGATAAGACCATCAGGAACATTGTACGCATTATTGGAGAGGGCAAATACAGAGAAATCCCTTTTGGAGATACATACAAATCATGGTGGCCATTTATTTTCAACTATGTTCCAAGGTTTGCTTAAATCAAGCAAGGTTGAAATAATCACGGTTTTTCTTTCGTTGTTCGTTTTTGTAGTAAAAGTCGTTTGATTTTAATATTGTCTTCTCTTGATTTCTCTTCATCTGTTACTTGGGACTACATGTGCTGGTAGAATCTATTATCAATCTCTTGTGCTTATAGTAGACAAGTCAAGATTGGTCTTTTCTCTAAATGTTATCCTATGTATCTCGTTTATTATATGAATCTGATCTTTTGTAATTAAGTTGAGAAAAGAGGGTGAAAGTACATCTGTTGGAGAAGTTCATCATTTGGTTTCAGGGTAACAACTGCCAAACTCGAGAGTCTTAGGATGTATGACTCTCAAGTTTTGAAATCTAAGTAAGGAGTACTATTTTTCTTCTTTCTATGCCTCTTCAAAATTCTGGATTTTGTTTTCAAATCTCCTTGATAGTTGACTGAATGTTAGATTTCAATCCATCTTCTCTTCTCAAATGTTTGCATTCCGGAAAAATAATCCTTGGAGATTATTACCATTTAAGCAATCTTCTTAAATGTTCGCAACTCCAAGAAGAAATATAGTTGCAAACCTTTTTAGAGAGCGTCATGGAGAAAGATCCTTGGGAGCTATCTCCTTCTTGTAGTGTTCCATATCATGTGTGTTCCCTCAACTTCTGCTTATTTTCTGTATATATCAATTAGATTTAACAGTGTCTTCTGTAAAAATATCATGTATATATCAATGATCTTGGAGAAGGATGGCTGCAAAAATACAGGCTGAGATATAAAAATATCTTGATTAAATTCTCATAATATATATATATATATATATATATATTGTTTTCTATAAAATACTAGCATATTATTCCTTAATTTAATTTGTAATTTGTTCCTTAATTCTAATTTTTGCTTAACTTTAATTTGTAAAAATGTTTTTAGAAAAAATAACTTTGGCACTATGGCAGAGTATATGACGTTTTTTTTTTATTCAATTCAAAAAAAAAAAATGTTTTAGAAGAAAATTCTATTCAAGCTTATTTATTTTACGGTTTTCACATTGTTCTTAATTAAATAAATTCGACGCATATATGCTACTTCAATTAAAATTCTAGTTGAGACTAATTTAAATGGTGATTAAGGAATGAAAAAAAATGGAGGATAACTAAATACTCTATTTGATGAGTGGTAGGTCTCCCATTGAATCAGTTGTGAAGTTTTATTGTCTTTTCCGTGCTTCGTGGAACGTCACTTTTACCACAAACCATTAATTTATTTCTAACAAAAAAGAGAAGAAAACAAATCCTAAAAAAAGCTAACTTTCCTAAATTTTGATTTACTATTTTCTTATTTGAAATGTTTTCAATCCTTAAATCCAAGACAAACGTTTGTTCTTAAGAATTTTATTTCATTTTAAGACCAAAATAGTGTTTTTTTGTTTGTCATGTTTTTTAACAAAAAAATCTTACAATACTTTTGTAAAAGTTGTATCATCTTTTAGATCAGCTGGATTTTAAAGGTAAAAAGGGGTTGAACTTGCGGGGCAAGAAAACAAGCGAACGTTGTCGTACCATGGTTGCAGCGTTGGAACGAGGACTAAGCGCTTCCAAATCATTCAATTTCAAAAGAATGTTTGATTCATCCTCGACAAAACAACAACAATCTCATCCAACACTTGTCGTGGAGAACGGAGATTCTCATCTTGTCGAATCCAACACACCTGAGAGCCAAAACTCGGACAGCTTCGCAGAAAGTCCCGTTGAGAGCATCCCTCCCATGATTTCCCCTCTTACTCGGCCGGGAAATCGACCCGATAGACAACAAGCAGGTGAAAATTTCTTTACCCAAGAACTTGTTTTCTTGGTTAAGGTTAATCAACGAAGACAAATGTTTCCTAATGACTTGTTTCCTTTAATGAAACCCTAATAATGACATAAATCACTGCAGATACGGAGATGATGAAGGACAGATTCGCGAAATTACTTCTCGGAGAAGATATGTCCGGTGGCGGCAAAGGCGTATCTTCTGCTCTGGCTCTTTCTAATGCCATCACAAATCTTGCTGGTAATCTTTTAACTTTCCTTGTTTCTTCCTTCGCAAGTAATTATGAGGTTTTCAATTGGTTTGTGAAAGTTCTGATCATGATGGTACGATTTATTTTCAGCGTCTATATTCGGGGAACAAACAAAACTCCAACCGATGCCGCAAGATAGACAAGCGAAGTGGAAGAAAGAGATCGATTGGTTGTTGTCTGTGACCGATCACATCGTCGAGTTTGTTCCTTCTCAACAAATGAGCAAAGATGGAGTTTGCACCGAGGTTTGAATTTTTCCCAAAGAAAAAAATATATAATTTTCTACCTCCTTAGACAGATTTATATAATGTTTAATGATTTTATGTAGATTATGGTGACAAGACAAAGAGGTGATCTTCTCATGAACATCCCAGCCCTTCGAAAACTCGACGCCATGCTCATCGTAAGTGTTTTCATTTGTGTAGTCGAGGTTAAAATTATTTAAAAAACATATTAGTGTAAGAGTTTGATGGATTAGTGGTGATGAAAACATGTTCAGGACACATTGGATAATTTCAGAGGACACAACGAGTTTTGGTATGTGTCGAGAGATTCAGAAGAAGGGAAGCAAGCGAGGAATGCTCGGACAAATGACAAATGGTGGCTCCCTCCGGTGAAAGTTCCTCCCGGCGGTTTATCTGAACCGGCTCGGAGAATGCTTTACTTCCAGAAAGATTCAGTCACACAGGTTCAAAAAGCTGCAATGGCCATTAATGCTCAAGTCCTCTCTGAAATGGCAATACCCGAGAGCTACATCGACTCTCTCCCAAAGGTAAATCAAATCATTTTCAAAATTATGTTTTACTTCTCTCTTTGTTGTTATGTATATGGAATTTAAGGTTTGATTTATGTTGACAGAACGGAAGAGCCAGCCTCGGGGATTCGATCTACAAGAGCATAACAGAGGAGTGGTTTGATCCAGAGCAGTTCTTGTCGATGTTGGACTTGTCGACAGAGCACAAAGTGTTGGATTTGAAGAATAGGATTGAGGCCTCTGTTGTGATTTGGAAGAGGAAGCTTCACGTAAAGGACAACAAATCTTCTTGGGGATCAGCAGTTAGCTTGGAGAAAAGAGAATTGTTCGAAGAGAGAGCGGAGACAATCTTGGTGTTTCTCAAACAGAAATTTCCCGGTCTTCCTCAATCTTCCCTTGACATCTCCAAGATTCAGTTTAACAAGGTAAATGCAAAGCAATGTATTAATTAGTTCATTATCAATCAATCACAATGATAAAAATGAATTCTTAATTATGAGATTGAGCCCTCGTCAACTATAGATGCCTTAATTGGCAAGAAACAACTCAGGATTTTCCAGTTATAAGAAACAAGATAATCTAAACTATTTATTGTTTAATGGATACAGGACGTTGGTCAAGCGGTGTTGGAGAGTTACTCAAGGATACTTGAGAGCTTGGCTTACACGGTGATGTCGAGGATAGAAGATGTTCTTTACACAGATTCTTTGGCACTAAAGCAGAGTTCATTGGCTGAAGAAACATCGGATGGTGGGAGAACAACGGAGACGGATTCAGAGTCAGCGGGATCTTCTAACTCGGGAGAAGAAACCGAGAAGCTTGACCCACACTACTCCAAGACCTTGTTGGATTTCATGGGTTGGAACAACGACAATAGTTCCAAAGGTGGCGATAAACCTACCAAATCCCCAAGCCTTACGCCGAAAAAGCTCTCCTACTTGGAGAAGTTAGAGAATTTGAACGGTTTTAGAAGCCCCAAAGATAGACATTAATCATGAAAATCCATGTGTGATACTTTTACAGAGGACATAAGAGTGTAGCTAGGGCAAAGGAGTGAAAGCAGAGTGGCAAATGAAATTATTCACACCCCCTTCCTTCCGGCTTTCTTCCTCGGATAGAGAAGTCTTTAGCTTAAGGGGTTTAAACTCTTAAAAAGAAGATAACTGTATCTCAATTGTAAATGTTGTTGTTCCATAATCTTTAAAAGTTGTCTTTGTTGTTCTTGACTTCCAAAATAGTGGAAATTTAATACGTTTAACTATGGGTCTAAAGTGCACCTGAAATCTTAGAAGTTTGAGTTTCTCACTTTTTTCTTAGCAAGATTTACCATTTCCACTAAAGCTTCTACACTTTTGCGGAGGAGAAAGCTTTTAGCTTCGGCTTTTCTTATTTTTTTGCTTATATTATGTTTACTTTTTGTTGTCTTGTTTTTCTATATTTTTTTTTTCATTAATTATAATGTATTGATATAGTTGTAACTAAAATTAAGTTTTCACTAAACTCAATAAATTTTTAATTGATTCTTAAGAATTGTTATCATTATAATTTTCAAATCAAAATCAGAAAGACAAGAAATGTTAATTTAGCTTTGGATCTCCATCATTATGAGACAAATCCTACTTTATATTATGACTTTTGTATGTGATTTTAAGATTGGTATAAACAGTTAACGGAACCAAACAATATAACATATATTAGTATGAATAACAAACTACAATTCTACTTTAGAGGTTGATCGTTGGTAGTTTCCTTGTTCATGATATTACTAAAATCACACATAATACTAAAATAATAAAAAAAAACTTAAAACTCCATCAAACAATCCAATTCTATAAACGGTTTGTAAGAGAAGAAAAATAGTAAAAAAAACTGCACAAATCTTGCACGTAATCGTGTTTTTCAACCATTTATATCTCAATTGATAATAAAATCAGCACATTCAATCGCTCTTATGACATGCTAGATCACAAATAATTATTTATCAACTTCAACTTCAACTTCAAAAAAAAATTTCAGCAGTGGCAACCGGAATATGAATTGTTTTCAAAACTTTTGTAATTTGGTCTTGTGATTATCAAGTAATTCAAAATTGGTGGCTATTGTGAGCACTCTGATATATTCATGTTGGAGACAAATATAGGCATGTTTATAAGGTTTGTTTGAGATGTCTGTAAAACATGTTCACAACCTCACATTGTGTTTTTGCGTTTTTTTTTATTTCATCGACTTTTCATGATCTTTCTGTTAACACCATTAGATTTCAATGATGTCGCCCGAATGTCGCATCTGCGTCTCTCCTACCCTCGGAGATGACTGGGTTATTCCCTAGCGGTTCCGGTGTGACAACCATGCACGTCAAGACACACCGGCCGTTGTTTCCTCCAACTGGATTTTGGCATCGTCAAAGGCACTGTTCGACGCGTTCGAGTCTCCGGATCGCCAATCCCTCTGGGATCCGGAGGGTCTTCAAATGAACTATGTTAAGGCATATGGCACCGCACTCACCCTTTTCATGAAGCAGACTGCCAACCAAGGCTTGGTTCTTCAACATGCATCCTTCCTCAATGACTCCACCGCCCTCATTGCCTTTGCCGACACCGAAGACACCAAGAATTTCGTCACCCAGGGCTACATCATCATGCCACAAGGTGACCGCTCCCTTGTGACGGTGGTGCTCGTGTCCCAAATTCCTTGTGGCGATACAAGTGTACATCGTGGTGGCACCATGATTCTGGTCATAGTTTGGCGTTGTTTAGGTATGGACTCAGGCGTAATCATCGTGGTGGAACCATGATTATTATTTACCAACTACACAAAATATATTATAACAATACGAAAGGCTCCATTAAATTGAACTTATAACAGTGGTCTTGGTCCTAATCAATAGTTTGAATGACTTGTGTCATGGACTAGTGGACTATGCCTCAACATGTGTGCTCATCCTCAAAGAGATTCACTTTGTACTCGTATGCAAACGTGTAGATCCATACGTAATGGACAATGAGGTTTTAGCGTTGTTTACTAAGGAGTACATCGTGGTGGCACCATGATTCTGGTCAAGATGAATGATTCTAGAGTTGTTCATGAGAGGGAATAATATGTTCAACAACGAGATTAATGTGTTTACTAGACTTCAACACAAACATTTGATTTCACTTCTTAGATTCTGCGATGATGGCAATGAGAAGTTACTTGTGTATGAGTATATGCCCCGTGGAGTATTGGCACATCGTTGGTTATCTCTTCTTTTTGACATGGAGTCATAAAATAACCATAGCATTATATGTAGCCTCAAGGATCTAATGTCGTCATAGTTTGGCCATAAGAAGTTTAATCCACAGAGATTCGAAGTTTTGCTTACTACACATTATCTTTTCTGAAAAGTTTAGATAAGAAATCAAAATAAGTTGGTTAGATTAAGCAAACAATAAAAAAAAAAAATAAGCAAAAGACAAACAAAACATAAGAAAACATAAGTTCAAATTTGAGACATTAAAACCAAAATGATGAAGAAAATAACAAAAATAATTTCTAAATTATCCGAAAATAAAAGTTATTATAGTATACAATAAAGCATAAAAACAGTATACAAATATATAAAATTTAACTTTAATTAAAAAATAAACATAAACACACAACAATAAAAAGGTAAAATTATTACAAACTATGACAATCTCCTTTATATGAAAAGAAAAGATTTTTAACTTCTTTGAAACAGGCCCGGCTCAATCAATAGCAAGACCTGGTGCGATGGTGAACATATGCCCTAAATACAACTAAAAAAATTTTTTACAAAAAAAATCAGAAAATTACATTGTTCAAGTGAATAACAACATTCTTTTTACATGTTTTGAGGAAAAATCATCGATCAAAGTTTCCACGTCTAATTCTTCCAAAAAATCATTCTCAATTGTCATCAAAGCTAGTCCATTTAATCTTTCTTGTGACATAGAAGTCCTCAAATATGACTTCAATAGCTTCAGTTAGGAGAAACTCCTTTCTGCGGAAGCAACCGTAATTGAAATAGTTAGTAAAATCATATATACAATTGTAGTATATGGAAAGCTATCAAATGGTATAAGAAAATTTAATACATCTCGTGCTCCCATATTCTCATTTGGTAAAAGCTCCTTGAGAAACTTTAGCTCCATAAAAAGTTCATCTCCAACAATGTCTACTAAATCACCATTTTCAAACTATTTTCTAAATAACTACAATGAGACTTTAAATCCACATCATCACACATTTTCAATCTAGTAGAATCAAACAAAAAACCAAAATTTTGTTCATACAATTGATATTGTTCAAACCTTTTATTAAATGAACTAATAGCATGATCTATGATATACAAAAAATATTGAATCCTAAATGTTTCTTCTACGGATAATAATGTTTCATTACCACTAACTTCATCATATTGTCTTTTTCTACGGATAAGTCTTCTTTGAATAAACTTAGGTTCAATACCAATTTCATTGGCAATTTCCTTAGCTTTTACCATAGCATCAAGAAATCCAGTTTCTCTATATTTTTTAAATTAAGAAATTAATGCAGTTACTTCAGTCATTGCAACATCAATTTGCATATCTATTGACTGTAATTTTTTGCTAACTATATTTACCACATGCAATATATCAAACCAAATAATAGTAGATAACAAAAATTCAAAGCTACTAAGCTCATTCAATGCTAAAGATTTAGTTTCACTTTGAATCATTGAATCATTGAATCATTATCATTTTCAGCCACTTCGAATAAAGATTTTCGTATATCCACAGTCTGAAATCTTATCGCTTTAATACTCTCAACACAACTTTCCCATCGGATTGTTGACAATTACTTAAGAGTTAAACTTTTCACATTTTTTTCAAAATATCTCACCTCTTTATAGAATTAGCAAACAGAGAATACAAACGTTACACTACTCCAAAAAAAAACTTTTACCTCCACAGAATTATTTCCAATATCACACAAAACCAAATTGACACTATGACAAGCACATGGTGTATAAAATGCTCTAGGATTCAAATCCAAAAATATTTTTTGTACACCTTGTTTATATCTTTTCATATTATATCCATTATCATAACTTTGACCTCTCACGTTATTTATATCAAGATCTAGAGATTTTAATACATCCTTTAGCACTTCAAAAAGCCCTTGGCCCGTAATGTCATCTACTTTTATAAATTCAACAAAATACTCTTCTACTTTAAAAGAATTAGAGGAAAAAGGCATGCACCTTAGAATTATTGACATTTGTTTTTGATGGCTAGCATTAGGAGTGCAATCCAAAATCACAGAAAAATATTTTGCTTCTTTAACCCTCATAATTATTTTTGACTTGATTCTTGAAGCAATCAAAAAATCAATTCATTTTGAATATTATGACCAAGATAATGATGATGAATACTTCCATTAGTAATACGAAAAACATGCTCTTTTATCACAAGATCAAATTCTGCTAACATTTCTACTAATCCTAAAAAATTGTCATTACTATTTTGATATAGCTTCTCATTTGTTCCACGAAATGCCAAGTTATGTTTTGCAAGATATTTTACAATTGCAATAATTCTAACTAATACATTTTTCTAGTATTCCTTTTTTTCTTAAATTGTTCTTGAGCAACTTTATCAATAGTTCATTTTTGTTAAGTCTACACCTTAATTCAACCCAAGCAGTCATATTAAATATATGTTCATTACTTTTCTCATGCTCATTTAATATAACAAGTATATGGGTCCAATCTGAAAAACCATTCTTTGCTAGTTGGCTTTTCCTAATACCTTTCTTAAAAATCTTACAACATAAACAAAAAACTTTATCCAATTCTTTGAATAAACTAGCCACTTTCTATCACTTGTCTCTCCATTAGATAATTCTCTAGTGTAGAAAGATGAAACAAATCTTCTGTGAACCTTGTTTTTAGGACCTCATACAATAGATAAATCTCTTTTTGGTCCATTTATTGCTAAGGTTTCTATCAATTTTGAATCAAGCATATCCCAATTTCTTGGGTCATAGATATCAAGATCAGTGGAAACACCAACATTATTAGGAATATCATCGACTTTTTCAACCACTTCATGAGCATCTAATACTTGCACATTATCTATATTATTAATATTCTCATGAGGACTAGAAACACCAATATCATCAATTTCTTCATCTGGTCTCCTTTTAACAATAAATTTATCCATAGGCACTTTTTGAGATTGAATAATTTTTTCTATATTTTCTATTTTTGGCCTTTTCTCATGACGAAAGGAAGACATATTTATTATTTAACACTCAAAGTTCAAACAATAACAAAATAAAAAATATCAACTAGATAAATGCCTAAATTGTTGTTAGAGAAGAGAACAAAAGAACCTGGATGGATTGAAGATTAGTGGACTGGATTATGAAAACTGAAGAGAACTCTAACTGTAGCTCGTAGATATCTCGATCTTGCTGGCGTTTAGAAATACTAAAAATTGAGTGAGGAAAAAATCAATTTCTACAAGTAATTTTCATTCAGAGAAGGAAAAAATCAGAAACTGATGGATAGAATCAAATCGAGAAAGTCATTGATTTATGAAGACAATTTGGAAATCTCTAACAGTCTAACGGCTATATCATAATTAAGAGAAAAATTAATTGATCCATAAATTCCATCAAAAAGGAAAGAAAGAGAAGACCAACAAAATATCTATAATTGATTCGTAATTTTCGTCAAAAAAGATAGAAAGAGAAACCAAAAAAAGGCATCCACACGGCACACGAAAACTGAAATCAGACAAAAAAAATATTTATTAACTATGTTTTTTTTTGTCGGCAAGAAATATGTCTTGAACCCAAAAAATAATGAAGTGTTAGATGGGCCAAATTTTAAATGTGGGTTTTGGAGCCAGTGCAAATGTACCTCTTGCACTGGGCCAGAGCCGGGCCTGCTTTGAACCAGCCAATGATAGCATTTAGAACTGACACATCACCTTCAAATATAATCCTAAAGAAGGCATAAACAACATTTATGTGCAATTAGGCAGAGCCCATAATTAATTAGGTCCAAGAGGATAGATATCCTTAATTTAATGTGGGAGAATTGGCAAAAATAATATTTTTACTATATTTTGTAAATCTTAACTTTTGCTAACAATTTTTTCTATTAATATTAATCCATCATATCACTAATTATTAAATTTGTTGAATTTTTCAAATAAAAAGTATACATAAACGATGATAAGAGATTTTTTTCTGTCGTTTGTTTTATCCCCTATCAATATGATGTCGGCTAGCAGTGACATGTGTTCTCGTTTGTTTTATTCCCTATCAATATGATGTCCGCTAGCAGTGACATGTGTTCACTAAATCTGTTAAAAATTTTAAACCAGAACTCAGAATGACTTGAATCCAATGTCATACCAAAATTTGAGATTAAACTGGTCACGGAAAAATTTTCATCCGACATAATCTTTCAGCTGTTTCAAATTGCTTCTATACTTTTATTCTTTGACATGTCTTCATTAAATCGATTGTATCTTTTGAATCGCTCGTTGAAATGACTTGAAACCACTGCAAAAGTGAAGATAAGTCAATTAACTATATTGTCTCTAAAACTTACTTTCATATATGAACGGGAAGGCCTTCATAATATGATCTTTCAAACAATTTGGGCTGCCTCAATATCATCCTTCTATTTGGTTGGATCCAAACTGTATTCTCTATCTTACTTCAAGCTCTATGCAACTCCTTTGATCCAATACATTATCAAACACCTAAATAAAAATAAAAAGACAAAAATAAAAACAAAAACACTCTAGAATACCTAGAGTGCAACAAGACTTGTTAGGATTCTAAATGTGACAAAAACACACAAAAATATCAAGATAAACAGAAAGAAAATGATAAAAATATGAGAGTCAAAACGGTAAATTCCATGAATATCAAAGACGAGATTCCAAAACCCCTTTTTAGAGCGGGAAACGAGGCACAAGTGGGACATATAACACATTTTTAGTTCATCAAATGTTGCAGTGGATCCCAAAGTAATTAATCTAGCACATTTTTCTTTATCAACAATAAATCTCCATTCGTTAATGTGAAACCATTTCTATACACCACAAAATACATAGATCTGCAAAATTTTCATCTGTGACATTTAAGATTTTGTTACATATTTCATATAAAGAAGAGATATCATAAAGGATAATATTATGCATTGAATAAGACAAATTATAAACTACGCAGAAGACATATTCTAATTTTAAAATATGTAGAATACATATTCTAAATTATGTAGAACGTTTAGGTAAAACGTATTTTAATTTGTGTAGAACATAAAACATAATACGACAAAAAAAAAACATTACGACAAATGATGTTATTATGCCATATTATCAAAAATCATAAAAATATAGATAACAACACACGCGGAATAAATTCTAGTCACACGCGGAATAAATTCTAGTAGTAGATAAAAGTTAATACAAACGAGTGGAGTATTCCAAAGAGTAGAGTGGTATATAAAAATTATTACAAACCAGCATTAGAGTTCAAGATATAATAGTAAATAAGATTTTTACGAAAGAAACAAAACCTAACCGTAAAAATTATTTGTAAGCTTTTTTGTTGTTTAAATTTTTTCAAACATATATAAAGAATCTTGGAGTTCAGGGCCAGATTTTTGAGTTCGACTGTTAAATGCTTTTCGTACGCATGTAGACTCTAATTAATAACCTCAGTTATTTATAGCTTTAAAATTTATGGATGTCTGCGTTTGCTCTTTCGAAAGGTTGCCTCAAATAAATTGAGAAGATGTGTAAAAACTTATTGTGGTCAGGAGACATATCAAAGAGACCTTTTTCTAAAGTCTCTTGGAGTTCTGTTTGTTTGCCAAAATCTGAAGGAGGGTTGGGACTGAGAGACTTCTCGATTTGGAATAAAGCTCTGAGCTTGCGTTTGATTTGGCTACTCTTCTCAAATAGCAACTCCCTTTGGGTTGCCTGGAACAAAGAGCACAGATTGAAGAGAAAGAACTTCTGGTTGGCTGAGGAACATTGTAATCACTCCTGGATTTGGAAATTCATGCTGGCTATGGGACCTCTGGCAAAGCTTCTCATTGGTTGCGAAATTGGAGATGGGGTTTCGGCTAGCTTTTGGTTTGATAATCAGCTGCCTTTGGGTCGTCTAATTGATTTCATCGGTCCTAATGGACCAAGAAGAATTAGCCTTCCACTTGAATCGACAGTTTCTCAAGCTGCTATGGAGGGGTTAGGTTGGAGAGTACTGCCAATCAGATCTAGAAACGCGGAGATTTGTGTGCTTCGGAATACTCTGCTCTCTACTTTACCCCCCCCCCCCAAATTTTCAGGGCGCATCTGATGTTTTCACTTGGGGTTTAGAAGGATCGAGACGTCTCTTCTTCTCGACAAAGACCACTTGGGAATTGCTAAGACCTACAGGTCAGTTGGTTACATGGTTCAAAGCTGTTTGGTTTAGACACTCGGTTCCTCGACATGCCTTTCACTTTTAACCGCAAATCTGGATCGTCTTCCTACTAAGACAAGAATGGTCCCTTGGGGAATAGTTGTTCCAGTCACTTGCTACCTCTACAATTTCATGCCTGAAACTCGAGATCATCTCTTCATCTGTTGTAGCTTCTCCAAGCAGGTTTGGAATATTGTCCTCCATCGAATTTATTTTTTATCTGTCTCTCTTGCGAATTGGGATTGTCTGATATCTTGGATAATGTCTTCCTCTCGCCAACTCTTTAAAACTCTGAAAAGTATTGATGTTCAAGCCATTGTATACTTCTTATGGAGGGAACGAAACAACCGCCTCCACTTAGTCTCATCCACCCTTGTGGAAGGTCTCTTCAAAAAAATCGATCGATCTATCTGGGACACTGATATTTGCATATTTTAACTCCTTTTAGCATGCATTTCACTTAGCTTTTGTGTCTTTTGCATGCATTTTTATAGATTTTTCTTAACATTTCATCAACTTGGAGATGTTAGTTAGTTTAAAGTAAGTCCTAGTGAGTCTTGCATTATTTGGAGTGTTTCTAGGTACTTATGGAGGCATCGAGGAGTTTGGAGTTGATGGCACTTGGATTAAGAGCAAAGGAGATTGCCAAAGAAGGAGGTGCTACATCGGACTGGCCATATCGGGTTACATTTGGTCGATGCAGCAACCCGATATGACAGGTGAAAACAGGAGAAAATCGGACGAATCACATCTGACTCATGCATCGGGCAGTTGCAAGCCGATACCAGTCACACAAGACATCCAGACAGATCCCATCGGACACTTGCATCGGGTTGAGGCAACCTACAAGAACCCGATGCCAACTACATTGGACTGCTGCATCGGACTAATGTAGTCCGATGCAGTCTGCACAGACCCAAACCCACCGGGTCAATACCCGGTTTGTCCCGCGTTGACCCGGTTCGACCCACTTTTGTATAAATATTAAGAGACATAATTTAGCTTTTGAAAACACGTTTTTAGAGAAAGTTTAAGAGATTGTAAGAGATTCTTGGTGTTTTCATGAAAGTTCTTGTTTGATTATCATCCATCTATCTATTTTCTTATCATCTACCATGAATCTAAACACTTACTTCATGGGATTTTTGGAGATAAACATGGCTAGTGAGTAGTCTTTTAGAATTTTTGGGTGAAGTATATTTAGGAAATCTTAGAGTGAATCAATGATGTTAGGGTCTAGATTATTAATGATCCTTCCTTGTTTAGTGTTTTTAATGCTAAATTGACCATGATCAAGTTGATTTAGATCATAGGGAATTTCTCGCTCGGAAGGTGTTCGATGAAATTCCTCAATGAACTAATCAAGGGATTTACATTCTTAGCATATGGAAATAGTTGTCTAAGATGTTTATTGATTAAATGATCTTGCTTCTAATGCTTGAAAGTTACTAAATCACAAATGGAAATTTGTTCTTGATTTAGTAATTTGCAAAGTGACTAATTCCAATGAATTGGATTAGTCTCATTTAATGATCATAGTATAAGGATTAACATTGCTTGAGTATATTGGCATCATTGTGAAACTCTAAGGTTACCCACAAATCGTATATTTCACCCTTGGATTTGTTTTAAGTATTGTCTTAAAACTGTAATTAGCATTCTCGTTTAAGTTCATATCTATTACTTTAGTCTAAGATATTTTGCATTCAATTACACTTAGGTTGTTAGAAAACCTCTTATTGATTGCTTAGATTAAGAAGTTTTATGTATTCTTAGTGTTTAATCTTCACCCCTTATGGATTGACATCTCTTATGCTACGACGAGCAAATGAGTGATTGATAAGACTCGAAAATATCCCGTATCAGACACTCTCCTCGCAAGGCTCTCCAAAAAGGGCTGCCAAGGTTTGCTCTCCCAATGGATCACCAACGCTTAGTTTTTAAGATTGTAACTCATGTTTCTCGCTTAGTTTCTCCTGGCTGTTAATTTTTTTGGGCCTCTGAAGCTTTATTCACATTTTATCAACAAAAAAAAAAAAATTAATGGTAATAGAAAAATGACAAACATATATGATGTTTTATCTGAAGAGTGAATTCAAGATTGTTCTTGCATAAAAGTTGATTTCCTTTTTTTGAAATGTTGCTCATTAGTCTATTATTCAAGTGGTTACAAAATGCAAAATATTACGTTTAAGAACGAGATTTGGTGATAATTCTTGGTATAATTTTTTTGTCACAAAACATGAGATATATAGTGTTATTAAGGAGCAAAAGCAAAATCATAAAACAAAAGCATATAGTTTGTTTTTAGGAGCGATAGAAATCGAATCCCCTGAAATAACTAAAGTAAAGGAAGGACTAGGAGATCAACTTCACCAGTAGGCTGCAATCCCACCGACTCATTAATGGTGAAAGCCACCAAATTGCCCAATTTTCGATCAGACCACAAAGAGTTAGAGTTATGTCGGTATCTCCATCGGAAACTTTCGAGACTAGCACCGTCGTAACAAGCAACCGATCCCCTTGTGACATATTGTATAGAATTGGGTAAGAAATTATGTGGTGTCTTCAACGTCCGTATAAGCCATAATTGCAGTGTAGTCTTTTAGGAAAGAGGCGTGTTGAAGGACCAAATCCTGATTGGACCGCTTCTTGAGAAGAGTGAGTGTCGTACTGCCGTGCCATATGTCGTAACATAGTTCATTTGAACACCTTCCGGATCCCAAAGGCTTCGGCGATCCTGACACTCGAAAGCCTCAAACAATACCCTTGACGAGGTTGAAATCCAATAAGAGGAAACAATGGCCACTGTGTTTCTGTTGAGGAGTCGAAACTTCACATGCATCGTCTCTATCAACACTGAATCTTCGAGTGAGACAAAGCCACAAGGAGAAAACGATGTCGGTTTGCTAAAAGGATTAGAAGGCAAAGAAATGTTGGGCCACAGCAATAACAAAGAGATGGGCCACGACAATAACAAAGAAAAGCCCACTTGGGTCCATAAGCAGAAATTGTCTTCATCAACAGCATCATCTCTATCCGACAAAAGCAGAGAAAAGCATAATGGGAGTCGTACAACCAGAGGAGCGCTTGGAGAGTTTAATGTCAAGCTGACAAACAAATTTGAACCATTGGATTCACTCTCATCTATGTGATGGCGCCACCTGTCCCATCCAATTAGGGTTTTAGCTAGAGATCTTTCACAAGTTGTATAAATTGAGCTCTTATGCTTTTGTAAAACTTTAAGTGACAATGAAGCAATAAATTATTCAGTCATCTTCACTATTACATCAAGTTTTCGTTTTGCTTTCAGTCTCCACACCGGAACTATCAGGTATGGACTCCCAGTCATCTCCATGGGTAGGAGAGACGCAATTGCACAAGTCCTGGATCATCATCTGCGACATCCGGGCGACAGCATTGAAATCTACATATTCAAAAAGATAAAAAGAGTTAATTCCGTCTAGTGGAACAAAGAAACCAACGAACATAGGCAAAAGAATAGGTAAGATCTCCTTCTCTGAATAATAATAATAATAATTGTTTTGATTCTCTGATAACTTAACTTATAAGGAAATAATGGATTTATAGAAATCTTAATAAATATTCAATAACCCCGTGATTTCCTCCTACAAATAAGCAGAAACCCTTTCAAATTGACTCAATCAAATAGAAGCTGAATTTAACTCTAAATTTGA
>PKMM01011750.1:371646-411043 GCA_002933915.1 Eutrema heterophyllum | reverse complement strand
AAATTACATATTACAAAAATAATTAAAATTTTTATTATTATTTTGTTACGAAAATAGTATTAGCTATTTTGAATTTTTGAATTTAGATTATGCCAAATATTTTTATAATCAAATTTTTTTGAATGATACATATTCAAAATTAACAATTTGCATTAAAAACAAAATATTGTAGATTTATTTTGAATTTAATGTAGATTTTCTGAGATTTCATCAACAATTACAAACAAAATATTCAGAATTAATAACAAAATATGTTTACTTCTAAATTTAAATTTTATTAATACAATCGGATTTATAATTGAATATTTTTCAAACTGAAAAAATGAATATATTATTAATTAGATTTGAACAACCATAAATTCGATCATGTATATGGACAACATTCAGTTACTAATACATATTCAATATTTTTTATTTACATATATAAAATGATTAATATTTTAGGAATCACACAATTTTAGGAATTGTTAATTTAGAATTAAATTTGAAATGCAAATCTAATTAATCTTGGTAAAATTGTCCAGATTATGTTAATATTCGTTTATATTAATAAAGATTTATTATAGAAATATTATCATAAAATCTAAACCAGAAATTATTAATCTATTCAAATTCAAAATTAAGAATTTTACCACAAACTTCTAACGATAAAAGGAAAGAAGCATTAATTAACTAGATTCGTAAAATCATCATGACTTATTATACAAACTAAATACATTTACACATAAATAAATATACTAAAGGAATTAATTTATGGTTTCCTAAAATTTCAATATTACAATGTTGCTGCCATTAATCACAATATACATCAATAATTATATTGCCGATATTACGAATCTAAAAATCTCATATTTTCAGCAACCGTAACAATCCTAATAACGACAACCATAAAAACCGTAGCATAGAATTTGTCAATTATGTTGATTTAATTATTACTATTTTTAATTATTATTAAAAGTCTATGAATTACTATTTATTTAAGGAAGCATGTATCATCGAATAAATGCTGATATTCATAATTCAAAAAAAAAATCGAATAAAAAAAGGAAATAAAAATTCGAATATCTTTAAATTTTTGCCACAATATAGGGAATTTAGGGATTATACCCACTAATTTGTAAAAATAAAATTCTATCAATATCAGCCAATTAAATTCATTCTAGACTCCTATTGGTTCAAATAGTATAAGTCAAGACCTAAATTTGATTCGGAATGATTGCTTGATTTTGAGGAAAAATATATGGATAAAATAGAATAAGATTTGAAGCATATGGCATATAAGATTTATGTTGATTTGGTTTGATATTTTTATCGGTTTTGGTTCCATTGATTAGAGAGCGTTGCTCTTTTTTAGAACTTGATATTCTGTTTTTTCTTTATCTTCAAAATAAACATCATTCATTGTTTTTTAAAAAAGAAATGTTGTTGTTGTTGTCTATAGTTATTTTGTTTTTAGAGTTTGATGTCTTGACTTTTACACTTTTGTTTTACTTCGTTAATGATTAGATTTGTTATTTGTAGACCACATTTATTTGTTTATTTATATTGTCAAACACAATTTAAAGAGATGTGAACATTTAATTTATCAAATTTTAATAATTAGAAAACCAATTTATTAATCATATAATATAAACACAAATTATATTACAAAATTTGATTAAAAAAAATAAAAATTCATGTACGGACCCACGGGTTTAGAATATAGTATTTAATTGTTCCTCTCTCTTTTCCACGAAGAAAACTCAAAAAGACCAGTTCAGCATACGATACGATATTTATTACTTCACACAAGTGTGAGTACAAAATTTACATATTTAGAATAACTAGATTAAATCTCGCATCGTATGCAGATAAAAAAAAAAAAGTAACCTTTAAATTGATATTCTGAGTAATGTCCCGTATAATTAGATTTGAAATCAAAAGTATCATTTAGTTATCCATAAATTACGTTTTGTAATTCACAATTAAGAAAATTCAAAATTGATAACCCGCATAATTATTTTCCATATAATTTGATTTTAAATTAAAACTTGTTTAGTTATCCAAAATTATGTTTTGTAACTCATAGTTAAAAAATTCAAAATTGATTCATATTACCCATAAACAATCTCTTTAAATGAATGATAGGTTTTGAAACTACTTTATTTTTTTCGATTTTATTAGTTTTCATACTTTTAAACACAGTTTCCTTATCTTTGTTCGTTATTTTGTCTATTTAAAAACAAATAACTAAAAATTGGAAAGTTTATATTATTATATCGACACATGTTAGGATCTTAATTAACAATGACACATGTTACGATCTCATGAGTTATAATTATCTTATGTGTTACGTTTAAGTTGTGCACACCCAACTTTATACAATAAGATATATTAAGTCTTATTTATATATATAAAAAATCATCACATAAAAAACGACACAAAATTTCTAAATAATTTGAAACGATCTTGGCTCTATATAACAAATGTCGTTATCAATAAGCCAAAATTGAGCATATACATGTAGTTAATACAAATGTTTTGAACCTAAAACCTTCAAAACAATGTCTTTATCATGCTAACCTACATTTATTGCGATGATACAGTTTGGTACAGAAAAAAAAAAAAAAATTTAGCTTGAATTAAAAGAAACTAAAAATATGTTATAGAGAGAGAAGAAACAAGGGAAAAAGATAAAGAAGACTTATCTTTTCCCCTTTATCTTTTTCCCACCATTACCATTACCATCACCATCACCATTCCTCACTTTTTTCTTTCTTTTTTCTTCAAACTTTTCTCTACACCATTCTCTGTCCCCTTCATAATTTTTTTAATATACATATATCTTTTACTCTTCTTCTTTTTTGTTTCTAGATTACCAATATGTTGCATGTATTTGGTCAGTACTTTTCTTTGGATCTGATACAACGTATGAATATTCCAAAAACGATTAAAAAAAAAAATCAGAAAGAACAATCGAAATATCAAAAGATATCTATAGAACTAAGTTTTTCTATCAATTTTAAGCAAATTAAATAATAGTTTTAAAACAAATAAAACAATATAAGAAAATGTAGAATCGAGATTTATAGAACAAAGTTTTTGACCAATAGATAACAACAAATATATATATATATATATATAGAAACTGATTTCAAAAAAAATAGTGACTCTCAGATTTCAAGGCACTCATAGTTTTTTAGTTTCAAGATTAATGTCTGGTCCTTTTATAAATCATTAAGTTGTTAGAGAATTTTCCACTCACTTTTTGTAAAAAAAAAATATTACTTTATGTTTTATCGCAAATTATGATAACTCGACTTTACTGCAATGTGTTTGCTGTTAATCTAAGAACTATAGAGATGCAATAGATTAAAAAAAACAGGTTTTTCTCAAAACAATTCCACTAGATTATTTTTAAAACTTACAAGTATCTCTCAGAAAATATAGTTCTTTTTAAGCTTGAATAAGACAAACAAGCAAGCTTAAATCGAATCTCTCTCTCAAAGAAACTCTAAAAACCCTTATTGCATTAGAAACTTCGTTCTCTTTTTTAGCACAAGTTTCTAAGCCAACCTAGTCTTATATTTATAGCGACTAACAAAAATCTTTTCCTAATCCTTTTTAAACTAGAAAAAGCTAATTTCTTTTTCTTCTAAATTTCCTTTTTACTTTGGAAATTTACAAACGATAGAAACTCTAAACTTGGGTTTTGGCCCACTTTGATTTCACGTCAACTTCGTGTAGACTTTGAATCCTCTTCTCATCGTGTGATTGACTCCTATGATGTCTGCATCTTCAATCTCCCACTTTTTAGCTTAGTTTGATTCCTGGCTTCCTGCACTTCTTCTTATTCGGCCACAACACATATGTAGAAACACAATTCAAAGTTTCATGATTCAAACCACAACCGAAAATCAGAATCCTAAAAGTAACCACATTACGACATAACCACTCTTGTAGAAACATCAAGGAGTCACCAAAAACAAACAACCTTAACTCCCCCTGAACCAAAACACTCTGAAGCCACAAACCCAAAAGACAAAAAAAACTCCCCATGAACTTCATAAACTCAGAACCTGCATCTTAATTGCTTTTCTCCCCCTGCGTGGAAGCATAACTAAGCTAAAAATAACTCAGTTTCCATTACCAGTTAAGGCATTGATGACTGTCTGAAATGTGTCAAATGCTGCACGAAGGCCTTTAGCAACAGGAGTAGAGGCTTCATTGCATGGAATATTAAGAACGAGAGACATCTAGTTTTTATCAGAAGACACAGCAGTATCATCACACTCATCATCAGTTTCTTCCTTATTACTTTTCCTCTGAGATTTACTTCCTCGTTTGCTGACTCGGGGACATGCTTTCTTGGTTTCTTCTTTGATATTAAAAGGAAGGGGATGATGATACACTTCGCCATATGCGAGTTTAATGGGATGCTGGAATTTCAGAACCTTGAAGATCAATGCAGGAAACAACAGATTCCACTTCTTATCCTTCCATGTAGCACATTTAAGGACCTGCTCAAACACAATCTTCCCAAAATCAATTGGTTTTTTCTTTATTAGATTATATAGAAGAATCCCTCTTTCTGGCTTCAAAGTGCAGTGATTACTGGCATGCATCCAGTTTGCGCAACATAGATGGTAAAGAGCAGCCATTTTAGGCAAACACATAGGTAAGGTAAGTGAAGCCCAATTAACAGAATCATTCCCAGTTAGCATATGGGCCACAACATCCATATCCAAAAAATCATCATCATTGGGCTCTGTTGTATCATAAAGCCCATAAGCTTCATTGATCAAGGAAGGACTAAACACATAGTAGTGTCCACGGATCATAACTGATAAGGAGTGATAGTCATCCTTCGTTGAGGGCAGTAGAGAGTAAAATTCTCAGATCACAGCAGGAATAAACTTGCTTAAACCTGTCACAGTAGATTTTAACCCAGCATCATCAATTACACTCTTAAATTGAAACCTATCAACCTTCCAAAACTTAACCTCTCGTTCAATCAACAATTTCTTTCCTTAAAAAAACTGGTACCGTTTGAGAGCTGCATATTCCTTTTCCCAGATCGGCGTTTTTGCTGGAGCATTCTTAACGGCGGTCTTTGATTTCTTCCTACAGGTCTGAGACACTTTCTCTTTCTTCATCAAAACTCGCTTTCTGGATTGATGAGCTGAGCCTTCGTCAATTCTTTTTTTAGATGATGAATTCTCAGACATTTTTTCTCCCGAAACGGAGCCCTCTTCCCGATTCGTTTCTTCATGAGCTTCTACAGCTATCAATTCTGTAGCAGTAGCATTCAGCGGAGATAGAGGTGTCTTTGGATCAGATGCTATTGAATTCTCGTCACCTCCCATCTTAGGTATATCCTGTTCAAAGCGAGGCATCCACTCTGAGGTTGAATCAGAATCAACAAAAGTCGGCTTCTCCATTTTCGTGCTTCTCGTTGTAACCATCTGCTTCTTCTCGGGTAAGAATCGAAAGTTCTCTTCCCCTCTCTCCTTTGTTTTTTTTGTTTGTTTGGTGCGGCGGCTAAGGTTTGTGAAAAAAAAAAACCTTTTTTTTTATACTTCCATGAGCCCTAACCGAGCTGGATAACTTCAATTCCCTTGTAACTGAGTAAACCAAACCAATGTAGATAATCCTCAGCCCAAATTAACCGCGACAACACATTTAACGCACGACTTGAAAAAAATTTTGATTTTTTTTTTTCAAAACAAAATATTTAGATTTCACAAATTCCCAGAGCAGTTTGTAAATTTACGAACTGACTGAAATCCAACGGCTTTGTGAATAAGTCTGCTAACTGCAACTCCGAGACAACATGTTTGATCACAACATCCTTATTCTCCATAAAATCTCGAATGAAATGGTGTCTGATATCAATATGTTTGGTTCTTGAGTGTTGGACTGGATTCTTGGAGATGTTTATAGCACTCTTGTTATCACACCTAACTAACAGAGGTCCTGAATTCATCCCATAATCTTCAGCCATTTGTCTCATCCATAGTAATTAAGTACAACAGCTTCCCATAGCTATGTATTCAGCTTCTGCAGTGGATAACGATACACAATTCTGTTTCTTACTATGCCATGAAATTAGATTGTTTCATAAGAAAAAACATCCTCCACTTGTGCTCTTCCTGTCATCTACATAGCCTGCCCAGTCTGCATCACAATATCCAGCAAGATTGATGTTGGTGCTTCGTGAATATTGAATCCCAAAGTTCAAAGTCCCTTTGATGTATTTTATAATTCTTTTGACGGCTTGTAGATGAGATTGTTTTGGCTTGGATTGATATCTTGCACACAATCCTACACTTAAGCACAAATCAAGTCTACTAGCTGTGAGATAAAGAAGACTTCCTATCATTCCTCTGTATAGCTTTTCATCCACTTCTTCTCATGCTTCGTCTTTAAACAGCTTTGTAGTAGTACTCATAGGAGTCCTTGTTGCTTTGCTTGTATAAAGTCCAAATCTTTTAACCAAGTTCTTAGCGTAAGTACTCAATGATACAGAAATTCCTTCGTCAGTTTGTGTAATCTGTAAGCCCAGAAAATACTTCAACTCTCCTACAAGGCTCATTTCGAGTTCACTCGTCATGTTCTTCACAAACTGATCGACTAACTTCTGAGAAGTGCTTCCGAAGATGATATCATCAACATAAATCTGTACCAGCATTAGATCGTTGTTCTCTTCAAGAATGAACAGAGTCTTGTCTACACTTCCTCGTGTGAAACCATTTTCGAGCAGAAATCATGTCAGTCTTTCATACCATGCTCTTGGAGCCTGTTTCAAACCATAAAGTGATTTCTTCAATTTGTAAACATACTCAGGGTGCTCTGGACTTTCAAACCCTTTGGGTTGTTCAACATATACTTCTTCTTAAAGAATTCCGTTCAGAAATTCACTCTTCACATCCATCTGATGTAGCTTAAACCCCATAATGCAAGCCATTCCCAACAGAAATATTATGGACTCAAGACGTGCTATAGGTGCAAACGTCTCATCAAAATCAATCCCTTCTTCTTGTGAATATCCATGAGCAACTAGACGTGTTTTATTTCTCACAACTACTCCATCTTCATCAATTTTGTTTTTGAAGATCCATTTTGTGCCCACCACATTGACACCTATAGGTCTTGGAATTAATTCCCAGACTTCACTTATGACGAATTGCTCCAATTCCTCTTCCATTGCCAGAATCCAGAAATCATCAATAAGTGCTTCTTTATGATTATTGGGTTCTATTATAGACACAAAACATGCAAACTGAACCATCTCTCGGAAGTTTAACTGAACACCTCTTGTTTTTCTTCCATCATGTAGGTTTCTTATGACATCAATTGAAGAATGAATTCTGTGAACTTGCATACTGCCATCCAGTCTTGAAACAGAATTACCTTATTCTTCTTTTATATCTGAGAGATCTTTATCTTCTGTTACTCCATTAGATTATGGACGTTTTTCAGCTTGATTTCTTGAATCTTCTTGGAAAACTTCAGTAGAGAAATCATCAAACACAACATTCACATATTCAACTATAGTCTGAGTCCTTCTGTTGCAAACTCTGTAAGTTGTGATGTTACCAGAATAACCCAGGAAGATTCCTTCATCACTTCTTGCATCAAATTTACCTAACTGATCTTTGTCATTCATGATGTAGCATATGCATCCAAAAACATGAAAATAGCTCATTGTAGGCATTTTTCCCTTCCATAACTCATATGGTGTTTGCTTTTTTCCTTTCCTGGCATATACTCTGTTTATGATGTAACAGGTTGTGTTAATGGCTTTTGCCCAGAACCGAGTAGGGACTTTGATACCATGAATCATGGCACGAGCCATCTCTTGTAGTGTTCTGTTCTTCCTTTCTACAACACCATTTTGCTGGGGTGTCCGTGGAGCTGAGAACTGATGTATAATGCCCTGAAGATTACAGAATTTAGTCATAGTTTCATTCTGAAATTCTCCGCCATGATCACTTCGTATCTTCTTGATGTTGATGCCTCTTTCATTCATCAATTGAAGTGCCCAAATCTTGAAGCTCTCAACTGTTTCAGACTTCTCCCTGATGAATCTTACCCATGTGTATCTCGAGAAATCATCTACAAGTACGAACACATATCTCTTCTCTGCTATACTTTCTACTTGCATTGGGCCCATAAGATCCATGTGAATTAAATCCAACACAGATTTTGATTGAACATCTTGCACCTTTTTATGTTGTACCTTGACTTGTTTTCCCATGTTACACGGTCCACATACCAGCTTTCCCTCATCTTTTAGCTTTGGAACACCTTTTATTACTTCATTCTTGACTAATGTGGTTAAGTTTATGATGTTCATGTGTCCTAATTTCTGATGCCACAACTGCAGATCATCCTTGGCATTGAAACATTTGTCTGACGGTCTCCACATATAGCAGTTGTTTCCTGCTCGAACACCTTTTAGAATAATAACACTTTTTCATCAAGTGCATGACATTCAGTTCGTGTAAAGGTGACTGTCAAACCTTGATCACACACATGTCTCACACTGATCAGATTTGCCTTTAAGCCTTCTACAAAGTACACGTTGATGAGCGATGGCTGATTTGGACTTGTTGTAGTGCCTTTGCCTTTAATTCCTCCTTTAACACCATCACCAAAGATAACTTTTCCTTTTGATATCTCTATGAAGTCAGCTAGATATTATCTTTTACCTGTCATATGTCTTGAACATCCACTATCAAAATACCATTTAGCTCATGTTTGTTCTTCTATAGCAACCCATGCAGTTGTATTCTCACTTCTATTATCTATGTCAGTGAAGTCTAATTCTTCTTCATCTTCAGAATCAGTTTCTGACACAGGATCCATGAAGTTCCAGAAAGTATCTTCTGATGTATCAGAGTCTTTGCAGTCGTTTATTGTCATAAAGACAGCGTTACATCTAAGTTTATCCTTGTATCTTGGATAGTATGAATTCCCATATAAATCTCTGGATTTTACCCATATCTGATTTTTCCAGCCATTCCAGGTGAACTTTCTCTGACTCCATAATCTATTAATTCTTTCAAGAAACTTGAAACAATCTTCTTTGATATGCCCATATTTACCACAGAAGTAGCAACCTGTCTTTCTGTATTGATGAGTTTGTGTTTGACGAGTAGATCTTTCATAGTTCTGTTCTCCTAGATCAATCCTCTTTCTTCATTGCAGTTGATGGTTTTCTTCATCCTGATACCTGCTTCCTTTGACAAAAACAGTTTTATCTTGATTAGAATACCCTTGATATCCCAAGCTTGTATGTGTTTTTTCAGTTCTTCCCATAGTCAGGATTTTGTCCAGCTGCTTTGTCCCAGAGTTCAACATTCGAACTTGTCTAAGCTTCTCATCCAGATCTGTCTGTAGTTTGAGTACCTTATTTTTTTCTTCGTTAAGTTCAGCTCCCAGTCTCTCAATCACAGCTTTTAGACTGGATTTTTCTTTGATTAATGCCACATTCTGTTTTGTGATTTTAATCAGAGTATCACAAATTTCTTTGTACTCAGGTTTCAGCTCAGCATCTTCTTCATCATCTGTTGATTCATACTCAGGTTCTTCTTCCTCTTTCTTTTCTGAAGAGTCAGTTTTGACAGGACTGCTTTCATCTTCTAACTCATCACTCTCACCAATGAAAGCCACAAAATTGCTCAGGTCTTCTTCACTTTCATCATCCTCAGATTCACTTTCCTCTATTCCCATCAATGAACGTTCTCCTTTAGGTTGTTGCTCATTCACACATTCCATCTGAGTATGGCCGAGACCTATGCACTTAGAGCATTTGAATTCCTTTCTTTTGGCTATTGGGCATTCAGATTTTAAATGCCCATACCCTTTACATTCGAAACACTGAAGATCTGATTTCCAGTTATTTCTCTCTTTCTCAGTTGATTTTGTCACAATCCCAGGGCGTTTGTTCCCATGATCTCTTCGAAGTCCACGGGTGAATTTCTTTACAAGGAGTGCTACTGTCTCTTCCAAGTCCTTAGGTTTACTCTCTTCTGCTACAGTAAACGCAATTCCTTTCACTTTCTTAGGTTCTTCTGCAGCTAACTCCATCTCGTAAGCTTCTATCATCCCAACAGCTTCGTCAAACTTCAGTGTATCTGTATCCAACGAGACTCTCATAGAAGTCTTATGTGCTGCAAATTTCGGTGGTAGACGCCTTAGTAGCTTCTTCACCAATTTCTTGTCTTTAAACTTCTTACCCAGAACCTCAGCTTCATTGGCAATTGAGCATAGCTTAGCACTGAATTCTTCCACAGATTCATTCTCGCCCATTCTCAAGTTTTCAAATCTAGATGCAAGCATGTCGAGACGACTTCTCTTAACGTTAGCAGTTCCTTCGTACACTCGTTGCAGGGTCTCCCAAGCAACTTTAGCAGATTTGTAACTTTAGATTAACTCAAATTGCTTTACTTCCACAGATTTGAAAATTTCACTTAAGGCTTTAGAGTTCTACTTTGCAAGAGTCTTATCTTCCTCTGTCCATTCTGACTTAGGTTTTGGAACATCTTTTCCATCTTTATATTTCTTAGTCGGTGGTTCCCAACCATCTTCCACGGCTGTCCAGGCATCTTCATCGGTGCTCTTGATGTTCGTTGTCATCTTTGATTTCCATCAGCCATATGTAGCTTTGTTCAGAACAGTTTGCTTCACAAGCACAACTTCTCTAGAGTTCTCCATCTCTTCCGCAGAATCTCACCTGAATATAAGTAAGGTGACTGCTCTGATACAAATTGTTAATGTAAGAACTATAGAGATTGATGCAATAGATAAAGAAAACAGGTTTTTCTCAAAACAATTCCACTATATTATCTTTAGAACTTACAAGTATCTCTCAGAAAATCTAGCTCTTCTTAAGCTTGAACAAGACAAACAATGCTTGCAAGCTTAAATCGAATCTCTCTCTCAAAGAAACTCTAAAAACCCTTATTGCCTTAGAAACATCGTTCTCTTTTTCGCACAAGTTTCTAAACCAACATAATCCTATATTAATAGCGACTAACAAAAATCTTTTCCTAAAGCTAATTTCCTTTTCTTCTAAATTTCCTTTTTACTTTGGAAATTTACAGACGATAGAAACTCTAAACTTGGACTTTGGCCCACTTTGATTTTACGTCAACTTCGTGTGGACTTTGTATCCTCTTCTCATCGTGTGTGTGATTGACTCCTATGATGTCTGCATCTTCATTTGCTTGTCAGTAAAATCACGGGGTGGCTTCAAATTAGGATAATTGCATGTCTCGTGGCTCTTTGTAGCCTCTCTTGGCCAACTCATTCCATTTTTCTCGTTTTTTGCTTTTTTTTTTGTTTGTCACAAAGTTGACCATAGCAACATGCAAGACCAATTATTACATAAATAAAATATACATATGGAGGGGGTTTTTTTGTTACCACTACTCTATTCTCTTTATAGTTGTAGGTTCGAAGCCAATATTTATCAAACCGTCTTTCTCAGCATTATTCCTACGGCGATTAGGTTTTAATATTTATCAAACCGTCTTTCTCAGCATTATTCCTACGGCGATCATATTGTTTTTTTTTCTTTAATTCTTGAAAGCTGAGGTGTCATAAAGGGGAGAGCTGACGTGTCAAGCTCTTGTGAGACAGTGAGACTCACTGAGTCTTTATATAATAGATAAGTGCCAACGCTCCCAGCCATGAGTTTATCTTTAAACCACTTGATCATATCACAAAGAAAATGTAGAATAAGCTTACATGCATGTATAATGTATTTGCATAAGTCCTCTTAAGACCTTCGAATGACCCTCAAACACTAATATTTGGGTCGTATCAATACTCATGTCAACCAAAGCCACCTTATCCTCAATGTGAAAGAATAAAATATGGTAGATGCAGACAACTCCAGTTGCGTCCGTGCAATTGGGATTTTGCTTGTGAATAAAATGTTAGCGCGTTAGGACAAACCATTCAGATTTTATGGACAGTTTTGAGTCTTGATCCAAAACATCTTTGTCCGACCATTAGGCCCGAACATATGATCACTCAGGGGCGGTTCTGAGGGGTGCAACCAGTGCATTTGCTCGGGGCCCAATTTTTTTCCAAAATTTTCCTCTTAATTGAGGGCCCAATTTTTTCAGAAAAAAATAATTAGTATAACTAGTTTCAGAAACGGTTGGGAAAAAACAGGAGACACTAAGTTAAACTTTGAAAGAAGGAAGATGATAAACACATGATACTCACGTGACTTAATAAAAAAGTTGACCCTTTATATAATTAAAGCCCATTTACGTTTTTTTATTTTATTTTTTGGTCGAAAAGGCCTTTTACAATTAAAAAAAAGTTAAGGGCCTAATTTTATTATTTGGTACAGGGCACGTTCTATGTTTGAGTCGCCCCTGTGATCAGTGTTTATGACTTTATTTGTTTGAGATCATTCAGGAAGGTCTTGAGAGCAATATTGACGCCCATTATCATCTAATCTTCTTAATTACGCCTATAAGTCACACAAGACACTAGTTTATCTCTAATAATATTTTGACTATTTCAATATTAATTTCTAAATTTAAAGTAGTGTCACTTATATAAATGATATTAATTATGATGTAGTGTGTGTTTTTTCTTTTTTTTTTTACGACAATTGTGTGTTTATTTTAGTAAATCAAGTTTCATATACAATTTTGCAGATGTGGTTCGAGTGCTGAGATGTGTAGTTATAATTTTTGTCTGTTCTATTGTTAATTTGTATGCCATTTTGAAAGTAAGTAGTAAATGTTTGTTTACTAATGTTACAAACACCATCAGTGAAATGTTTTGGAGAAGGTCCGTTTCTTTTATTTTATCTTTCCGCTTAATATGTGATATAATGTTTTTTAGATTTGTAATTTTTTTCTATTACAAAGAGTTGCTGATTTGAAGAAATTGAATGAAGAAAATAAAATAATAAACAAAAAATCTTATTATATAAAGTGTTTCAAAGTTAGCAACTCGCATGATCGCGATTTGTGTTAAGTTAATCAATTAAATTTTAACATGTGTTTAATAAATTTCTAATTATATTTTGACACGTGTTTAATAAATTTTTAATTATATTTTAACACATAATATTAACAATAAAAGTAAAATTTATAATCGATTCCTAATACTGAAAGGAAAAAAGGAAAAAAAATAATAGTTATGTTTAGATTAAGGAAATTAAACAAAAACTATAAATAAAAACTAAAGTTAAAAAAAAAAAAAAAAACCATATTTCAGATTAGAATAAGAAAATTAAACAATAAATAACAATCATAAAAACAAAAGAAATAAAAGCCCAAAAAAAAAAATTAAAAGGAAAAACCATATTTCAGTTTAGAATAAATAAATTTTATTATATAAAATTGAGTGTTTCAAAATTGTTAATTTACCAGATCGTAACACGTGTCAAGTTAAAGTTAAAACTTGATTTAAGCTGGGTAGTTGAAAAAAAAAATGGTTTAAACATCATATTTAACCAGTGTAAGCCGTAAGGTATATTATATAGTTTATAAATGGTTTAAACATAATATTTAACCAGTGTAAGGTATATATTATATAGTTCATATATGTGAAATAACAAAAAAAAAAAAAACTTAAAATCATTATGACAATGACACATCAACAATATTCATTTTTAGCTTTTGCTTATTTAGTTTTTTTTTTTCTATACAAGAGAGCGGATTCTATTTCTTTTTTACGAAAAGAAATTGGTAGCGAAATTTCCTAAAAACAAATATTTTTCTTGTAAATAAAAATACTAACAATCAATCATCGACTCAACCTGCAATGTACCGGATAAAGAATTCAGCAGACTGACCATAACTCTCGTACATCCTAGTGTTCATAAACTCGGTGAAGTCTGAAGGTGAAGAATTAAAGCCTTTGTACTCTTCCCACCACTTCATGAAACTGCTCTTCTCCAAGAAAATCTCCGGCGAAACCTCGCGTTTTCTGATCATCTCCCACACGTATTCTTCAAACCTCACGAGTTTTTCTAATAAAGCCTCGTCTCTCATCACCACTTGTGTTTTCAGCTCATTGATTACGACCATAGCCTCCTCAACTTCAGCCCAGAAACAAGAATCAAACGTTAAAAGATCACTCAGATCTCTCTTTTCGCATCTAACCGGTTCTATCATTTCCGCCTTAAACCATTTCTCGAGCATAACATAGTGGCGAGACCTTCCAGAGGTTCGATACTCTGTCCCACCTTTGCGGTAATATTCAGCAATGTCTAGCGGTTCGACCAGCCGTCTGTAATTGTTCCCGGAGAAGAGAGACCGCGTCTTGAGAACCGATTTTTCACTCTGAGGCTTCTTCTCAACTTCTTCAACCAATGATTCCCAGTAATCGTTTAGCTCTCTTTTGCGCTTCTCAACATCCATATCGAACGGTGAAACAGGGTACGCGATATGTGTCTTGAACCGATCGTAGTAACCGATCTTGTCCCTCTTGCTTTTCTTTTTGTACCACTCTAAATACACCATTGATAGTTTCATGTCGTTTAGTTTCTTAAGCGGATCAAAACGCAGCTTCTTCTTCGCAGCACGTTCCTCCATTCGGTTGATAACATCATCAATCATCAGTCTTGAATCCGCCGCTGTCGATAACACCGGTTCATCCAGACGATCTAGAACTTCGCCGTAGTCTCTCCAGTCTACTAGATCCTTATCAACACCGATTAGCAACTCCAAGACCGCCTCGGGGTCTTGAATGCAGATACATTCAGATTCAAAACAAATCAAGAACGTTCCAAAAGGCTTGAAGAAACCCGCCGTGATGGGATTCTGTGCAGCATCAGCCACGTGAAAGAAACATGAATTCCTCAAGGAATTTTCAAGAATCTGTTGCAAAGAAGCGTCTCCAATAAAAGGCGAGCCAAAGGTGATGCACAAGGGACGTGGTAGTTTTGGGTCGATAGTTTCTAGAAGCCATAGCGTGAAGAGCGATGCGGCGGATCCTCCTAACGCAGCTCCGGTGATGATCACCGGTTTCTTAGACTCGAGCAACCGGAGCAACTGCAAGACCACACATAATTTTTAAGATTCACAAAGTTGTTTGACTTGGAAACCAGAAATTTCTAAAGTTGTGTGAACTACAGAGAGAAACCCAGACTAGATAAAACAAATTCTGAACAGAGTATCAAAAGCTATTGACTGAAATTGCAAGACAGTTATGCTTAAGCAGACATACTAAACTAACTTTCAAGATTTTGGAATTTGTCTTTACCTCAGATACTGTTTGATAAAGTCGTTGACTTGAAAAGAAAACAGACAATTCTAAACAAATTCTGAAGAGAGTATAAGAAATCTATTGACTGGAATAAAAACATTACATCTGATTTGAGGTGAGGGAGATTTTCCTTATAGGCAGAGTTAAAAAGCTGAAACGCAGGTGTGTGAAGAAAGAATGATGAGATCTTCTCGGAGCAGAGGAAGTGAAACGGATTTTGATTTTGTGGCCCAGAAAGAAGAGTAGAAGCAGAGTTTAAAGAGCAATTTCTGCGAATCGGTGGTGCAGCGAAAACCACAAAGGTGAATGTAGCTTCATGGTAAATCTTGATTCCCAGAGCTGAATCTTTATTCCGATAGCTTGATCTGTTTATCTCAGAGATCTTACTCCATGAGCTGTGTAAGAGACCGGAGCTCAACATAAGCTTCCCAAGCTGAAAACCCTTTCTAAAACCAAGAAAAACCCCCGAATTTAGTCAAATGTCCAAAGAACAAGATTTTCAAGAAGACAATATCAAACAAAACAAAACAAAAAATATATCATATGTTGTAGAAATTATTGAGCCGCAAGAAGTTGAGAAACTGAGAAATTAAAAGAAAGAAAAGGGAATACTTACATTGAAGAAGAATCCATGGCGTGAGCTGGAACAGATCTGCGGAGAAGGCAATTAAAACGGACGAATTATCGATCGAAAGTTGACTATTAATGTCTGAAATTGAGAGGAGTAATTTTCACATAATATGTTATGAACAGTATTTTATAGCCAAATAAATAGTTATTAATCATTCGGCGTCGAAAAACTATAAATAGTTAATATTTCTCCCTCTCTCTTTTCCGCGAAAAAGCGAAGATGCGTTCTGCGTAAGCTAGCTTACGAGACGATTTTTTAATTAGTTGACGTTGACATAACACAAAAGTGTGAATACAAACACATTTGCATTTTAAAAAGAGTAGGATGGATGACAATGTGTATAATAGAACGACAAAAGAAGAAAAACCTCATTAACGATTTGTTTAGTTTTGGCTCACAAATCACAATCACACAGACATGTAAGACATGTAAGACATGAGTAAATAGGTCTTCGTTCTTAAGACCTTCCAAACTGATCCTTTTAACATATAGGCCCAAATAAAAGCCCAACACTCATGTGTTCGGATTGTATTCCCCAATATTGTGCATGAGCATGTTGTCCTCCGGTCTTTTTGTTTCTTCTATCGAATTAGAATTTTATAGTTTCATATTACCGACAAAAGAGCTTTCTTTATGTGCCGAAAATATATGCCATTACTTGGTATTTTTTATATGATTTTAAAACAAAATCCAGAAAAACCTTAATTCATCGAAAAAGTTTTTATTTTATTATATATTCTACATTCCGTAAACGCACATCCAACTCAAAATTACTTCTAAACCAAAGAAAACAAAAATAAAACGAAATACAAACTTAATAAAACACCATTATCCCTCTAAATCATTGATATAATGATTTATTGCCTTTCATATTAACCTTCGTGATTAAAGGTTTAAGGACACTTGGATCTTCCGCCACGTGTCTTCATGTTGGCGTAACAAGATCCACACTTTTCTTTATTACCGTACGTGCCAGGGGGCACGCATTTGCAGCGGTAGCAGCACGTGACGCACGCTCTCGTACAGACGTTCTTCCTCGAGTGTAGGCCACACCGAGTCCCACATAAAGACACGCAATCTATACCGTCCAAAAAAGTAGTCGATTTAATCAACAATCAATAATCATTACATTTTTTTAAAAGAAAATACGTATTTTTTTACTGAAATTACCTATCCCAGTTCTCACGGGAGGTGGTGTCGGAGGTTTAACCGGAGGTGTTGGGATTGGGTTCGCAGGTGGTTTAACCGGTGGTGTCGTAACTGGCGGTGTCGTCGGTGGCTTAACCGTTGGCGTTGGGGGTTTGTACGTAGGTGGAAGAACCGGTGGTGTCGTAACTGGCGGTGTCGTCGGTGGCTTAACCGTTGGCGTTGGGGGTTTGTACGTAGGTGGAAGAACCGGTGGTGGTTTGATCGGTGGTGTCGTGGGTGGTTTAACCGTTGGCGTTGGGGGTTTGTACGTAGGTGGTTTGACCGGCGGTGGTTTGATCGGTGGTGTCGTGGGTGGTTTAACCGTTGGCGTTGGGGGTTTGTACGTAGGTGGTTTGACCGGCGGTGGTTTGATCGGTGGTGTTGTGGGTGGTTTAACCGTTGGCGTTGGGGGTTTGTACGTAGGTGGTTTGACCAGTGGTGCTGTGGGCGGTTTGACCGGAGGAGTTGGGTATGAATTAACCGGTGGTTTCGTTGGTGTAACCGGAGTGGTGGGAGGTTTGACCGGAGGTGTTGTGATGGGTGGTTTAATCGGAGTAGTAGGCAGCGTGGGTGGCTTGTACGACGGAGACGGCGGTTTGATTGCCGGAGACGTCGGTGACGGTGGCGTCGGTAAAGAAACCTATAAATTGCAAACATTGGAATACCAAATTACACAATACATAGTGTCTGAGTCTAACTAATGCATATTTAAAAATATAAAGTACATATCTATTAAATAGTTAAAACGTAAAATCAGAAATTTAGAAACATACTAGTGCCTTGGATTCCTCATCTGAAGCAGCAAAAACAACCTGCTCGGTGATTAATCAAATTATATAGTTTAGATAAAATGTGCAAAAACGTAACGCGCATAAATATATACTACTATTTTCTAGTCTTTAACACTATACAGAACGGAAAAACAATAATGACATTTTTGTTAAAAAATACTAATAACTTACATTGGTAAAGACTTGAAGAAAGATGAAGACTGTAAGTAGTGAGAGCGCCATTTTAGTGGGATTTGAGGAAGTGGTGAAGTCACACGAAGAAGAGCAATTGCTTTTTGTGCTATAAATAGAAGTCCCTTTTTTAATTTAAATTATTAATTTATTTTATTATCCATAAGATATAAATAAATAGCTGTAATTTAAATGCATAGTAGTGTTAGGTTCCAGAGTAGTTATATTATATGCATGCCAGCTTTGAACTTTCACTGCATCATAATTTCTCAGAGCTCGAGGAACAAAATATCAGATTCCCAAAATGGATTATATAGAAAATATATGAAATTGCCATTTTATTCATACCTCGACTTGGATATTAAAGTATAAAATTGATTTTTTTTTCTTCTTGTTTTTAAGTATATGGACTATGGTGAAAATATGGGATGACATTAATAACTTTATTCTAATGATGCTAATTTTTATAAATAGCATTCGATTTACCCATAAGGCTGTGTCGCTTATATAAAAGGGACAGTCGCTTCGATTATTGCACCAGTGAGAAAGGGTTTGTCGTTTATCATTTGTTCCTACGATAAAGTGTTTTTGAAATATCTAAGTAATAGTATATCCTTTGGAGTATTTTTAAAGTGTAATAAAATCAGAGACGGACAATAGCACATGAGTTCTTTAAATTGTTTCGGTGATTATTATTATTATTTAGTTCTGATATTTCGAAAAAGGGTCAACAGGTTCAATAAAGTAAAATCGACAACGAGTAGATTTTATCATTACAGATGCCGTGAGTACACTTTCCTCTTTTTTGTTAGCATGAAACAAAATTTGTCACGAATAAATGTTTGCTTCTACTTTATTTAAACTTTTTTTTTTATCTATCTATTATATGTGATGTTGTAAACTCGCAAGTTTAATCAATATAATTAGATGTTGCCAAAAAAAAAAAAAAAAAAGCAGATTCCACGACATCATAATTTAAATGACAACAAATCTAATATCGTAAGATAATTTTAAGAAAATCTTAGTAAGTTTTCCTAATAATACACTAATTGTTATGGTCTTTAAAAATAAGAATCAGATAGTCAGATTTGCTGTTTGTTGGAAACAAAATGAACCAAACTGCGCTAGTCCAATTCAATGTCAGATGTTTTGAACAATAATCTCCAATTAAAAAGGTAAAGAAATTGTGTAATAAGTAGAGATAAAAGTACAACAAGGCATGAGCTGTGATTCACTATACTTCGCATCATATATATATATATACACACAACCACATGCATTGTACAAAACTACAAACCATGGAACCCAAAAGTCAATAAGAATCCCCAACTCCATGCTTTGTTGGAACCCTTATGACCCATTAAATAATGCTTCCTCCGTGCTATAAAGATAAATGTTTTAAAAAAAACACACAAAAAATAAATTAATTTTGATTATTCAATATATCATTTTTTGTGATTAACAAATTTCAATAATTTTAAACTAATAATATTTCAATAACTTCAATTTATTTTTTTGAAGTTTACAATTAATCATTATTAACTAATAAAAACTGCATAAAAAACCTAAAAATTCTAATTTTTTGAAAATATTTTTTTCTTCTAAAACTTCCATTTAAACGAAACGGAGAGTGTATAATTTTTGTTTCTTTAACATTAGTTTCCGTTTTTTTTTGTGTAATTTACCACATTGTCTTCTTGCGAGGAACAAATGAAAGAAAATATCACTAAAATTTAGCATAATGTGTTTCTGTAATCACAAAACGGAGGAGAAAGACTATTCAACTAGACAAGAACCTCATCTTCATCTTCAAAGCTTAGATTCAAAGTCTGTAACTTAAATCCAGCTCCTTGTATAGTCTCCACCAAGCTTGACGCCACTCCTGTTGCTTGAACCGTTGTTTGCTTTGAAAGCTTCACACACACACACACACACATTGAACATAAGTACATAACATAAGTTAGATTCAATCGTCTGATCCAAAACATCAAACATAAAGTTGTTGTAATGATTTTCATCCAGCCATAACTCGTCTGTTCCTATTTAGGCCTTGACATTTCAAAGTTTAGGCCCAACCCAGCGGTAAACCGCCAAAAATGTAGAAACAAAGTGACATACTTGATCAGTCCAGTCCTTGTAGTACTGTGCAGGCCAAAGTACCTCTAATCACACATATTCAAAATCTGTCCTTATCTATAAATATCCATGTGTATGTGTGTCCTTATTAGGCATGTAAAGGCAATGTATCAAGAGAATGTTGGATGTAAACATACCTCAACGACGGCAACACCTTCAGAAACCTGAACCTTTAAATTGGAAACTCCATCGATATCCTGAAAGAACAAACAAGATTGGCTATTGGTATATATATCCACTGTTTTTGAAAGATAAAGGCAAATTGTTACGGGAGATCTTAAGGGTGTAAAGAGTAAAGTGAACACAGAAACTTCGGGTCTAACACAATTACAAAGAGTGGATTGAATCGAAACAAGTAACCAAAAGGGTTTTATATAGTCCAAGAAAACAGATGCATTCACAAAGATTCTCTCCAAACAGATTTGCTAGTTCGAGAGATCTAAAGGCAAAGTATTACCTGTAAGGCATTTGTTACATTAGGAATAGCTGCTTCGTTCAAAGTTCCATCAGCCTTCAAGATCAAGCAAAACGCCAACAATTATCAGATTCAATTGTAAGGCCACACTTGAAATTGCAACAGAGTAGTGCTCATAGAGGATCTTCAACACAATTCAAATACAATGTGCAATGCTCGTTTCTGAGATCTGATACAACTATGAATCAATCGAACTAGACTACTGTATCTGCAGAAAGCTCATTCTCATTAACTTGTGCAAATAGATACAAAGCATTCTAGCTTATCTACTCACGAACTATGCAACTAACTTGTAACCGTATATATATACATTATAGAGACTGAGGCTGATAATCACACAAAGTCACTAGACCAGTGAATCAGAGAGAGAGAGTGATATACCTGAAAAAACATGGTGAGCATGTCTGAAGGAGAGACAGGCACAGAGACAGTCTCTTGCTGTTGTTGTTGCTCTTCATCTGCAACTGCAATACCTTCTCCTCCTTCTCCAACCGACGAAAGCTTCCTCAACCCAAGGCGATTCTGTTTCGTAAACCCGGAAAATTTGCAAATTTGGCTATTCCCGATGGACCTGGTCCGAAAGCTGACGTTTTTCGATAGAGGAAGAAGATGGCTCGAAGAAAGATTAGGGCTTTTGGCTGTCGAAAACGAATGAAAAGTAGAAGAAGCTGCAATCGACGCCATTTTCGTTTCGCTATTATTCAAGCAATCCTCACTCGATAAGGTTGTGAATTGTGAGTTGAAAGAAAAAGGGTTTTTCTCCTTTCTTTTACGCTCTGAGTATTCTTTCTCTTCTCACATTATCCACAATTAAGCAATCTTGTCTAAAGACATAAATACCCTGACAAATTATTCACTTTTAGTCTCCAACAAAGAACCTTATTTTAAGGGCGGTTCTTCCTCAAAAATAAGGATTCGAGAATGGATTGCTCCAACAAGGATCCTCGAATTTATCCTTAAAAATATTTAAATATTTACTAGTGATCAACATAAATAATAATTAAATATAATGATAAAACTTTTATAATGGATACCAAACATATTTTGAACTAAAATATTACATAATATATTAATAAATAAAACATTACACGATAATAAACCGTGTTTTTACCGGTTTCTAATCCTTGTTTTTGTGTCTTTTATCGATTCAAAATTCGTTTTTAAAGTCTTTTAATCATTTATCGAGTCTTTTCAGGTTTTAAGTCACTTTGGGAGAAAATAAGCCGTTTTGGGAATGCAGAATCATGCATACACGTCAGAAGTTTGACATTCGTTGAATGACTTTCCACCGATGGATCCAACTCAAAATTTGATACAAGATATAGCAATGGATTAGCTTTCATTTGGAAGTGGTTTGAGGCCATTCCAACGGTGCGATCAAAAGTTATGCCAATTTTTGTAAAGAAAGACCACATTATTAAAAAAAAGTTATATAGCTACGGATTATTTTCTAGCTGTTGTCCATTTTCCGTATCTATATGGGTTTATAGCCACATATAGCTAAGAAAGAAATTCATAGTTATAGCTTCGTAGCTAATTAGAGTCTGTAACTTTTCGTGGCAAAAATAGCTACGGAATGCCACGGCGTTTTCCGTGGCTAATTAGCTACGAATAGTTACGGCATAGGTCGTGGTTAGTTAGCTACGATTATACTCGTAGTTTATCTGTGGTTAGTTAGACACAGACCAAAATGTGGCAATTCCGTTGCTAATTTTGTCACGGAAAAATGCGTAACATTCTGTAGCAAACTTTGCCACGGCCTAAGAAGTGACCATTCCGTGGCTAATTTTGCTAGTTTGGCACGACATAATTCTGTGGCTTTGTCGAGAAAATCTGAAAAACCAAAATCCTGTTTTTTTTTGTTTTGAATCATATGAAATTTAAATTTGTATAGCCACAAGATTTAAATATTCAACCAAAAGAAATAGATATTAAGTTTTCATATAACATCCAATACAAAAAAGAGTACATAATATCCATCAAACAACATCCGTTGTCACATAAGAACAAACACAAACATTCCTAAATGCATACTTGAACCATGATAGATTGATCCTAATCGCAATA
Organism: Eutrema heterophyllum; assembly: GCA_002933915.1. Taxonomy (NCBI): domain Eukaryota; kingdom Viridiplantae; phylum Streptophyta; class Magnoliopsida; order Brassicales; family Brassicaceae; genus Eutrema; species Eutrema heterophyllum. The sequence continues at coordinate 388,356 of PKMM01011750.1, read as the reverse complement.
GCCATCCAGTGATTGGCACCACTCCTCAAGATTGGGGGCAGTACCTGGTGGCCTCTCAGAAGTAGACGGGACAGTACTTGGCCTCTCGAAAGTAGACGGGCAGTAGTTGGAGTAGTGGCTCGGACGGGAGCTGGTCTGATTGGTTGAAGTGCTTCCTTGACACTGTTTCATTGACAGTGTTGACAGTATCCTTGACAGATTGTAAGCTACCCTCCACATTGGTGACCCTCATACCCATGTCAAGGTTGCGGGAGAGAGAAGTATGGACAGTCTCAGTTCGCTCAACCTCTTGATATTGAATGCTGCCGAGCCCATAAATACGACCCTTTTTAGGAGGAACAACCTGTTCAGACATGAAAAGATTCACAAAAAATCAATCCAAAATAATTCCATGTCTGAACTAGCAAAACAATTCAAAATTACAAATAACAGATTATGTATACAAAGGAAAAGCAAAACAAAGAAGTTAGCAAAAAACAGATTTGCACGTATTGTTAAGAAGTTTAACTACCGAAATCAAAGAAGTTAGGAAAAAAACAGACATGCACGTATTCTATTGACACAACAATCTCCTAACATTCAGACCTCAAATTTGCACACTCAAATAGATGAAAGAAACCTCAATTAATAGTCCATCCTATAACTTCAAATTAACAAGGATAAGATGCAGTAACAAACCAATGAACAATAACAAAATATATTAGTATGTGAAACTAATAACACAAGAAAGTAGACAGGTTGAAATCAGTATATATTTTACTCAAAGCAACAATGTAAATCAGGGATCTTTCTAATTTAATTGTATTACATAATTTACCTTGAGATATGCTTTGTTTAGTTGGAGGCGAGAAGGAACAGCAGCAGATGATGATGTTTGGCATATCTGAAAACAAAGATAGTCATATGAGCAGAAATAAAATAACAGAGAAAATAGACAAATGAAAAAACAAACAAACCAATTGGAAAAGCAAAACCAATAGCAAAAATCAAAAGAAATTAACGAACTCAAACTTTTCTCCAACCAAAGTAAAACACAAAACTAAAAGAAACTGAAGATTGTTCAGAAACTAAAAGAAACACAAAACTCTTATAATATCTCAGTTTGGTCTGTCAAACAAATTTCACAAACATTGGTCGTGATTTACTCCTAACTCAAACATCTAACAAATTTACCAAATCCATCCGAGAATACCCAAATCAGAAGGGAAGAGATCGAGAAAGAGTTATACAAAGAAATACCTGGCTTCAGAATATATTGAGAGATAGGAGAGATTGAGAGACAGGGAGAAGAGACTAACGGAGGCTGCATATTTTGAGAGAGAGGAGAGACTGAGCGACAGAGAAAAATGACGGAGGCTGCAAAGTTTTGGGAAAATTACACAGCCACGGATGATTCCATCGCTATTTCGTAGCTATGGAAAATAAACGTATTGGAAAGAAATAATAAACAATTTTGAAAATAAAATATATTTTCACTATATATTCAAGAAAAAAAATTATACCGTTCATATTTAATTTAGCAATTTTGTATTTTTATTACTTAACTGGTTTTCCTAATGTTTAAAAGAGAACATATATATATATATATAACATTATATATAACGATAAAAGAGAACATATATATATATATAACATTATAACGATTAATTATACATAAGCGGTGTAATACCCGCGTGTGAAAATGGTATCCCCGTGTGTAGTACATTGGCCAAGATATGAAATTATGTATGGGACCTTGTACAAATTCCATCATCCACAACGGAAAAACATATGTTTTGCTGGCGTCGTTGATCTGCAAATATTCTATATAATTAATTAACACTTTTATAGATTAGCACAATTACATATATAACGACAATGATATGTAATATATAATAACAATGACCATACGAAATTTAAACTTACATAGTCCTTTACCCATTTCGCACATTTCGCATAGTGTTTGTCTTTTGATCTCTGCATTGCGTCTGGAGTATTTTCAGGGATGCTTAACCTCATATACTCTTCAAACATTCTGATTTAATTTAATTTTATGTTACAAATTAATATTAATATATTATTTTGTTATCTACTAAAATCGGTAAGATAAAAACATTAATATATACCTCTCGTAGGAGCAATTTCGTCGCAGTTGAGCATCAAAAATGTTTAAAGCACGTTGTAGTCGTCATCTGTTAACCACCCATTAACAAATTTTCCACTAACTCGCCCTACATGGTGGAACAAATTCGGGACATCTTGATAAGCATACGTAAATCGGACTTCTCATGGACCTTCATCGCAGTCTGGAACTTCTGAATGTCCAAAATAATTGGTTGTAGCATAAGAAATCTCTTCATTCACACAGTGCAACAATCGAATAAATGCATCGACTCCATCACTAAACTCCTCTGATACACATTAATTTCTCTCTGGATCTAAACGTCGATCCATCCACTCTCTTGACTCAAAGAAATTAGACATTTTTAAAAATAATATGTTGCTCTAGTTTTGATTTATGAGAATTGAACAATGTACGTGGGTGTTGTATATATAAAGAAACGTAGCCACGGATTTGCCATGGACATTTCCGTAGCTAAAAAGGAATATATTTGTAGCTAAAATAGCCACGAAATGGTTAAGAACTTAAATACTCGTAGCTAAAATAGCCACGAAATGGTTATGAACTTATTCGTAGCTAAAAAAGCTACGAAATGGTTAGGAACTTATTTCGTAGCTTAACAACCACAGACTATCCGTCGCTTATTTCGTGGCTAAATTAGCCACGGACAATCTATGGTTATTCCGTAGCTAATTAGCTACGAATAGCCACAAAGTAGCTACAGATATTTTGTTTAACAATTTGTAGCATTTCCGTGGCTTTTTGTGGCTAATTTATTTTAGCTACGGATTGTCCGTGGCTAGTCCCTAGCTATGCGCAGAAATTTTAGTAGTGCCAGCCTAGCGAGCAGAAGAAGCATGCACAGAGATGACCCATCCGTGGGCACCAAAACGACCGATTCAAGAAACCCAGATCGACAAATTTGGTCCCGTAGGCAAAAAGGAAATTCGACTTTTCCTATTTCGGCCCAGATCCATCCAATTTCGACTCTGAACGACTGAAGACCTATTTATACCTATTTTTAGCCACTTTTTAGGTTACGTTTTATTTTTCTTATCAAGACTTTTGGCTTTGCATTTTGTAAGCTTTGGGAAGACGAATCTCTGACTCTACATCTCTTGAGAAGATTTCGGAACCCCTTTGGATTTCTATTTATTTGATCATGAGTTTTTCTTCATCTCTTCGTGTTTTCTCTGCAATTATGTCTGAGTAGATCATTAGTTAGGTTTTTAGGGTTTTAAGGGATTTTCATGAATCATTGAAACAGATCTGTTAGAATAGAGAATTACATAAAGTTCTTCATCTATTGTTGAGTTTAAGGCTTATACTAGATTGATCGGCTAGTTTATGATCTTAGGATTAATCTATTCACCAAAAGTGTTTTAGATTTCATGAAAGAACTTAGATGAGCAAATCGTCCTTAGCCAACGAAAGCTGATGCTAAGGCGATTTGTGAACTTATCAAACATGAACTTTAATGCGTGCCTAGAATTTTAAGGTCAAACGACAGTTTAGATTCTTAGGTTATTAGGCATAGTAGTTAGTGCCACGACAGTGGGCTAGTTAGAAATTCATGTTTGAGTTCGAGAACGGTTCTTAATTCATTCTTTGTTCGATAATTTGTTTAGTGAGTTTTGGATTCATGCGAATTACCTGAAGACCTAACGCTTTTCCTTATTGAATTTATATCGTTTTACTTGTCATTCTTAGTGTTTAGAAGTCACAAAAATACAAACCACCATCATTCGTCTTAGATTTACTTTCCTTCTGCATTCTCGTAGTGTAGCACTTGGTTCTTGTGGATTCGATTCATAAAATACTATATCGATTGTTGTGCTTTTGCAGTAGAATTTTAAGGTTAAACCTGAAGTGTTTCACACGATAATATAAAATGTTATATAAATAACAATAACATACCCACAAACTAAATAATAAAATTACATTGTGTTATATAATATTTTTATTCCTAATTTTTATTTAAAATTTAGTGTATTTATTTAATTTTATATGTAATATTTAATATATTTAAAATATTTATGAGATATATAATTATATGGACTAAAATGAAAAGGAAAATATTTGTTTTGATTATTTGTGAGATATATAAATTACAATAACTAAAATGAAAATCAAAAAGGGTTTGATAACCTGTTGCAGACCCAAAAACCTAAAAAAAAACGAGGGTTTTGAGGGCTTGTTGGAAATGCTTTTGTATGAAAATTCTGTGAATAACAATTTAGTTTAAAAAAAAACAAAAACTGAATTTGGTAGAAAAGGAAATTAAAACATCTTTGGCTGGAAAAGGAAAACTGACGATTATAAATACTCTCGTAAATCATCATAATTCATAGTCTCGATATCGTTAAGTGGTTTTGATCAGAATTTATAAGAATCACTAATGATGAAGAAGACGTATTCTGAGAGGCAGTGTCGTCCCGTACTCTTAAAGCATATAAAATAAATGTGACCCTATTAAAAGCTTGTTGGTGTTGGTTTTGCAACACAATAATGCCGAATTTCACTGAAGTTTACAATTTGATAGGAAGTGTATTTGATCCAAAAACAACAGGTCATGTCCACAAATTAAAGCACATCGATCCAATAAATATAGAATGCTAAAGAAACAATTGCAATTGAAAAAATGGAGGATTACTAAAATAATTTTTAAAAATGTCTTAATTACTATAACAATGCTAATCTTTTTTAATTATTAGAATAACCTAAAAAATGAAAAATACCAATTTGGCCATTTTGGTATTTGTTAACAAAAACGTAATTACGATATTGCCATTACTATTTCAAATAAACAAGTCTACCGTTATTTGACGGTAGACTTAATTATTGTTGGTAGATTTATTTTTTGGCTGGTAGACTTATTTTTCGGATGGTAGACTTATTTTTCGGACAGTAGACTTATTTTTGGCCGGTAGATTTGTTTTGAGCCGGTAGACTTATTTCGATAAACTTATTTTTACGACATGGTAGATATGTTTTTGGGCGGTAGATTTATTTTTTCTTGGTAGATTTATTTTTAATGATTGTAGATTTGTTAATGATTGGTAGATTTGTTAATGATCAGTTGACTTTTTTGGTAGACATGACCAAATTGGTAGATTTATTTCCTTTGATGGTAGATTTATCTACTCCGCGGTAGACTTATTTGTAATGGCGGCAGACTTATCATCGGATGGTTTATTTTTTAGTGACGGTAGATTTATTGTAATGACGGCATACATATATTGTTGTGGTAGACTTATTCTTAAAACGGTAGACTTATTTGTAATGGCGGCATATTTATTAAAAAACGGTATACTTACTAATTGGTAGATTTATCTGAATTTGGTAGATTTACCTGACATTGATCATTTTTATTGACGTAGACTTATTAAAATAGATGTAAAAGAAAAACAAAATTTATTAAAATATTAATAAATAAATAAAAATTACATTAAATTTTCAAAAAAATCAAAAAATCCCCAAAAAATGAAAACAAATTCCGAAAAAATCGAAATAATTTCCAAAAAATCTAAAGTTAAGAAAACATAATTTTAAATTTTAAATATTATATTTTAGCTTATGAATTTTTGAACTAAAATTTTTTTAAAACTAAAACAATACAAAAATACTAACAAATTCTCAAAATTTTATAAAATTTCAAAAATCAATGAATAATACATGACGGTTAAAAAACAATATCACATAACACCAAAATAATTCTATCAAAACCATAAAGATAATTAAAATAAGACAAAAGACATGTTTAAATAATATTCTAAAATAATTCTTTATAGCGTAGGTAAAACACTTAAAAATTTGTGTTCATGGATTTTTAATTTTATTTTAATCGTTTTGTGTTATTCATGGATTTGTTTTTATTTTTTGAGTTTTTAGAAATTTTTGAGAATTTGTTTCGATTTTTGAATTTTTAATTTTTTTAGAAATTTTTTATTCAAAAATTCAAAATTGTACTTAGGATTTAAAATTATTGTTTTTACTTAAGATTTTTTCGGATTTTTTTTCAAATTTTTGTAATTTTTTGGGGGGTTTTTGAAATTTTTGGAAATTTAATGTAATACTTTATCTATTTATTTATATTTTATTATTAAATATAAACACTGTTTCAAACCGTGTATAGTTCTATATACATCTGTGAACGGGATGTTGTAAAATGAACACATGGTTCATAGTTGGAGATTTAAAATGAGCAAAAAACAGTTCATGTACTTTACTGGATACAAAAATAGTTCGGGTATGAAAAATCTTCTCGTAATAAAGTTGGGGTATTTTTAGGGGATTTTCCCTATATATAATCTGAAATAACGTGTAACTAGACATTAAGAAGTGATCAACTTTGATTACGTTTCTTTGTTTGGTGATGTATTATACTTCATGATTATGTGTTTGGTATAATTTCAAGTATTGTGATAATAAACACCACATAGAATTTGTATGTTCTAATTATATGTAGTTCATGTGTTTTTGTTTTAAATCTCACTAATTTTGGTTATACATACTAAGCAAATATTAAACTAATTAAATAAAGTGATTGATTTCGTCAAGCACCTATGAAAATCATCGTGGATTGTCTTACAATCACAAATTCAAAAACAAATCTAACATTATTTAGAATTCAATTATCATTTGTACAAATTCAAAAACAAATCTAACATCATTTCAAAAACAAATCTACCAAATCCAAATCTCCCACTAATTATACTCGTAGAAGAATACGTTGAATCGAAGACGGAAATGTCGTCGGAGACTCGGCCGCCGTCGCGAAGCCCAAGAACCTGTCCAAGATACCATCAATTTAACACCATCAATTGAAAATAACACATTCGCCATGCCATAATTAACGGATTAAACAAGTCTACCATAACGATTTCAACAAGCCTACCATAACGTTTTCAACAAGTCTACCATAACGTTTTCAACAAGTCTACCACATTTAGCAGAATTTCGTCGAACAATTGGTGTGCATACCTCATGAAGCCGCATATCAACCAAAAACGAGGGTTTTATCTCCTTTCACCGGAAACTTCTATCCTTTCACCGGAATTGTGAAAGTTTTAAACAAGTCTACCACAACGTTTTAAACAAGTTTACCACAACGTTTTAAACAAGCCTACCACAACGTTTTAAACAAGTCTACCACAACCAACGTTTTAAACAAGTCTACCACAACCAACGTTTTAAACAAGTTTACCACAACCAACGTTTTAAACAAGTCTACCACAACGTTTTAAACAAATCTACCATAACGTGCGGAATTTCGTCGAACAAGTGGTGGGCATACCTCATGAAACACCATATCAACCAAAAAACGAGCAGATCCGGTGGAATGGCGGTGGAGCAGATCCGGTGGAATGGCGGTGGAGCAGCACTAGTGGAAGCCGGTGGAGCAAATCTTCTCGAAGGTGGTGGAAGGCGGTGGAGCAAATCTGTTGTGAATGAGAGAGAGAGAAGAAGAAGAAGAAGAAGAAGAAGAAGAAAAGAACGAGAGAGAGAGCGCGCGAATGAGAGAGAGAAAGATAAGAGGAAGAAGAAGAAGAAGAAGAGAGATAGCGTGAATGAGAGAGAGAAAGAGAAGAGGAAGAAGAAGAAGAGAGAGAGAATAGTTCGTGAGAATAGAGATAGAAGAGGGAGAGAAAAAAAATTAAAGTTTTTTTTTTAAATTTTATTTTAATAATTTTTTTTTTGTAAAAAAAAAAATCAAAATGGCATTTTGGTTATTAAAACGAAAACATGTCCCTGAATGTTTTTTACCAAGTTTTGAAGGTTAGTTTAGTTGTTTGGACTTGAAACAGAGTTATTCTAGTAAAATGACTACTTTTAAAGGTTATTCTAGTTATTCCTTCTTGAAAAAATAGGAAGAACAATATAGGAATCCAAAAACATCAAGCACATGGATCTAATAAACAAGAGGATGAAAGATCATCGTCTTAAGTGCATGTTTCGTGCAATAAAACATTCATAAATTAATTAATAATGTTGGAACATTGAAAATTTATTATTTTATTATAGAGATATTAATTAATTGATAAATTATTAATTTGTAGAGAGAAATTTAATTTTAGTCCATAATCTTCGAAAATTATTCTTTAAATAATGTTATATTAAGGATTTTAAATGAATTTATTTGTAAAAATGGCATGTAAATTTGAGGTTATGATTAAAAATCTCGGATATCGCAATAAAATATATGTTATTAGCCTACTAGACTCCTCATATAAAAATTATACATATTAAAAGTTCAAAGTTTATAAAAAATTGTGACTATTAATATTGATGTTGAAGACAATATTATGATACTTTTAAAAGTACTTATGTATAAAAAATCAAATATCGCGTCTAGAACTTTTCATGATTTTTGGATTCATATCAAGAAAATAGTATTATGAGTTTTTGATGTAATAAAAAAAATATTCTAGATAATTTTTAAGAAAACCATACAACTCTAGAGTCGTACTTAGTAGATTTTCTTAGGCGTATATGCATAAATTTATATAATTATTAATTTATAAGATGATTAGGACCATAAATTTACATAATACTTTCTTAAAAACCTTATAAGAATAATAATAATTTAGTTTTAAAAAAAAAACGCGCATAACTCGTTAATAGAAAAAAAAAAAAAAAAGGAAAAATACAGAAGGAACAAAAACCGAATTTTGTAGGAAAGGAAATTAGCATACTTTTGGTAGGAAAAGGAATTGTAACGACTATAAGTATGTGTTTCTGATATGGTTGAGTGGTTTCAGAGTCGATGAGGATGGATATGATGCTGACGAAGGCGACGTATTCCGAGAGGTATTTCGAGATCCTGGAGAAACGGAGGAATCTACCGGTGTGGTTGCAGAAACAAGAGTTTCTCCAAACTTTCAAGAAAAATCAGATGGTGGTTTTGGTCGGTGAGACCGGGAGTGGCAAAACCACGCAGATCCCACAGTTTGTTTTAGAGGCAGTGCTCGACGAAGACCCTAACCCTAACCCTAGGGGGAGGAAGTGGTTGGTTGGGTGCACGCAGCCTCGTAGAGTTGCAGCGACGTCTGTGTCCCGTCGTGTTGCTGAAGAGATGGATGTAGAGATCGGGAAAGAAGTCGGCTACACCGTCCGTTTCGAGGATTGCAGCTGCCCACGAACGGTGCTCAAGTACATGACCGATGGTATGCTTCTCAGAGAAGCAATGGCTGATCCGCTCTTATCGAGATACAGAGCGATTGTTCTCGACGAGGCGCACGAAAGAACTTTGGCCACGGATTTGCTTTTTGGTCTTCTTAAACAAGTCTTGACTAACAGACCTGATCTTAAGCTGGTTGTGATGAGTGCAACCCTAGATGCCGAAAAGTTCCTCAAGTATTTTAGCGGCGCGCCTCTGATCAAAGTTCCCGGTAGGCTTCATCCAGTGGAGATCTTGTACACTCTAGAGCCTGAGATGGACTATCTCGAGGCTGCTGTGAGCACTGTGATCCAGATTCACATGTGTGAGCCACCTGGTGATGTTCTTGTTTTCTTAACCGGCGAAGAAGAGATTGAAGACGCTTGCAGCAAAATCGCCCGTAAACTCGGAGATCAAGTCAAAGTTGTACCATTGTATTCCACTCTTCCGCCTGCCTTGCAACAGAAGATATTCGATCCAACACCAGATGATGTGAGAAAGATTGTTGTCTCCACAAACATTGCAGAGACTTCTTTGACCATCGACGGGATTGTTTACGTGGTCGATCCTGGTTTCTCCAAGCAGAAAATCTACAACCCGAGCACCCGTTCCGAGTCCTTGTTGGTGTCCCCAATATCACAGGCAAGTGCTGACCAGAGAGCAGGCCGTGCCGGTAGAACACGGCCTGGAAAATGTTTCAGGCTTTACACAGAGAAGAGTTTCAAAGAGTTGAAGAAGGAGACGGATCCTGAGATGTTGAGATCAAACCTTGCAAACACACTCATGACCTTGAAAAAACTGGGTGTGAATAAACTGGTTGAATTCGATTTTATGGATCCTCCTGCTCCCGAGACCCTCTCTCGTGCCTTGGAGGATTTGTATCATTTGGGAGCACTGGATGATGAATGTAACTTGACAAAGACAGGCGAGATGATGAGTGAGTTTCCCTTGGACCCACAGATGGCGAAGATGCTCATAGTCAGTCCTCAATTCAACTGCTCAAACGAGATTCTTTCGGTTTCCGCGATGCTGTCAGTGCCCAATTGTTTCATCAGGCCGAGAGGAGAAGCTCAGAAAGCAGCAGATGAAGCTAAAGCCAGGTTTGCACACATTGACGGAGATCACCTCACACTCTTGAATGTGTTCCACGCTTTTCTGCAAAACAACCAAGACTCGGATTGGTGCTACGCAAACTTCATCAACTACAGAGCAATGAAGTCTGCGGTTAGTGTCAGACAGCAGCTGGCCCGGATCATGTCGAGGTTTCAGATGAAGCTGTGCAGCAATGGTTTCAACACCCGGGACTACTACGCCAACATTAGAAAGGCCTTGCTTGCCGGCTATTTCATGCAAGTGGCTCACCTAGAACGCACTGGCCACTACTTGACCGTCAACGATAACAACCAAGTGGTTCACTTGCATCCTTCCAACTGCTTGGATCACAAACCCGAGTGGGTCATCTACAACGAATACGTTTTCACTAGCCGGAATTTCATCCGAACTGTTACGCATATTTGCGGTGAATGGCTATCAGATGTCGCACCACATTACTATAATCTTGCCAGCTTCCCCAACTCTGAGGCCAAACGAGTCCTTCAGAGGCACTATAAGAAGAGAAGAGTGTGAGCAAGAAAAAAGTTGTTGTATACATTATTTCTTTCTTTTGTGTGCAAAACTAAGAGAGATTGTTTTGTTCATGCTTGTATTTCATTTTAGAGTTTTACCACAATGATGATTTCTTACGAGGAACAATGGAACAAAGTAATCCTAAAATTTAACAAAACGTGTTTCTGTAATCACAAAATGGAGAAGAAGGATGATATAATTTGACAAGAACCCCATCTTCATCTTCAAAGCTCAGATTCAAAGACTGTAACTTAAATCCAGCTCCTTGTATAGTCTCCATAAAGCTTGATGCCACTCCTGCTGCTTAAACCGTTGTCTGCTTTGAAAGCTTCACACGCAAATACACACTGAACATAACATAAGCCAGATTCAATCGTCTGATCCAAAACAATCAATCATATAGATGTTGTTGTGAGTTTCGTCAATCCCGCGGTTAACCGCCAAAATGTAAAACAAAATGACATACTCGACCGGTCCAGTCCTTCTAGGGCTGTGCCCATATATGTGTATCCTCCGATGTGTCTGGTTCGAAAGCTGAGGTTTTTCGACAAAGGGAGAAGATGGGTCGAAGAAAGATTAGGGCTTTTTCGAATGCAGCAGACCATGATCGAAAACCGAAGAGAAATTGGATTAAAATGGAGATGGAAATCAGAAAATTCTCAGAAATCTGAAGCTGAAATCGAAGAGATTGAGGCTGAAAGTGTCGTGAGACGGTTCCTATTCCTTCTCTCTCTACAATATTACTTTAACTCTACTGTCATTTGTTTCTTTCGACTCATTTGTTGCTCTTATTTACGATTATTTGATAATGAAACCATTTTTAGAAAGGTTGTGTGACAAAGACTTTGAGTTTTCGCTTCATTTTTCTTTATCATTTTTGCTTAATTAGTCAAAAAGATAAAGAGATAAAGACGGATTTGGAAATTGGGTTGCCAAAAAGCTAAAGGGATTGTTTTTAATTAGTTATGAGTTATGAGACGGTCGTGGGGTTTGTTTGTTTCGAAAGAAAAATATGGGGAAAATTTTGTAAATTTTATTAAAAGTTGGTTTACAGGCTAAGGTTTTGGGAACGTGCAGGAGAGGAGACTTGGTAGATGCTAAACGCCTAAACCTATACAAGATATTGATATATGCCGAAAATGAAATAATAGTTTATAGAAATATTACTTGTTGTAATTATGCAAGAACGACGTTTGCTTTATGAACTATTGTCGTACGCATTAAATTAAATATGCACATAGTTGAATTAAATCTTCACATAAAGTTGTATGTAGATCAATTTTCATCATGTAAGGGAAGGAGTCTAAAAATGTTTATTAAATAAAGGGAATAAATCCGTAAAATTATATATATTTTTTGGAAAAATTAATTTCACGTTTCTTATTTGACAGTAGAAGTATAATTATTCTATATATATTAATTTAAAAGTTTCCAAGAAAAACTATTTAAGGATTTAAGATAAATTTCTGAATATATAAATTAGTCTAGGAATTTTGATGTGATAGAGAATGACCAATGCGTTTCTTGAACCGGTACATTCTTGTTTTTAATGTTAGATGTAACTTGCTAAGTCGGTGCTGTTAGATGTAACGTTGTGATGTTAACGGTTTGATTTTCAAATTTGAAAATAATGAGCTTGAAAATCCAAAAAGAGAGAAACGTTAACAGTGGCATTATAGTAATAACAGGAAGAAGAAAGACTAACAAGGGAAAAAGAAGTCTTCATCGACACTTTCTCGCTCTCCCTCTCTCTTTCTCTCTCCGCGTGGTCCGCTTTCTACGCCGCTTTCTCCGCCGCTTCTTCACCATGGAACAGCGATCATATATACCGATCGAATTGATGGGCGAGATCTTGATGCGTTGTTCAGCAAAAACCCTCGAGAACATTTATTCCTATGCCCCGATTCTTGAATCAATAGTAAGAAGCCCTCAATTTCAAAAAGCATTTCTCTTGCGAAAATCTGTTGGAGAAGGTGATTACTTTCTTGTGGCGACGGACGGGGAGGGGAGGGAATGGGATTTCTGGGTTTCGAGTTTTCTTCATCCAGAGGCACCGAGTCTTCTTCATCCAGAGGCACCGAGTCTTCTCTCCTCAACGACTCAGCATTATCTAGACCACCAGACGATGAACTACTCCAACGGCTTATTATGCTCTGGGTCTGGACCGTAATGTGTGATAATCAACCCGACTAACGGGATTTGCAAAGTGTGCCCGAGATTCTCTGAAGACAGGAGAGTGAAGACATACATTGGTTTCTCTCCTGAAGCTTGTCAATTCAAGGTGATGGGAATGAGTAGAGCTGAAAGTGGTTTTGGCCCTTTTGGGAACCACAAGGTTTTGACTCTTGATGGTAAAGATAATTCATGGATTTGGAGACCTGTTGAGTGTAACATCCCTCATCAACCGCAAACAAGGTCCGTGTGCGTTGATGACCAACTCTTTTATGCAGCATATCTGTCAAAAACAGAGATTGCTATGATGAGCTTCAACATGAAGACCGAAGTATTTTCTTACAGCCAAATTCCAGAGACTGCTAAGTGGGGCCAAATCTTTTTTTGGGAAACTGATCTTTTCGATGTCAGAGGTAATGTTGCGATTTCATTTTCAGATCGCAAGGGAAATCACCGAATTTGGGTTTTGGAAGATATGAACGAGGACAAATGGTCTATGTTGCTGCTGGAGACACCTATGTCCTTACAAGATGAAAGTAATTGGCTCAGTCCACCTCTGTCCTTTCAAGGGTTAAGAAAGAGAGGAGACATCATGGTTTTTACTCAAATTCAAGGCTGTGTGTTGGTAGTTTACTGCTACAATGCAGCAACCAAAAAAGTTCAAAAGGATATAGTGGAAGGACTTGTGAGAGGTAGATCAGTGGTGATGTTTCTTGATCACGCGGACAGCATTATGTTTCTGTGAGTGATGATGTCTTAATTCATTGTGTAAAGAGTTTTAGGAATTAGAGTTTTTTTGCCATTCATTAGGCATTTATAGAGGTTACCGTATTGGAGTTTTTGCCATCATTAGGCCTTTAGAAGTTTGGGAATAGGAGGTTTTGCCATTCATTAGGCGTATACGCTTGTAAAAAAATAGAAAAAATTGTAACCTGTTCTGACATTGAACACTTTGCCTATATCAATACAGAAATTCAAGGCTGTACCAGCACTTTATGTTCAGTATAAAAATTCTAAAGTTGTGTGTTTTTATATTGTGTTCTTATCAAATCAATGGTTGGGTTAGGCGAGAAACACCGAGTTAAGTCTGTGATTGCTTGGTTTCAAGTAGAGAACAATTCGATGATGGAAATGATGCATAAGTGTGGATATGAGATTTGATTTTCAGACTCATTGGTCTTTGATTAGTAACATGAGCTCTTGTAAGGAGAAGAAGGCAACTGGTCAAGGATTCTTGTCTATTCTTCTCTCTGGGAATGGGTTTGCTTGGAAGCGATGACTCGATTATGAAAGTTTGGGGCTAGTTTAGAAACTATGATTACTAGAAGCTATTGGTGGGCGATTAAAACCTTTAGTTTGGTTGTGCGTAGTTCTATTTGTATGGATTATATAACTATGTTAAACGCTCTCATGTATTTGGTTCCTTATCCCATGCCAATATATATAGTAAAGATACAGTCTTTAAGATTCTATGATGTATTTTTTTTTAGGGTTAATGATGTATTCGATCATATGTACGTTTTCTAAATAAACCATCTTCGTTCGACCAAATTTTTCAAGTTTGTTGAATGTGGAGCATATCTTTGACATTAGAAAACTAGAATCGTAACGTAGGAGCAGGACTAAATTGAAAGACTCATATAATCATCTCCACCACCAAATCCAATGAGACGATTCTTGAGTGCTGAAAAATCTTTCAACTTTTTCTTTAACTTTGTAATGAATGATGAAGATAAGGACTAATAATAACAAATAAAACTGAAGATTGCTACAAATAACTTTTTTAAACAGAGAAACTAGACAAGCTAAAAAAAAGTATTACATAACAACAAAGGAAATCAAGAACGTGGTTTACACTTGGAAACTTTCTTTTCTTTCCTGCAATGGCGGTGATAAGCCTGTGACCTATCGAAGAAGAGTGAAAGCCAGTGACAATCAAGAGAGATATGAAGAGATTTTGTTTTTGATTACAGAGAAGAAGACAAGCTAAATACCGTAAAATGAAACTAAGAGCATCCCGCGTAGGTCTTTTCTTGCAAGTTACTTTGTAGTTAGTAGAACAGGGTGCATTAAGGCATACCAAGTTGTCGAGAAGACGCAATGCACTTGACCGTCCTGTGATAAACAAAAATGTAATCACGAATTCAAAAGTTTGCCATCACAAAATCAGTTTTTTAATTCAAAATTGTAAAGTTAGTGATTTACCTAATATCATCACGAAAGATGTCCCATAAGCATGTGAAGTATTAAGTCGCTACCATGAAAAGGTAAAATCAGCGTTGAGAAGGAAATCAGGTTTTGTTGAAAAAAGAAATAATGATCTCTCCTTTTTAGTTCTTTGAGACACTGATAAAGATTTCTCTCATATATCATCAACTAATAACATAGACGATAGATTAATCACAGGTGGAAGAAGAGGACATCAAAAACACTAAAAACAAACCTTATGGGTTTTCTATCTTTATTGTTTTTGCAAGAATACCTCTTCACCTTGGAGAATGCATGTCAATCTTCTCATCTCCAAAGTCACCCGTAAAACAGCCCACGCATGTATGGATGATGTGGCAATATTAAACGTTGTTTACATTTTAGACAGAATTTAAAACAATGCGTTTTAACCCATATAAAAACAACACAATTTTTACAATACTGTAAGTAAAACAACAAACATTTTTAAATCAATTTTGTGGAAGAAAAAAAATTAGGTTTCAAATCACGATCAGCTTCCCCTGCATCTCCGGCATCTCTTGTTCTTGAATTTGGATCATTCGCCCCTGAACAAAGTCTCTATCATTTCTTCATTCACTCTGCAAAAGACAAGAGAATCATATGTTAGTCCCGTATGCAAAGAAGGGAACGAATTGTTTAATACTATGATATCAAATTCGTTATATGTTACTGAAAAGAGTTTGATTTGATGTGGTCCCTTACTCAAATTCGAAATTCTGGTGTATCTATTGAAGTTTCCATGATTCGAAATTGGATTTGGGGAAATTGACACCGAGATAGATCTTATTCGAAGGTATGTTAAATCGAACTGAATCAATTTGATTATGTGAAAGCTGGGATAAATCGAATTGAATCAATTTGATTATATTGAAATTGGGTTCAATCGAATTGAGGCACTTTGATTATCTTTGATGTTCTGAATCGATGACAACCTTAAAAATTATTATCCTGTTGTTAGATGATAAATGATTGAGAAGAAGAATGGTAAACTACGAAGAAGAAGAAGACGAAGAAGAGAAACAAAAGCATCTAAATAGAAGAAGAGAAGGAGATAGGAGAGAGGAAGAAGCGAACGAGATAGGAGAGGAAGAAGAGAAGCTATGGCGTTTTTGTTCTTTTTTTAAAATTATTTTTAATTTTATAATTATAATAAAACTATTAAAATATTTAAAAAGACATGAAGTTTGTAAAACTATGATAGTTAAAAAGTTGTGTTTCAAAGATCCGTCACCGATATAACATCTATTTGACGGAGGAATGGTTTTGCAGACGATTTTAAAAGTGAGGGGATTGATCTACATTTGACGGAGGAGTTGTTTTGCAGATGATATTGACATGCATTTTCCAAATGTGAAAGATATTATTCCAAAAACAATAAAGATCATGGTTTTTTTTCCAGAAAACTCAAACCTTATAAGAATAA
>PKMM01011750.1:316626-371252 GCA_002933915.1 Eutrema heterophyllum | reverse complement strand
TTATAATATTTCAAATGTATGTTTTATAGATAATTATAAAAGTTTTATGATTTTAATTAATTATGATTAATTGTGAGGACTATAACGTAAATAAACAAAATTTTGAAATAGTTTTTTGAAGTTTATTCTTGGAGACAAAACAAAAAAACTTCAAATTTGAAATATGCCACACTTAAAAAACGAAAAATCTCTTAGAGATGCTCTTAGCTAATAGGAAAAAAAGGAAATTACAGAAGGAACAAAAACCGAATTTGGTAGGAAAGGAAATTAGCATATTTTTGGTAGGAAAAGGAATTGTAACGACTATTAGTACGTGTTTCTGATATGGTTGAGTGGTTTCAGAGTCGATGAGGATGGATATGATGCAGAAAATAATAGTTTTTTTAAGTGGGAAAAGTTGTAATTTAATTTGCAGAAAAAATTGCACAAGTGGGAAACTGGTTTACATCACATCCGAAATTGAACCGGAAGCATTGTTTTTAATGTTAACGTTAACTTGCAATTTTCTTTTGCTAAATGAACAGGTGCATTGTTAACGTTAATGTTAATGAACTTGATTTTCAAACGCTAAGTCGGTAAATCATTAACGGCTTGATTTTCAAAACTTAAAAACAAAAAAAAAACGTTACCAAGGGTGTTTTTTTTTCCTCAACAAGTTTAGAACTTTAAACATGATAAATGTCATGAAATAGAAAGTAGAATCACATTACATAAACATTAAAACTTTTTTTTTTGTTCTCGATTGTTTTTTCTTTATCTCGATCGGTCCCTCTCCTTGGTGCAATTTGCACCAATACCAATGCACAGAGTCACTCTTGTAAACATTGTATGACCTCTCTCCTTCAATGTTGCAATGGTTGATGCAAAATCAACATCGCCCGAAATGAAAAGCATGTTGGCAGGCTTCCTGTCACTCATCTTCCCGACATTTGTTGCATACAAGTACATGGACATAAGAAGCATAAAATCTGCTTTATCCTGCTTCCCCCGATATTCATCTTTCATTTTCTTCTTCAAGAGATATCTTGTTCTTACATATGGAACATTCTGTGACTCTTTTAATAGTGTGGTAGAGGTAGAATCCTTCATTTTTCAGAGTATTGTAATCGGCTTCGCTAAATGTTCTCAGGTTGCCAAAACCAACACCAACTTGATCCATGACATAGTACTCTTCCTTATATTTTTGAAGTGCAGTGTTAATCTTAACATTAAGTTCTTCCGCATCATACCCGAGTGGTAATGGTGCTGTATCAAAATCCCAGAAAAGATAGACTCCAAATTCTTCATAGGACTCCTGATGAAATGGTGGAAGTGAATCTCCAAGCTTACGGGAGTTGCAAACACGAATCGCCTCATCAAGTTTTCTTTTCACATTAGCATAATTGGAATTTTGAATAGTAAGAAAAGGACCACGCTTGTGTACTCCGGACATGGTTTCGACGGGAGAAAACCAGTTGCGACGATGGCGAAAAAGATTTTCGACACTTGTTCATTTTCTCAATCCAGATAGAACCGGTTCTGAAATTTTAAAAACTAAAAAGTAAAACAAAAAATTGGTCATGCACTAATAATGAACATATTAATTTTTCATATGAAATATGTGTGCATTGATGAAAACCTTTATTACATAACATATTTGTCAGGAAAAACGATTGCTATGATGAACCTTAATCTCAAGATCGGAGCATTTGTTTCCAACCAAATTCTGGTGCCCCAAACTTCTCGGTGTCAAACTGATCTTTTCAATATCAAAGGTAAAGTTGGGATTTCTTTTGAAGATGGTACGGTGGTAAATCTTATAATCTAGGTGCTAGAAGATGTCAAGGACAGCAAATGGTCTCTCTTGCTGTTGGAGACTCCTTTGTCGATTCAAGATGAAACCAAGTGGTTCTCTAACAGACAAAGAGAGGAGATATGGTCTTTGCAAAAATTCAAAGCAGCATGTTTATTAGGAATTAGGGCTTTTGCCATTCATTAGGCTTTGTACTTGTAAAGAAGAAAAAAAAAATTGTATCCTCGGACGTTGAATATTTTGCCAATATCAATATAGAAATTCAAAGATGTACCAACAGTTTATGCTCAATATAGAAATTCTAAAAGTTGCATGTTTGTTACATCGTCTTCTTATCAAATCAATGATTACTAGAAGCTATTGGTGGGTGATCAACACCTTTAGTTTGGTTGTTATATAGTTCCGGTTTGTATGAATTGCATAACTATGTTAAACTATCTCATGATATTTATTTGGTTGGTTATATTTACAGTATGGCTAAGCCTCTCTCTGACCTTTTCAGATTGCATAAAAAGAACCAGTGCGACAACATACGTAATAGATGGCATAATTAGTGGACAAGATTCATTTAGCAGCCAAAGGACAATGTATTTTTGATTATTTTTCTAATATAATTTCTTATGATATACAACAATTAAATCATTTTCCATAATTTTATAGTCTTTTATTTAAAAACGGTAGTGAATGAAAAGAATAAATGGAATAAGAAAAATAATAAAGAATGGAATAAAAACAAGTAGAACTGTATATTTTTTGGGGAAAATCGCATAAAAAACCTTCAAAATGGCACATACTGACACTTTAAACCTCCAAATTATTTCACTAACACTTTAAACCGTCAACCTATAATTTTTAACAGAAAAAATTTTCATAATGGATCATCAGTACGCGCCGTCAAAATTTTTAACGGAATACTAAACTCCGTTAATGGAAAAATTAAAACCGTTAAAAAAATCAATTATTTTATTTAAAAATTAATTAAAATTATTATTAAAACCACTTTGAAGGTTTTTACACCAATTTTTTTCCATTTATTCTTCTCTTCTCTTGAAGAATAACAACTTATTTGGTACGACCCAATAAAACTTGGTTGAATGCAAATTTAGCTCATTTCTATCTTTTAATGTGTCAACTAGGCCTAGACATTTTACCCGACCCGAACCGGACCCGACCCGAAAGACCCGAACCAAACCCGAACCGAAACCATTTCGGTTCCTAAACGGGTCCAAAACCCTTATACCCGAAAGACTCAGAACCGAACCGACCCGGAATCGAGAACCGATCGGGTACCCGAGAACCGAACCCATATATATATTTTTTAGTTTTTTTCGGGTTTCAAAAAATACTCGAAAACCCGAAAAATACCAGAAAACCCAAAAAATATACCCGAAAAAATACCCAAAACCCGAAAATACCTGAACCGATCCAAGATCCGATTTTTTCGGGTATTTTTTGGTTCTTGAATTTTGGACCTGAACCGACCCGGAACCGAGAGAACCCGAACCGAAACCATTTCGGTTCCTATTCGGGTCCAACACCCTCCTACCCAAAATACCTGGACCCGATCGGTTCCTACCCGGACCCGGAACCTAGACTCGAATGCCCAACCCTTTGTCAACTATGTGCATTTCAACTATGTGTATATATAAATATTTTAAATTTTGTGTTCTCTGTCTGACGTCTGTGTACATGGATATCACCTCAGCTTTGGGAGAAAATATTGATCAAATAAATAATTTCATTTGAAGTGAAAAAATATTACAAAAAAGAAAAGAAAATAAAATGTGTAAAATAATTCTTCTTTGCAAATAAAAAAAAATCAATTTTTTCTTCTAAAATGTCTCGCCTTTCATCGGTGCAGCGCACGTTAGAAGCCAGTCCACGAAAAACAGAGAAGCGCGTGGCTTTTACTTAATCAGCGGCGGCGCGTAGTTATCGTTGTCGAAATCAATGGAGCATTTGGTGGAGACCGGCAGAGACGGCGCGGTGAACCTCATTGAGTAATCACGGTAAGGAAACTCGTCCTCGAAACGACCCGTCTGTTTACCGTCGTCGAAGTTCAACGAGTAACTCCAGGAATCGTACCGGAAATCAACCTGATCCGGCCGATTACAACCGCCGTCTCCGCATCTGCAGGAGCGATTGCGGCCAATGCGGCGGATGAAGGTTTTCCACTTGGGCCCAGCCACGATTTCAGACCATTCCCTCATCTTATTCCACCCGGAGATCCACCATCGCTC
Organism: Eutrema heterophyllum; assembly: GCA_002933915.1. Classification (NCBI taxonomy): domain Eukaryota; kingdom Viridiplantae; phylum Streptophyta; class Magnoliopsida; order Brassicales; family Brassicaceae; genus Eutrema; species Eutrema heterophyllum. Next base: position 367,220 of record PKMM01011750.1, on the reverse strand, counting down.
GTCGGGCTCCAATTTATCGACGGTTCGGATTCGTTGCCACCATACAGATCCGCCGGGACCAGACGGCTGAGATGATCCGAGAAATGGGGGGAGGAAACAACAACCTCGCTTCGCGAACATCGCTTCGTGCATATCGTCGGTCGCGTCCATTTCAGAGATCGGAAAAGATTGAAGCCCCATTGGTTTTGCTGAGAGAATTTCTCGATCGCGTTGCGAAATTAAAAGGAGGAAAGATCAAGAAGATTGAGAGAGAGGGACAGACGAATGCAGAGCTGGATTCGAATCCTCCTTCCAATTCCCCTGCTTCTCTGCAACCCTAACCCTAATTTTCTCTCTCTTTGCAAGAAATTTCCTTCTCCTTTCGTCTCTCTTACTATGGAACGAATCCGTTTCTTGAGGGACGCAATTAATAAATGGCAACTCAAACAAGAGCTGGAATTGCGTAACTGCCAAGCTGGTTTTGAAGAATTTTCACTTAGCCGCTCTTCGGTTTTCTAGCATAAACCCAAATTGAACCGGTACATTTTTTTTTTTTTTTTGACACACTATAACGTCAACTTGTTACGTCGGTGCTGTAAACCGTTGTAGCCGGTAACTATTTTGACGGTCGAATATGATACTGACGTGGCGACGGACAAGATATGGTGTTACTCCGTTCAATAAGCTCTCATGCATCCTCGCTAAGAAGCTGACGTGACGAAGAATCTTTGGAAAATCCAAGCCGGCCGTACATATAGTATTTTAATAAATTTATTCCACCGACCATTGATTGATCATATGGTTCTTTTTGCCAATACCATTGATATGGTTCTGTATAATATTTTGTTCGAATTAAGAAACGCATCAAGCTCTCGGAACACCAAAGTAACTACAAAACTATGAGTCTATGACTATGCATACAGCATACTACTTATACTATGATTTAAAAATATCATTCAGTAATATACATTAATTAAACTATTAAAGTAAGAAATTAATACGTCAAAAAAGCAACTTAAAAAGGTTCAAAAAAAAAAAACTTAAAATAAAATAAAAAGAAAGTAATTTAAGACTAATAAATTAAAACATATTACAGACGCTCTACTGCTCTATGTGAATTATGAAAATTTGATTTTTGTAATCAGTAAACATGAGAAGAATACCCCATGTAATTAATTCTAGGTCGTAGATTTCGCTGATCGTTCATGGCTTCGTTGAAATCAACGGCCTTGATCACCATCGCTTCTCGGCGACCGTCCTGCTCCTGAACTGCCCCAAACACAATCTCGTTCTTCTCTCGGTTCTCTTCCAACGACGTCGTATCGTTGGCGTTTCGTTTCTGCTGCAGGTTCTGGTATTGGTCATAGTCTTGGTAATAAGACCGGTTTTGGTTGGTTCCTTGCGCTCTAAGGTAGGGCTTATCCGGATTTGTACCTGATCTCGGTTCCAAAGCCGGCGGTCCATCTTCCTCCGGTATAGCAAAGCTCTCTTGTACCGGCCACTGGTTCGGTTCTTGCTGATGGTGGTACTGGAAGTTTTGGGGATTTACGTTCCTTGAACCGGACATCATCTCAGAAACCGAAGAACCGGTTTTCACCACAAGCTTTCCAAGCGAACCGAGAAATCCTTCTTCTTTTTCCGGTTCATGCTGAGGTGGGATTAATGGCTGTCGAACCGGTCTTGGATAACGTTGATATGGCGCCATTGTCATGTTGGGTTTTGCTACATGCCTCATATTATCCTGAAAACATAAAACATAACAAGATAACAATGATGCTAACTGGTTTTCTATACCGGTTCAGGTTCCGGTTTAACTCTTAATTCGAACCAAATCGATTCACTTACACGACGAGACGAAGAGAACAACGATCGTACTCTACGTACTAATAACGCAAACATATATCCAAAGAACCCAGCAGCAACGAGCAAAGCGGTTCCTGCAAAGATACAAACCGAAACAGTATCGTCTTTTAAGCAAAGCACAACCACCAAAACGGTACCATTTCAAGAAAAGAATCAAACGGCTTCGTTTCCGGAGGGTTACCAAGATGGAGATCTGTCTCGGGTTCGTGGTGAGAACAGTCGTGATCGTGAAGCTGAATCTCTCTAATCATTTGATTTCCTCGATCAATGACTAAAAGAGAGCAGCTAGAAGAGACGTAGATCAGGTCAAAGTCATCAGAGAATCTCATCATCTCCTCTTTAGATCCGCCGCTCCATCTTCCTCCGGCGGCGATGGTTGAGACTCCTGAATTAAATAAATCAATAAAAAAAGCGATTGTAACTGCGCTTCATAATCCCAAACGCTTATTTGTAGTTACCGTCGTCGCTGATCTTGCGTATGGCCATATTGTTAGTATCAGCGACGTAGATGTTTCCACTGTCGTCGATGGCCAATCCTCGAGGACGATTCATTTTCGCTTCTTTGAGCTTTCCGTCGACGTGTCCTGTGTAGCCTTCTTGCGAACCAGAGACTAGCTTTGGTTTACCATCTTCAAAAGATTCAAAACCCAGAATTTTTTTTTATTAAAAAAACCTACTTTTATTGTTAGATCAGTTTTGAAGAACAGTAAGAAGGCGAGAAGCCCAGCCCAGAATCTGAATCTATCTAATTCGAATCTTAGAATCTATCTAAAAGCAAAAGTTTGATAACTTGACGAACAAGAAACAACAGAAAGAATAAACCTGAAGAACAGAGAAACAGAACATGGATAAAAGCTAATGAGTCGTGTTGTGGACTAAAGTGCAAAAGTTTTGATCTCTAGAAGGCTTTGGTTTCAGAGAAGAAACTTTGGAATCTAAAATGAAGAAACTCACTTTTTTACTGAACTAAAAAAAAAAAGCAAAAGAAAATGAATCCCCATCTTGAAGCAAAGCATAATTGTAAATGTATGATTCAACATTTTTGTGGGTCATATTTTGGGGTGGGCATAGATCGAATATCCCCAGAAAGAAAAATAAATTATTAATATATAACTGTAATATGTGTCCAGCGAAATCGATCTTTAGAGTTCTTTTCTCATCAAATCTATTTCAAGAAGAAGGTGAACTTACATCTAGAAAGAGGCATGGAGATTTTGTGGATGTTACTGTTCTCAGAATCCAAGACAATAAGCTCTTCTCCATTAGGGGAAACTTCAATTGCATAGGGCTCAATCCCAAGCTTGCTTCCATCAAACACTGTCTCTATGTTATATCCACTTTCATATTTCACCATCGAACGGGTAGAAATACCTGTCACATTTTCTCAGTTTTTATTTTGATTTCTATAAAGATTGGAACTTTGACATCAAGATCATAATAAAAAGGGATGTGGGTCGTCTTACCAGATTTTGTGGTGGTTGTTGTGGTTGTGGATGTTTGGAGAGACCATAACCATTTCCAGAGCATTGATGCTACATTTGTCACAAGTCCACTTACAATCTCTGTTCCCAAAAATAATGAAAAACAAGAACATTTTAAGATATTTATTACAGCAAAGATGAAAACATGCATCGAAAAGATGTTTTCTGTTTAAAGGTCAATTTAGGGTAATCAAAAACTTACTAACAGGAGGAGGTTTAGCTGAAACTGAAGACAACCCACAAAATAAAAACATGCAAATTAAAGACAAGACCACCAAATTTGTATTTTTTCTCATTTTTTTGTTTTACGTAGGAAAACAGAGTAAGACTTGCTCACAAGTCACAAGTATAGATATGCGTTTCTATGCACTTTATATATATAATGAGCTCAGCCGACAAAAGAGAAGATTTGGAGTTAAAGAAACATAAAGAGACAAGAATCATATGCTCTTGAGTCTTGTCTACTTATTGTTCAATCTTCTCTCTTTGGATCTTAATCAGTAGGGACAAATCATTACAAAAAACAAAAAGCATATCTTACTTATGCCACAAGCAACTCTAACATCTCTACAAAAATACAACAAAAAAAAACTGAGGAATTTATCTTACCATAATTTACAAAATTGAAGTTTATTCAGATTTAACCCCAAAAAAGAAAAAGTATAGTCACACGATATAAACCATACCAACTTCTAAAGTAGAAGCGTGAGGAGTAGAGAGACCATAGCAAGGTCCTCTCGAGTTTCTCCTTAGAAAATCATAGCCAAAGTTAATAGCGATCTTCTTCATCACACTCGATCCCGATTTTGCTCTCACATACGAATGTCCCATTATAAACGCCATTCCTGCCTCACGCGCCTCCGTAAGCTCCGCTAACTCCTCCTCCGCGGATCTATCAATCCTCGCACTTTCCGGTAACACAAACCGTACCCTTTTCTTGATTCTCGGCGAAGGATTCTGTTGCTCTACTGCCACCACAATTACCTCAGAAGAAGACGATGGTTCTGGTTTTTCAGAACCATCATCTTCATAGATTTGAACACCTTCGAGATTGGAGGAGGAAGCCGCGACGACGGTAAGCCTCTCATTTGCTCCGGATTCGTTTTCAGGGTCCGGGGAGTAGTCAAATGGTTTATCAGAACGGATAAACTCTGCGATACTGCAAATGAGGTCTTGCTCAAACTCAACGTCGTCTTTGTGTACGTCGCGGTATCCATACCGGGCAATACACCGGTATAGACGGTACTCCTTCGGTCCAACCCTTCCGACCAGAAACCGTTCTTCCGGTTTCACGTGCGGGACAGGGACGGATTTCACGCAGAGGAAGACGACAACTTGGTGGAAAGCGGGTAGGTTAGTGATGAAATGAGAGAAGATTGCGGGAATGCCAGAGACGAGCTCGGTGTTGATCACGCCGATTCCACGGACACGGACAATTCCAAGGTTTGAGGAGCCGAAAAGTGTGAGGAGCCAGTTGATTGACACTTTGTTCTGCACATCGAATTCGTAACGCTTGACAGTTCCGTAGTGCCAAACGTACATGATGAGGAGGAAGATAAAGGAGAGGGCGAGTGGAACCCATGCGCCTTCGAGGAATTTGATGAGTGAAGCTGAGAAGTAAAGAACTTCGATTGTTCCGAAGAAGAAGATGAAGACTAGCGCGTAGAGGGAACTTTTGCGCCAGCATAAGACGATTACCAGGGACATCAGGCAAGTCGTTACCAGCATAACGGTAATGACCGCCAAACCTGCATACAGATTAGGGAAAAGAAAAGATTCAGAACACCGAAGTTTCTTGATCTTCATACATACGCGGGTTTAGTGGTTATGGCTATTGTTTATGGATACTGTACCTGAGGCGTTGCTTATGTGTTTGGTGTCACGAAATCCTACGGTCACTGCCAAGCATAATAGCATGAGAGTCCAGTTGATCTCTGGGATATAAATCTGGCCGTGCATTTTCGAAGATGTGTGCAAAATTTTGACTTTCGGGAAGCAACCTAGAGAACTGCATTGCTTGATGATTGAGAATGTTCCCGTGATTATCGCCTGGCTTCCGACAACTGCCGCCAAAATCGCAATTGCCAAAACCGGCCATCTTATTTTCTCTGTACACAACAAACAAACTAGTGAAAAATATGCCAAACAACGAGTTGAATTTTAGCCTGTTAACAAGATGGTGAGTAGATTTACCAGGTACCGAAACATAAAATCCAATCCGGTAATCGCTCTCGAGAACATGGTGCTTAGACAGATAAGCGGCTTGACCCATGTATGCAAGGATTAACGACGGGTAAACAGCGAATGTGAACGCAATCTGCAGCCAGAGAGACAGAAAAAGAATATGCAAGTTTCAGAGAAAGCTAATAAGAGAATACAAAAAGATTCAAACTTTACAAATGAAGTCATAAACTTTGCCTGTATTGACAACTGAGTGAAGTGTCCTAGATCAGCAAACATAGCTTCTGAGCCTGGAAAAACCGTAAAGAAAAAGAGTTCTGAGAAAAAGGTCTGAAACTCGTGAACAAAAAAAAAACCGTTCTATCTCTGTTTTTTTTTTACCGGTTATGCATAAAAGGATGCCACCGAGAGACATCCAGCCACGTTTACGAGTTTTCTTGAGGAACTTGTAGATGTAATAAGGAGACAATGCTTTGTAAACGTGAGGATTCCAATGGAAGATGTTGTATACACCAATGGTGCTTATGCAGAGAAGCCATGCGAGCACAATTGGAGCAAATAAAAAGCCTAAACGATGTGTTCCAAAGTGTTGTAGCGAGAACAAGAGTATCAGTATGGCGCAGACCACGGGCACCTCCACATCTGCAGAATTGCGCAGGTTTAGTTGATTCAATAAAGGAGTAACAAGTGAATCAACTATTTACCAATAAGACAAAGAAGGTTACTTCAGATTCCAACAACTTATGATCTGAGTCTTATCCAAACCAACTAACTTTTTTATTTGAACACTTGATCACTTTTCAAAAAGTTTGAGCTTTATGACTTTTTATATTCCTTTTAGTTTTATATCTTTGATTTATAAATCATTAACTCCTAAACCACATTCATTATCTTATGATTATAAGAAGAATGCATCTGCATCAGCCTCACCTTCCACACCCAAAAAAAGTTGTAACTTATTTTATACATATTTAAGAAGCTTCATGTTGTTCCTACATGGATTCTTATACCTAACTTGCAATTAGCCAATTGACTATCTGGACAGAAGAATGACCAAAATAGCTAATCTAAAGCCGTTATCTCGAATTATTTGCCGATTTTAGCATCCGTCTTGAAGCCAGAAATCAGGAAATGGTAGGCTTGACTGCATCTAAAGCTACCTGATGCAGCAATTTCTGCTCCTAAACTAACTCAAACAGTATGGATAAGACTTAGGGACCAGAAGACACTTAAGAGGAAACCACTAGAAACAGCATAATTTGACATTGGGATCTAGTGATACTGAAATTTCCATCTTTAACCTCTACACTCCCATTTACTAAAAAAAAATAGAGAGCTTACATTGATGTTGCTCCTTGGACATGGATAACTCTAATCCAGAGACTGCTGAGAAAACTGCAAAAAATTATACAAAATCAGTCTCTAAGATCTTGAGAAATCCACACAATCTTCAAATCAAATCTAAGAAAAAACAATTTTTTTTTAACCAGAGATTGCGGGTGTGAGAACGCCATCACCAATGACCATACAAGTCCCAATCAGAGCAAGAACAAGCAACATGTTCTGCAGAACCTTATGCTTCTCCAGTGTGTTTTTCAGACTCCACCCCGGAGCTTTTAAATTCCTCGGATTCGCCCCGGAGTTTTTCTTATACTCAGAAAGGTCCTCATCGGCGAGCTGGAAATTGGGCAAAGAGCTGATTCTGGCATGGCGACACAGTAGAGAGTAGAGAGCGAAAGTCCCACCTTCGCCATTATCGTCAGCACGAAGAACAATAAAGACGTATTTAACGAGTGGGATTAGAGTTAGTGTCCAGAAGATAAGAGACAGAACACCAAAGATCTCTTCGTTTGTCTCTGAATGTTGGATGTCTTCAGCGAAAGTGCTCTTGTAGACATACAATGGTGAAGTTGCTAAATCTCCATAGACCACACCTAAGCTCTGGTAAGCTAATGTCAGAACCGTCCACCAAGATTCTTTCTGTAGACAAATAAACAAAAACTTACCCATTTAGCAACCCAAACAAAAAAAAAAAAAGGATTTTGAAATCGAAATTGAAGTGGATGAAGTTCAGAATTTACCTTGATTTGATTCCTTGGGCTCAGACGCTCGAGATCCATGATGGGTTTTTGCTCTTAAATCATGGATTCCATTTTGGGGATAAGAAATTCGAGATGGGAATTTAGTTCGTGGAGAAGAAGAAAGATGGGAAATTTAATTCGATTGACGTTACACAAATTTTGTTCTTTGGATTATTTGGCTATGTGATTTAATGCATTTGAAAGTACAAAGGTTAGGCCAAAATCAAGAACCGGAGAGAGGGAGAGGGAGAGGGAGAGGGAGAGGGAGAGGGAGAGAAGAAACACGAAAAACATATGAAAGAGTCATTAAGATAACTGCCACAAATATAACTGCAAATATCATACTCCTCAAGAAAACGGTGGGGCCTTCTTTCTTATGGAAGAATGTGCAAATCTTATACAAATGGTTTTGTATATATCATTTAAAACTAACTTTTTTACTATTTATTTTTATATATAGAGATAGGTGTATATACATGTTTGTGTCAAATTTAACATAAAACAGTCCTACCTAACTATGCTATAAGATTTGACTTTGAAAAACAAAAAAACTATGCTATAAGAAATCTTTTACTATTTCAATAAGATTTAACTTTTTTGCTAAAAATATGTTTAACTTACTCTCTTTTGTTAACTTACTCTTTCAATATGTTACAAACTACAATATGGTTAAACAGTAAAATATTAAACGGTTCAATTATTATCAGTATAATATTTTCAAACATTTATTATGTAGTTTAGCTGATTAGAAGAGTTATGTTTAACCAATCCATAATTCAATTTATTGTTGTTATGTTTCGGATGAAACGATTTACTATTACAGCTACTTCCTCTCTTTTAACAATAGATGTTTAGGAATAAAAAATGTGTTTTACAGAAACAGTTGTGTAGGATCTTTTTTCGTCTTCTCAAAGTGGATTTCATTAACCGGTTTTGCGGTTTATCCGCTAATACAAACGGCCGCAACCAAACCGGTAAAATTGAGAAAATTATAACCTCATACCGTCATACACCGTAGAAGAACGAGCGTGTTTGGCAATTGCATCCGTGACTTGGTTTGTTTGACGTGTTGTATTTTTTATAAATGTTATATCTATTAAGATTATATAAAACAACTAACATTTAGGTAGAGAAACACGTAATTTTTACAAAAAAATACGTGTATATAAGTATAAAATATATGATTTTGTGGAAGGGAATGAGTATTGTTTAAGAGTTAAAGATCGTTATCGTATATGTAAAAGCTATGGATAAAAGTACCACAAATTTTTAGTGACCCAGAAAAAAGGTCAGAGATTGAAAAATATATGAGAGAGGAAGAATAATTAATGGGAGACGGGTGGGGAATGAATAGATTGGTGCTTTCGTCACTTTTTTCTTTTTCTTATTGTTTGTTTGATAGTACCAAGAGATTCTATTATATTCTTTGATGGGTTTATTTTAGGGTATATTATGTGACCTGTTTGTTCATCCTCTCCAACTCTCAAATCCATAAATTATTCAAGCAAATCCATCAATTATTTACAAATATTTAAAACAGGATTTTATTTTATTCTATTTTGCTTTGATTAGATTTAAAATCTTTGGACACGTGTGTATGTAGGTGCAAGGTGTGGCACCACCTTCAAGTTTGTTTTTTTTATCAAGACCTAACTCTTACCACTTTGAAAGCAACTTATCTTCTTTCTTTTAAAAATAATTGAGAAACGAGTGCTCTAAACTTCACAAAAATACAATATATTTTTTTCAATAAAACAAAATATATATAACTCTTTTTCAATTTGGGTCCCAAATGATTAATATGTTCACGATCACGATATTTCTTCTTGTGTCCGTAAGCATTTATATAAATCAAACAAAAAGGAAATTTGTTGCTTCCTAGAATGGGAAGTGGGAACCTTTGCCATCTTAATAAATGCGTTAAATCAATTTATTTTTTCTAATCTGTTTCGTAAACACCAGCGACTTTATTGGACAGAGGAACAAGAAAAGTCATTTATATTCTATTTTGAAACGACAATTTCTTTTTTTAAAGGGCAACTTTTGTTTTCCTTATCTTTATAGTAATAAGTAGTTGTGTCATAAAATTTGTATTTTCACTGTCTGGATCTGGATGGAAAATGCTATGTTAAAATTTGCTAATCTTGTATTTTTCCGTATAGTATACTCCACGTGAAGAAGAAAGAAAAAGGAAAACCAATAAAATACAATCCTGATAATTAATAATGGTAATTGTATAATAATCATATATAGTGGCAAAAGAGGGATAAAAAAAAAGAATTGGATCCCGTCGGATTCTCTATTTTAACATCTCTAAACATTTCAAATCTGCCACACGTGGTCATACTTAATAGCAGCCATCATCGAATCATGAGTAATTAATTATTCGATAATAATGTTGAACTAACATCGTATTTGTATATCCACGAAGTCCTAGCTACTTGGAATTTGGAAACTTTGGAATAACATCGCTGTTTCATAATTACGTTAATGAAACAACCAAAGACGTGTGGCTCAGCAGTCTCTTCGAATAGATAAAGAACTATCGTTATATATGTGAACTCTAATTTTTGTTTCCTCACTTAATTTCTTATTCTACACGGCCATGCTTTTTTGAAGTGGAAAAGAAATACGATATGATGGAAGTTGTTGTCCCTTACTTGAACCAAGTTTTGTTCCCTTTTGTGTGGATAAACATCATATTTTTCGTGACGTGTTTTTTTATTTGTTCTTTAGTATTCCATTTCTTTCTTTCTTTCTTCTTTTTTTTGTGGAAAAAACATTCCATTTCTTTTGTTCTTTAATATTCCATTTCTTTCTTTATTACTCCTTTTATATTTGCATAATTGTTTATAAGGATTTCTATTCCCGTTTTGCTATCTTATGGTGTCAATAAGCATATATACACTATCTCCCCACTACCAAATTTGTTCATAGAATGTTTGGTACGCGTGCTTTTATAACCTTTTTATATAATTTTTTTTTTCTCAATGGCTAAGGCAATCTAATAATTGCTGTCAAGAACGAAAAAGAAAAGAGAGTTTAATATATATTATTATTTGTGTTGACAAAAAATAATAAACCTAACTAAGTGGTATCAGCTCAACATGTTATCGTACCACTAATAAAAATTCTGATTCGAATTTTTACCGTTAGGTAGTTCGTAACAGCGAAAGCAAATTTTGATGGTATCATTTATTTTCCAGAACGGGTCATTAAATTGATGAGGCCCTGTTCAATTAGTCTAATTTTGTAAGAATAATAATATTCTTATTTAATTTTCATTTTTATGTTCCACATGTAATAGCTCAAGCTTTACACACTGATCATGTAACCAGTTCTTAATTTCAATAAAGCACATGTTATATATAAAAAAAAAACATATTTTTACAAAAAAAATCCTTATAATTTTTCTAAAGTACCCTAAAATCTAACAAAAATTTGCAAAAAAAATTTAGGACCTAGTGCAAATGCACTCTTGGACCATGCATGGATTAGTTTGCACAGGTGGAGAAACACTTTACGTGCTCAATCCAGGGCCGGTTTAGGAGGCATGGCAATGGGGCGTGGACCCCAAATTTTATAGTTTTTGGATTAAAAATAACGCTAAAAAGGGGTTTTAATTTTTTTTTTTTTATTGTCCAGTGACTCCGAAATTTTTTTTATTGTCTAGAAACCCCTAAAAGTATTGAGCCGACGCTGGCTCAATCCACGACTACAAAATATTAATTTACGCTTTCGAATTTTGTTTTCCAATCATCTTATAAACCTCTCAAAAGTTAGAATTTTAAGCAAAATTATAATGAAAACTATTGCTTGTTTTAACTTCTCTTGTGTTTGTTTTTCGGGTATGTTTTGCCATTTTGGTGTCTAACCAAACCTTTAATTGACGATACATTAAAAAAAAAAAATTGGTTCAAGACAACATTTATACGACACACTATATATCAGTTGTTGAAAAAAAAGAAGAGACGTCAGTTCACACAAAAAGGTATATTTATATATCGGTTTACATAACGGGCCAATCTATGGCTATTGGGCCGATAGGTTCAACAACAAAGGACTATAAACGTTATGCCGATTAAAGTGTTAGGAGGCAAAACGTGTGCTGTTTTGATAGCTAAAAAACAGCATTAGCAAACGAGATCCTTTTAAGAACTAAGATTCCGTAAATACCCTCATTCCCCCACCGTATTTCCGAAAAACTACCCTCCCTATTTCCATGGCCCTTCTCCCAGTTTTCCCGCGAGAAATCCTCTCCTTCTTCCATAATCATCAAAAGAAAATGAAAATGAAAACGAAAAAAAAAAAAAAAAAATTCACGACGCAGCCTAAGTGCTCTCCGTCTCTCCCTCTCTCCATCAATCTCTCTCTCTCTCTATCTCTCTTAATGCGGAATCCGATTAACACCGGAATCCGCCATGGAAGATGAATAAGATCCGGTCTCTCCGCTGCTTCCTCCCGGAGACCATAACCTCCGCCGCCTCGAATCGAGGATCTGACGCCGGATACGCTAGCCAAGTCCTTCTATGGCGGCATCAGATCATGGACCCGGACAGCAACATCGTTACATATTGGAACCACGTCTTTCTCGTGACCTCGATCCTCGCGCTCTTCCTCGATCCTATCTATTTCTACGTCCCTTACGTCGGCGGTCCGGCGTGCCTCTCCGTCGACATCGGCCTCGCCGCCACAGTCACCTTCTTCCGCACGGTCGCCGATCTCTTCCACCTCTTGCACATCCTCATGAAATTCAGAACCGCGTTCGTCGCGCGGAGTTCTCGGGTTTTTGGCCGAGGTGAGCTCGTCATGGATTCCAGAGAGATCGCTATGAGGTACTTGAAGAACGATTTCCTCATCGATGTGGCCGCCATGCTTCCTCTTCCCCAGGTTCGCATGCTACTAATTTCCTAAAATGTAGCTTCAAAATTGGCAATTTAGAGTTTAAGATTTGCTATTAGAGGACATTTGTGTCTTGGTATATGAACAATATTTCAACAGTGAAGAGTGCTGTTTATTGAGCTAAATTCGAATTAGATTCTGAGATTTTTTCCATCGCTTCAGTGGAAGAATTGTCCTATTAAATGCAAATGGGTGATGGTTACTGAAGATTAATCCGTGTTCATAGAGGAACTTATAAACTTTTCCAAAGTAAATTAGATTGTCTTTCTTTGAATATGAAAGCAAAAATGTTGATTGTGGTCTACCTAAGATTGAAGAAGAGAGATTTACATCTTTTTAACCATCATCAGAGCCTCATGCTTGTTCTGACCATCTTTTGATCTCAGCTTATTATTTGGCTAGTAATTCCAGCCGCCACAAACGGGACTGCTAATCATGCCAATAGCACTCTCGCCCTTATCGTTCTCGTTCAATACATTCCAAGATCATTCATCATATTCCCTCTCAACCAAAGGATTATAAAAACAACCGGGTTCATCGCCAAGACTGCTTGGGCAGGGGCTGCATACAACCTCCTCCTCTACATTCTCGCTAGTCACGTAAGCTCTCGTGTCTCTCTCTCTAGATTTCTTCAGTTTATGTTGCTAAGAATCTCCATTTGTGGGGCAGGTGTTAGGAGCAATGTGGTATCTATCATCAATTGGGCGGCAGTTCTCGTGCTGGTCCAACGTATGCAAGAAAGATAACGCCCTGAGAGTTTTGGATTGTATTCCTAGCTTCTTGGACTGCAAGAGTCTGCAGCAACCTGAGCGCCAATATTGGCAGAACGTTACTCAGGTTCTTTCTCATTGCGATGCTACAAGCAGCACTACCAATTTCAAGTTCGGGATGTTTGCTGAAGCCTTTACCACTCAAGTTGCTACCACAGATTTCGTGTCCAAGTACTTATATTGTCTTTGGTGGGGTTTACGAAATCTAAGGTATGACAACCTTTGATCCAACAAATCTCTGGTCTCTAACATAGATTTTTTTCCTATGGTTCTAAATTAGCGGTTATGTTTCACAGTTCTTACGGCCAGAATATAACCACAAGCGTATATCTTGGCGAGACCCTGTTCTGTATTACAATCTGTATTTTTGGGTTGATTCTCTTCACACTCCTGATTGGTAACATGCAAGTAAGATGCAGAGCTTATTCATGACTCTGCAAAACATTCCAGTACAGAGACCTTGTTTTTTTTTTGTCTTTCTAATTTGATTTTTAACTTGGTGGAAAGACTTCTCTACAATCGATGTCTGTAAGAGTTGAGGAATGGAGAGTTAAGCGACGAGACACTGAAGAATGGATGAGACATCGTCAACTACCTCCAGAGCTTCAAGAACGAGTCCGTAGATTCGTTCAATACAAATGGCTTGCAACCCGAGGCGTTGATGAAGAATCAATCCTCCATTCTTTACCTACAGACTTACGCCGCGAAATTCAGCGCCATCTCTGTCTCGCCCTTGTCCGCCGGGTACATACTTAACTCTGTCCTCACACAAAATAAAACGGTTATGGATTTTATTGTTTTTCATTTCAGAAATCACACGGTTTTGCTAAGTGCAGGTCCCCTTCTTCTCTCAAATGGATGATCAACTTCTTGATGCTATATGCGGTTGCCTAGTCTCGTCTTTAAGCACGGCCGGAACCTATATATTCCGTGAAGGCGATCCGGTGAATGAGATGCTATTTGTGATCCGAGGACAAATAGAAAGCTCAACAACAAATGGAGGAAGATCTGGTTTTTTCAACTCCACTACTTTAAGACCAGGCGATTTCTGCGGCGAAGAACTTCTTACATGGGCCTTAATGCCAAACTCCACACTCAATCTCCCGTCTTCAACCCGAAGCGTTCGTGCCCTCTCTGAAGTCGAAGCCTTTGCCTTAAGCGCAGAGGACCTCAAGTTCGTTGCTCATCAGTTCAAACGTCTTCAAAGCAAAAAGCTGCAACACGCTTTCAGGTACACCATACATAGGATTCTTGTGCATGTGCTAAATGGGTTCGGCCGGGACCTGATTTAGACCCGACCCTGATTTTATCAAATGAAGCTCACGGGGCGGTTCGCATACTGGTTCACATTTTGGCTCACTGTAGCATCCAATCATAACCCGAAATGTATCTTGATATGACGAATCCGAACGGAGCTAAATCTAATTTCATACGTTTATTTTTTCAGGTACTACTCACATCAGTGGAGAGCATGGGGAGCGTGTTTTGTCCAATCCGCATGGAGAAGATACAAGCGAAGAAAGCTCGCGAAAGAGCTCAGCCTTCAGGAGAGTAGCGGATCCTATTGCAGGGATGAAACAGGTTACAACGAAGAAGACGAAGAAACTAGAGAATATTACTATGGAAGCGACGGAGAAGATTTCCAAGGCGAGAGATTATCAGGGGACAACACAACCAACAACCAAAATCTGGGAGCAACAATCTTGGCATCTAAATTCGCAGCAAACACTAGAAGAGGCACAAATCAGAAGGCTTCAAGTAGTAGTACTGGTAAGAAAGATGGATCTTCAAGCAGTTTGAAAATGCCTCAACTATTCAAACCAGATGAGCCTGATTTCTCTATAGATAAAGAAGATGTTTAGAAGAAACAGTGTGATACGTTTGGTTTTAGATGGTAAATAGTGTTAGGAAATCTCATAAATATTTCAACTTCTAATACTTTTGTGTTTTTCGTTTCCGGTTGAGGATGTTAGATATAGCAAAAGAGTGTAGAGTAACAATACATTGTTCTTAAACTGTTTCGATGTTATTTGTATTTTTTTTTTCCCTCATATCAGATACAGTTTTCGCATACAAACTCACAATGAGATCATTCAAAAGAACAATAAGGTGAGCTTCTTCGGATTGAACAGCGAAGAATACACTCAAAGATAGCAACTTTGTGAGATTGATCAAACTCAGGGAAAAATAAGAACAGATCTCATAAAAGCACACTACTGAATCTGAATGCAATTGAAAAGCTTGAAACTTTTCAATTAACTAAAACCAAAACCCAAGAATTAGAACTCCGGTATACATCCTCTATTCTAGACCTGTTATTTTGGGGTTGGTACTAAGCCAGACATTTTGATTGATTTAATTGGTAGAATCCGGTTCGGTTATCCAAACTTCAATCTTTCTGTTCATCACTTGACAGTTTACTATTTGTCTCTCTACTCTTGCATAGCTCTTCAAGAAGCGAATTCAAATTCTTCCAAGACGAACCAGTCCCTGGAGGCAAAGCTTTTTTTGCCATTTCTGCATACTCTTTGGGCATGTTCTTTTGTTCATCCAGCAAGTACGTCTAGATGCAGATACGAGATGCCAGTTCGTTTTTGTCAAAATAAGAAGTGCATCTGGATGTAAAAACTGGATGCAAAATGAAATGCATCCAAAATAATTGGATATTTTGGATGCACTTAAAACTAGAGTTTGGATGCACCAAAGTGCATCCAAAATTACAAAAGTCTAAAATACCCTCATTTACAATCAAAAATTAAAATATTTATCCCACCAAAAAATAAAATTTAAATTATTTATATTTTATTATTTTCAAGAAAAAAAATTACGTTATTATAACGGAATCGCAAAATTCCACTAAAACTACAAAATAACGGTTTCCCGCCAAAACCGCCAAAAAGCAGTTTCTCACCAAAATAAAAAAATAGAGTTTTTCTGTAAAAACTTCAAAATAACGGTTTCCTGCCAAAACCGCAAAATAGCGATTTCCCGCCAAAACCGTAAAAAGCAGTTTCCCGCCAAAACCGTTAAAAAGCGGGTTTACGCCACAACCGCAAAATAGTGGTTTCCTGCCAAAACCGCAAAATAGCGGTTTTCCGCCAAAACCGCAAAATAGCGGTTTTCCGCCAAAACCGCAAAATAGCGGTTTTCTGCCAAAACCGCAAAATAGCGGTTTCCCGCCAAAACCGCAAAAAGCGGTTTCCCGCCAAAACCGCAAAAAAGCGGTTTCTCACCAAAACCGCAAAAAGCAGTTTCCCGCCAAAACCGCAAAATAACGGTTTCCCGCCAAAACCGCAAAATGTTTTTATAAAATTTAATTATTTCATTAAATCGAATTTTATAAGTTATTTAAATATTAATTTGATAATTATTTAGTTGTAAATATAATTTATATTAAACAAATTGTTATAAACATAGAACATGTCATTTTTAGTCATTTGGTTTTAAAATGCATCCAAATAAAATAGGAAAACACACAAACAAACATAACTGCATCCAAATGTAATTTCTAGATGCAAAAACTAAACACATAAACGAATTGCGTCTGGATGCTGCATCCAAATACTGCGTCTAGATGCAGTTTCTAGACGCTGCACCCAGATTCACAAACGAACGGGCATTTTCACATTCTTCCTCGTAGTCTTTCCCATCTCTCCTTCCATCAATTTTTTAACCTAAATAACCCCAAATAACAAATAAAATGATGAAACCAAAGAAAAATAGGCTTCTATTTTGTTAAATTGTTGGTTAAAAAGCACAACTTTGGTTACGATATTTAGTGCCATATTCTAATAAATATTAGATTCGTTCAAAACATTTTGATATCTATCATACCTTTCGACTGAGTTCTTCTCTTGTCACGAGCCCTTTGACACTTCCATCTTCAGTTTCGATTCTTAATCCGATCTTTAGCTCCTCCACAACCAACTTCGCATTGAGCGGCTGCTCCGCCATCACTGGCCACGCGAGCAGTGGAATCCCGGCACATATACTTTCTTGCGCCGAGTTCCATCCACAATGGCTCAAAAACCCTTTAACACTTCCATGTGACAGTATCTCCCATTGGTCCACCCAATCTCTCACAATCATCAAACGCTCTCTCACTCTCTTTTCCAACCCTAATTCTCCCTCAATCACTTCTTCTACGTCCTTTCTCGTGACCCACAAGAAGTTTACCTGAGTTAAACAATCAAGACCACGTAAATTAACAAAATACCGATCTTTGTCAGTCCACATATGCATTAATGAATAATATACGGTAAAATTTAATGCCAACAACTTGTAATGTTTTTCGCATTCTATATCAAATTTTACATGGGTTGATAGTTGATACTAATCAAAATATTACATGCATGGAAGAAAATCTCACTTGTATTTGTATATATACATATTCACACATACTTATTTACATAAATACTAGTATTGTTGAAGTTAAAAAAAAAGTATTATTGTTAAGTTAAAAAAAAATACTATTGTTTTGAACCATTTTTAATGATAGTGCAATTTTTTTTATATTTTATCCCGATAATCTAAATATGTCATAATCTGGCATCGATTGTTTTACGTACCTTGGAATCTTGCAACCCAAATACTGTTTCCTTGAGCTGCTCGTTCGAAATCTCCGCCTGCGTTCCAAACGCCACATACAAAACCGGACGTCCTTCCACTAGCTTCCGGTCCAACCAATGAATCCAGCTCGGTTTATCACTCTCCGGTTTAGGAGGATCTACTAAACAAAAGGCCCAACACACCACGGCTTGGGCCCATCGTTAACACGGAGCCCGAAGTCAACGAAGTTTGACTCGAGCTCATAAAAGCTGTTCACTATGACTCCACGGCTTTTCTTCGTGGACACAGCTTGGTCCATGAATAGCTCAAAATCTGGACCTGATTGATCCGGATCGGTGAATATCGAGGGGAAATCGCATTTCTTAACCACGATCCATGGAAAATCCGGTACAGTAACCGGTTCGGTATCGGATTTAACAATTTCCGGCTTTGTAAAGAGTTGGTGTACCGAAACGGAGGAGAAGATAGCCGATGCGTAAGAGTTCATGCCGAAGAAGGCGAGTCTCGGGATCTCGAATTTAGCGGCGGATTCCAATGCCCACCATAGGAATCCATCGGAGACCATAAAAGAAACTTTTGGAAGATTCTGAAGCGTTTCTTCGAAGAAAGGCTGGAGAGATTTGGTTGCGCCCGTGAAGGGCACGTAGAGCGACATTGATGGGAGCTTGTCGGTGCTCTCGACGCCTGGAGGGATTCCGGTGATGTTTTCCGGGAAAGGGAGGGAGATTATTTTGATAGATGATGTGACGTCGGAGAGGAAGTTTGAGACGAAAGGTTGGTTTTTTGGGGTGGTGAAGACGGTGACGAAAATTCTTGGTCCTTCGTTGTCGTCGGAGCCGGAGATGACACGGCGGTGACGGAGGAGGAGACGGGCGAATTGGAGGAGAGGGATGGTGTGGCCCTTTGACATGTAAGGGAAGAGAACCACATGAAAAGGTGATGATGCCATGTTTTTGTTTTCTCAATTAACATTGTTTGCACAAGACTTGATTTTATAGGTCGAGTTTTTACTTAATTTGTTTTGTTTAAAGAGTTTTACCGCCATAATTGTGTTTCCAAAATGTAGTTATTGTTTTTTTGACTTGATGGTTCCAAAGAAGTCAATTACTTGTAGTCATAGAAAACTAGAACTAGAACTTACGAAACAATTTTTGGTTTTCACTACAAAATAATCAAAATATTTAGTAGCAGTCCATAGATAACCATAAAATAACCATATTCAGTTCTTCTTTAATTTTACCCTCTATATGAGATACAGTCTTTTAAGAAGAAAGAACAGAAAAAGAAGAGTAAAGAGGATAAAACATTAATTTGGTGCATCAGCGTTAGACAAGTATTAAAATATGAGAAAACGACGTTTTTCACCTCAAATTAATGATATAGTTGTAGATCCACCCCAAGTTTGGACATGGATACAGATCCCCTTAATTTGAAAGTTTCAGACGTATTTTCCCCCAATCTGAAACATCGAAACCTATTTACTCATAATCGTTGGTTTTATTGGTTATTGTTTACAAACCGACTAAACCTAAACCTAAACCTAAACCGAACAAAACCCAATCCAACCAGTTATGACCCGACCCGACTCTATTTTCTTCTTCACCGGTTCGTTGAAAAAAAAAATCCAGATTTCTCTTGATTTTCCCGTGATCTTGAATCATCGGAAAAGTGAAGAATTTTTTGCCCGTGAACGAATCGCCTGCAATTAAAGCACGATGGAGGAAACACCGGCTTCCGACGAGAATCCCAGCGAATATTCCGGTGATGCCGTCTCCTCCGAATCTCAACCCAATAACCACCGCAGACTCGCCGCTGCTCCGTTGAGGGATTTCTCCACAAGTCATCTAGAGGGAAGTATCTCCACAGTCCATACAGCACCAGGCTCATCTGGCGATTTGTAGCGGAAAATCTGATGATAATATTGTTAAACGCCTGTGTCATTCAGGATTGGTGGCATCACGATTCTTCAGAAAGGGAAATCTGATCTTAAAAGCAACGGGGAGACAGTCCCTCTAAAACCAAAAAATTCAAAAAATTCCAGCCCCTATGAGAATCCAGCCATCTTGGGTTGCATAGCTGCATATGGCCTCCTGAGAAAGGTTGCATCTCTGGCTTTTACAAACCATAAGAGATCAACTCTCACAAGCGACATTATTGAATGTTTAGGGACGAGGTATGTATTTCTTTCTTCTTTAAATTTGCTGCATCAGAGAATCCACAAAAAAGTATGTCTCAGTTGTAATATTTTTGGTGTTTTTACAGTTTGGAGGATATCTGCCATGCATATATATCTGCAGAACAAATGAGCTAGAGTTGTCTTGCCTTCTACTACATCTTATTGTATGTGAGAAACTTTAAAATGTTGTTCATGTTTCTGTTCTCTTGTGTCTTTTTTCCTCAGTCATGTTCTTCTCAATAATGAAACCTGAACGTTGTGATTGCCAAATAAAGATTACTACTCAATCAATGCTCAGAACCCATTCTCTGCAACGTTTGAGAGTGTAGACAGATTGAGAATTGCGAGATTTACTGGAAAAACAAGTTTTGAACAAAAGATACAAGTATCCAAGAAAGTGGATTTTGGGTTTCTAAGACATAACTTATTAGGATGAAGACACTAAAAACACCATAAGAGACAGACACATGCTGTACAAAGAGAAGCAAAAGATAACAGAGAGACAACACTACACACATCATCACCAACCATTGATAGCGATGAATTGCTCGAGTTTCTGGAGATTCTGAGATCAATCGTTCGAAGCTCCGAGCACTGAGATATCGTCGGCGGAATCTGACCGGTTACGAGATTATCGGGAATTCTTAGCTCCTCTAATGAAGCTGCTCCATGACATAAATCCGGTGGAATCACTCCGGAGAATCGATTCGAGCTGAAATTGGGGCATATTTTCAGCGAAGGCAATGAGACTGAGTTTGGGTCTGGGTTCTTTTTTTTTGGATCAAATCTGGGTTATTTCTTTAATCTGGTCAAATGTGGTTAATTTTCTTAATCGGGTTAATAAATCGGTTTAGTTCCGATTTTAAATGGTTAAATATCATTCGGTAACAATAAATCGACATAAATCATGGTCTGTGTGGTTTAACGTTTCAAACTTATATCTTGTGTGTAAATACGTCTGAAACTTTCAAATAGGGGGGAAATACGTCTAAAATTTTCGAATTAGGGGGATCTGTGTCCAGGTTCAAACTTGGGGTGGATCTACAACTATATCATAAACTTGATGTGAAAATACGTCGTTTTCCCTTAAAATATCACCAAACATAAAGAATCAATAGTAGACTTTAGATCTGAACATTAAACTCTTTGATTGTGAAATTATGAACTCAAGAAAATGAACATATATAAAATACATATTTACCATTAAACTAAATGAAATCTTGAATATTTGGGACCAAAATTTATATAATATGAGCAAGAGCAAGATATATATATATATCTTGTTACTGTTGATTGTCGAAATCACAAAGGTAAAGGAATTGGAATATGAATCGGTATTTCGTTTTATTAAATCGAACTCGTCGGAGTTTACAAAATATTCGAAGATCGGTAATGAGATTGAGACTGAATCTCGAGCTCTCGTTTTTCTTTCTCTCTCCTCAATGTAATCGAGATTTCCTTATTTATAAGCCTCTTCGGCGGCTCCGACATATCCCGGGAATTCGGGAAAAGTTCCGTGAATCCCGGATTAATATCCTAATTGTTCTTCCTTTTCCGTACTTTCCGTAAAGTTCCCCGACCGCACTTTCCGTAAAGTTCCGTGAATGCACTTTCCGTAAAGTTCCGCGAATGCACTTTCCGTAAAGTTCCGCGAATCCCGGAAGTGGGTTCTGATTATGACGGGTTGATACCGACGCTCGGCATGTTGCAGGTCGATAACCGTATGTTGTTCTTTTCTTTACCGATCTCAGACCGTGGTTGATCGAATTTAGACGAACTGATCTCGGTACCGAGATGAGGACCTGACTCTCATATTTACAATCGATCATGATAAGTTCGACTTGATTTAAGTTCGGTGGGTGTTGCTTTGCGAACTTCCTTGCCGATCTTGAACCGTCGTTGATCGGTTCGTGGTTTGCCGATCGGGATTCAAGTTCGGCAGTCCTTCGGATTCTTTATCGAGCTTGTCGGTTGTCAGTCTTTCGTGGACCTTTCTTTCAAGTTCGGCGGTCGGCGATCGTTTCGTGCTCTTCTTCTGGGTTCGAACTGTCGTTAGCCGGGGTTAATTGGGTCGGTCTCGGTTCATGCCGGGCTAAACCGGAAAGTGCTAAACTCACCACCAACAGTTACCATATGGAAGGAACGGAATGGAAGAATCCACAACCGGCCACACCATACAGTTCTCCATCTAGCTTACATAAACGATAAGGACATCCGCAACCATATAATCAGTCTCAAATCAGGCCTGGAAGATGAAAACAACGTCCTTTTCCAACGTTGGTCCAGCATGAGTACTATCCCTAATCACTGAAGGCAAGGATTTTCCCTCCTTTGTATTAATAACAATGCCTAAACAAAAATAATGTATAACTAAGACCTGTTTGGCATTTTTTGCCAAAATTTTGTACTTTTTTTTTTTATTGATCAATAAATTATAACATTTCAACAAACAAAAAAATATATCTTGTTACCTAGTTTTTCTTTGTTTTGAAAAGTTATACTGTAATATTAAATGCTGTAAGACAATTTTTTTTTTTCCATTAAACACGTCTCTGCATGCCAGTATGGCAGTATGCAATTTATTACAACTTTTTGGACATGTGTTTTTATATCAGATTCTGCATGCCAGTATGGCAGTATGCAATTTATTACAGCTTTTTGGACATGTGTTTTTATATCAGATTCTCACGTAAGTAAAGTCCATAGGGTGAAAAGGAAAGGGGATGATAATGATAAACTACTCCTAGAAAATAGAAAAAATGTTTCATTAATATTTCTATACCGGGAAGTCCGCATTTCGATTCCCAAAAAACAATTTCTGTAGATTAATGGAGGCAAATTTATAAAGAAATCTTCAGTGTGGGACAAGTTGAGCCGTTCATCGTGATCGTTAGATCTTTGTGGAGCGGGTAACATTGTCTGTTGTAGAATTATATTTGTAATAGTTCACATAATTAATTCGTTCAGTGTTTTAAAAAAAAGTATAAAAATGCTAAATTTTTTAAAATAAAAGAACATATCGAAGAAACGAAAATCTCCGAAATTCTATTTCAATATTTGAAATGAGTTTAATAGATTGAGAAATACCCTAGCACAAACAATGTACATATGAAAATAAATATGAAAAATCACCGTCTTACGCACTAGCTCCAAGCAACGTTCTCTTAAACTTTCCCTTGAGGAAAGTACCATCTACAGCAATCGCTCTTCTCATCAGCTCAAAACCTCTTATCGATTGACCAAAGGGAACAAAAGTGTATTTGAATTTTCCATTATCATCCATCTCGAGATAAAGCTTTGATTCAAGGTTTTTCTCATTAACATATAACAACCATTTTGAGAGGTTGTAATAGCTATCATTAGGAGTCCCTCTTATTAAATTATGAACATACTCTTTCACTCTCCAAGTTGCTGCAAAATCCCAAACACTTTGGCATAAGCTTGCCTATAGATTCATCATCAAACAAACATATGAAAAAATTGTGCTACTATAGTTATTTTCAACTACTAATGCTAAATTTGAAACAAAAGTTATAAAATGTGCTATTTTGGTTAATTGCCGTAATAGATTTTCATATGTACATTGTTGTAATTACAAATGTACACTTCACATGATTCAGAACAAATTGCAATATCAAACTCTATTTTTGTCATTTTCATTTGATTGAAAGGAACGACACCGTTTACGTTATTTTTGCTCCGAATTTCGATTTGTAAAGCCGTCGCAAGACACAGTGGTGTAAACGATGGAAGACGACGATCCGAGCCACCAAGGCTTCGCTACCGAAACCCTAGAATCGGCATTGCAGAAGAAGCACCATGACATGCTCGAACGCCTCTCTGCTCGCCACCAAGCTCGAAAATCCGATTCACCTGACTCTTCTTCTTCTTCGTCTTCCACGCTCGAATCGACCTTCTCGATTCTCGCCCGATTCGCCGATTCCAAGCGGTCCATCGAGTCTCGAATCGTCGAGTCACGACTCGCCTCCTCCTCCGCGGATTCTTCCAAGCTCAAATCGGATCTCGCCGAGATCTCATCAGCGATTGACAATCTCGAGAAGCTTCTCGCTGAGAACTCCTATTTCCTTCCCTCCTACGAGGTTCGATCCTCTCTCAAAGCTATATCTGATCTCAAACAGAATCTCAAACTGCTTACATGTGGCACTGCACCGCTTCTGTAATGATCGGTGCAGTGCCACATGTAAGCAGGATTGCAAGTCGCAAGGTTATAGTACCGAGGATTGTAAACCTAATGGAACCTATAAGGCTTGTTGCTGCGTAGGAAAAAAGAAACAGATATTTGAAGAAACATTTCAATTGAACAATTAAACTGTTTTTTACATAGTTTTTAATTTGTATGAAAAATTATATTAAGAATATATAAGACATCGCTTTTCTTATTTTTACCATATGCACTACGTTAGAAATATGTCTCGTAATGTTTACTTGCGGTCCATGACATTGCTCTAACTTGTTTGAGAAGAGCCCATTGCAATATAATATCAGATTTTAAGTAATCAAAAATAACATATAGACAATTTTACAAAGGGCAATTCTACACATAACACAAATATCCACAATCGATAGACGGTTCCGTATAACAATTTCGCCCTTAACACATGGGACAATAACACAAAAAGAACTAGTAGTAGTATGTCCCTTCATGTATGAAACCCGAAAACTGATAGGAAAAGCTCAGGGCAAATTAAATTTTACACATATTAGATATATCAACACATAATTGCTTTGTCATCACTAAATAAGAATGAAAAATACGTCACGTATGTGTAAATAGAAGTAGCAACAAATAGGTGGTAACCAAAGGTTGTTAGATAACTGATGAAATCTCGGTGGCCAATCCATCACTAATCCATCATTTCGAAGCGACGTATATATTAGTATTTACTATCTTGTTAAGTAAAATCGCAACGGGGTTACCGATTTGCTATACATGGCGGCTAATTATATTTTAATTTGAAATGGTCTACATGCAGAGGATGAGACTAATGGTCATATATCCATCATATAGAGACCAATTTTATCTGGTAGCGATGGATTTACTATAAATGTGTTTTAGTTTTTTTTTTCTTTACAAATAGTCAAAGTCTTATATCATTTGAATCATTTTTCTACCAAAATTACTAGATGACAAATTAGATTTTACATATAGTCAATCCTAAATTCAATTCCTACCAAAATCTCTAATTAAATGTTCAAGAATTTATTTTTAGTCAAAGTCTCAAGAAAAATAAATTGGTTCAACGTATCCGTTTTATTTTAGTTAAGAATTCACATCTCCAATTGACTATATAAAAACCTATAAAAATATATACAACACCTTGCACATACAGTTAAACCAAAAAAAAATAAAAAAAATACAGACAACTACTTCAGAAAAAAATGGATAAGATCAGATCTTTAGGTGTTGTTAGTACCATCGCAATAATTTTGTTGTTGGTGATTGCAGGTTAACTAAAAGTATATATATTTTGGTGCTTTTACACAATACATTTTTTTTTAACCAATCTTTATTATTTTGCAGACCAAGCAGTCGCGATCACTGTTCCGGACATCATAATCCCGGACATCATAATCTGTTATGGACCGTGCAATAACTTTTGCGAATCGACTTGCAAAAGTCATGGTTATACATTCGGGTATTGTGAATCTTTTAAAGGCAAGTCGCATTGTTGTTGCAAATCACCAAAGAAGCAAATCTTTGAACAATCTGCTCAGTTGAACACCTAAACCTCTTTTGACATAGTTTTGAATTTGTATGATCACTAATAAGAACTCCAAATATAATAAATTGTGTTAAGAAGTTATAAGATATCCCTTTTCTTCTTTTTACGTATCATGAAGCAAGCCAAAACGTGTCATGGGTGAATATACTTTAACAAAAAAAATGAAGGTAATAACAGGTTTTCTTCTTTTTACGTATCATGAAGCAAGCCAAAACGTGTCATGGGTGAATATACTTTAACAAAAAAAATGAAGGTAATAATAGGTGAGGAATGGAATTAGCGATCACGTAGCTCACACTGGTTAATATCACCAAACGAATGGTTGATTTATAAAATGGTTCTTCATCACCATGAATGTGATACAAGAAAACAAGCAACATTCTACTGATTCTGAGCTAATAATATTCTCCAATGATTCAAGCGATGAAGTCAAACACAATAAAAAATGTAATCTCACTTTAATACATAGACACTTACTTGTTTAGAAAAACTGATTCTTTGGAGATGTCTCGCATAAATGACTCAAGCTTGAAGTAATTGGTACCTGTTGATTTTTGATCAAGAATCTCCATCGCCGGAAATAGAAACCAAAGAAAGCCTTTCTTCTTCCGGCAAAACGGACCAGTTAGGCGACTGTACGGCTCTCAGCCACAAGAAATCATCCACATTGGCCCAGCTCTTCGTCTCCTCCCCCAAACCCGCCGTCTTCAAGTCTTCCTCGATCCCTTCGTAATCCAAACGGTAAGGCGCGAATCTGACACCCTTGCTGTCTTCGATTATGGGACGACTCCTTACTCTCAGGTAGAAATCACTCTTCCTGGCGCAATGGATCCTGATCTGATGCGAGGCCAGCACAAGAACACAATCCTCTACGTCGTCGATCAGAATCGAACCAATCACTGGACCTGTGTAGACATTGCAGTTCTTCAATCGGTGAAGGAAGAGAGCGTTGACAGTTCCGGTCAATTCTACTTGACAGGAATCAAGATCCGACAATGTATATTCTCCGATGGACGACCCTTTGAAACTTTTCACCAGAGTCTCTTTGTGTTTGTTCCTGAATCCCGGAGAATCGCGTACGGGAGCTTTCGGAGGTGAGACGATATCGGGGTTCTTGATCTCGGGGAGTTTGGATTCCGGCTTTGTAGAAGACGCTTTGCTCTTGAACGAGAATTTCTTCTTCGGGACTAACTCGCCGGAGAGGCTATCGAGACTCTGTTTGAGATCAGATACAGCTTTGAGAGAGGATCGAACCTCGTAGGAGGGAAGGAAATAGGAGTTCTCAGCGAGAAGCTTCTCGAGATTGTCAATCGCTGATGAGATCTCGGCGAGATCCGATTTGAGCTTGGAAGAATTCGCGGAGGAGGAGGCGAGTCGTGACTCGACGATTCGAGACTCGATGGACCGCTTGGAATCGGCGAATCGGGCGAGGAACGAGGAAGTCGATTCGAGCGTGGAAGACGAAGAAGAAGAAGAAGAAGAAGAGTCAGGTGAATCGGATTTTCGAGCTTGGTGGCGAGCAGAGAGGCGTTCGAGCATGTCATGGTGCTTCTTCTGCAATGCCGATTCTAGGGTTTCGGTAGCGAAGCCTTGGTGGCTCGGATCGTCGTCTTCCATCGTTTACACCACTGTGTCTTGCGACGGCGTTTACAAATCGAAATTCGGAGCAAGAATAACGTAAACGGTGTCGTCCTTTCAAGCAAATGAAAATGACAAAAATAGAGTTTGATATTGCAGTTTGATATAACTAAAACAAAACCATAATGACATTGAGATGGGCCTAAATACTCAGGAGCTAATTTTTTGTTGGGCCTTTTCTCAGCATAAGACCACAAAAATATAGATAGATAAAGTAGTGAATTTAAACCCAACGTGTCTGTAAGTGTTAGTAAACCTTCGACTTCATTTCGGGCTGCTTAACTTCTGCCTTTTTCGATGGAAATAAGGAAGCGGAAGAACGCCGACGGCGACGCGTCAGTTAACGGCGAAGATGATCGGAATTCGTTTAATATTTCTTCCAAATCAGGTCGAATACGATCTCCGAGTCGGATATTCTTGTTCTGCCTCGCGTTTCGTGTGGTAAATGCTTTGTTGATTCAGACTTATTTCAATCCTGACGAACATTGGCAATCCCTTGAAGTAGCTCATCGTACCGTGTTCGGGTAATGTTTTCAAACGCTATCTTTCTAACCTCTAGTTTTCAATCACACTCTTGCTCTATTCGTTGACTGTTAAGTTGGATTCGTGGGAAATCGATTGAACCTATCTGGATTCTGTGCTGCTGAGTGTTATTAGTTTTGTAATCAGATCTGACTGCTTAGTTCGATGATCATTGTTATTAAATTTGTCTCGGAGCATAAATCACATAAGAGTCAGTGATTTTCAGCTAAGATTGCCATTTTAAGATTGTTTCTTGATTTATCATAATGACACAGTTATGGTTATTTGACATGGGAGTGGAAGAGAGGAATAAGAAGCTATTTGCATCCCATGGTATTCGCATTCTTGTATAAAGTTCTCGAAGTTACGGGCCTTGATACTCCCTACGTAATGGTCAGTAAAATCTTATTAGTTTGTGGACTGAACTTTTCGATGATGCAAACTTTTTTTTTTATCTAATACGTAGCAGAACCTGGTAATATTGAGTTTTAATATACGGTTCTCTAAAATCCGATTCAATTGAAATTCCAATAAGGTTCCCAATTTGTCAAAACGGAGTAGTGGGGTTGTCTCTGACTCTTTCTTCTACTTGTGTTTTAGCAATTTTAGCTCTCACTGTGTTCAGATAAAGGTAGATAGAATGGTTTATGTGTTTTTTTGGTCGAAAAAGAAAAGAAAGAAAGAATGGTTTATGTGTTACAACCCTTTCCTTTCTTTGCAGAGCAAATCCCCACGTCTCATGCAATCCATATTTTCAGCTATTGGTGATCTCTATTTGTATAAACTCTCAGATGCTCTATATGGAGAAAGTGTTGCAAGTTGGTCTGTATCCTTTCTATGTAGCATACTAAGTCAATTGCTTAATTTTCTTGAACGGTATGGCAATGTATTTGCGACCAATGAAAATTACAAGATTAGTCTAGCTAGTAAAAAACAAATATTACCTACATAAGTGACCAACCCACCGTTACTTAATATTTGATAGTACCCTACTACCCTTGCAATGATAGGTCAATGGGAACCATAAGTGAGTTAGATTCCCAGCTTCAGTCCTATTTTGAAGAAAGACCGAGATAAGTCTGTTAGTGGTTGCCATGAAGATGTCCTGAATAACCGATTCCCTCTTCTCATTGAATTTGTTTTTCTGTTTCCTGTTGTTGTTTTTGAAACCCAGTCTTTCTTAATTTGTATTTGCCATATTATTCCGGATTGCTTCCTTAGCGTTTTGGTAGCTCTTTTGTCAAATGGCAAACTGGTTCATGTTCTTCTGTTTGAACCGCACTTTTTCAAACTGTTTGGAGACTGTTCTGACCATCATGGGGCTGTACTACTGGCCTTCGATTAGAGATTCTTCAAAGGATCCCGTGAATCGGAAGTGGGGTTTGGTCATAGCAGCACTGGCATGTGCCATAAGACCAACAAGTGCAATCATATGGTTATTTGTTGGGATGCTCGAGCTATTTCTGACGCGTAATAAGGTCAAATTCATCATTCTAGAGGTGATTCCGATTGGGTGAGTTTAACTCTGTGGCTGTCTCTTGAATGTTTCATTTTAATGTTTGCTTTTGAAGATTTCGTTGCGCTTACTTGCTTCTGGTGTTAGGTCTTTGGTCCTCGGTTTCACCTGTTTATTAGACCGTCTGATGTACGGCTCGTGGGTCATTGTGCCTCTCAATTTTCTGAAGTTCAATTTCCTTTCATCCGGTGGAGACTATTACGGAACTCACCCATGGCACTGGTACTTCTCCCAGGGATTTCTTGTCATGCTTTTGACTTTCACACCATTCTCCATTTATGGAATTATCAAGTCTAAGAATCAGAAGCTTTCAGCTCTTATTCTATGGGTTTTAGCTGTATACAGCGTACTCGGCCACAAGGAATTCAGGTAATATGGATGTAGAGTGAGCCCTTTTTTCTTACATTTTCGTTTTCGAAAACTTCTCAAGAAACATCTTTTCATCATGAATTAAGTTTTCCGTGTCGTCTACTTAGAATATGAATGATAGGTTTGTGCTACCTGTGCTACCCATAACGTTGATATTCTCTGGGTATGCATTGGCTCAAATGGAGGCATCTGATTCATCATCATCATCATCACCATCAATCACAAAAAAAAAGCAAGTCCCTCGAAAGAACCATATCATCAAGTGGTCTCCTAAACTACGACTTTCAGTCTTTTTTTTGCTTGCTACCAATATCCCAATGGCATTATACATGAGTTTATACCATCAGGTATAAAATCAATCACTTGAGTGCTCTCTGTAGTTTCTGAGTTTACATCCTCTCTCTCTTAAATTGTGCTAAAAAGCAATGTTGTTGTTTCCAACAGAGAGGAACCGAGGATGCGATGAACTACTTATCTGAAGAAGCATACAAAGGGAGAGTAAAGAGCATTCTCTTTCTCATGCCATGCCATTCTACTCCCTATTATTCCACTCTTCATAGTAACATTCCAATGCAGTTTCTCGACTGCACGCCGAGGTAACGGATCACACCCCGGGTCACAGTTCTTGCTTCTATGTTATTCTTAAAGATTCTTCTTCTTCTTAAACAGTGAAGAGAAAGGAAAACTTGATGAGTCAGACCAATTCTTAATGGACCCTTTAAGTTTTGCGTCAGAGTTAGCTAGAAACTGGTCAGAGCCACCTAGTCACATTGTATTGTTTGCATCAGAAGCAACAAAACTCGGAGATTTCATGATCCAACATTCTTTTAAAGAGGCAAGTAGAAGCAAAGAACACACTTTTTTTTTTTGCATTTTGATGGACTACAATTTATT
Organism: Eutrema heterophyllum; assembly: GCA_002933915.1. Lineage (NCBI taxonomy): Eukaryota > Viridiplantae > Streptophyta > Magnoliopsida > Brassicales > Brassicaceae > Eutrema > Eutrema heterophyllum. The sequence goes on along the minus strand of PKMM01011750.1, from coordinate 336,535 downwards.
TTTGCTCACGATGAAACAGGTCAAAAGGTTTTTCCACGCGCATTTCAAAGTTGATCGAGATCTTCAATCCTCAGTTGTCGTCTATGCTATTGCTATACAAGACTGACTTGGTTTCTAAATCTTAACTTCGTGTCGTTTTGGGTTGTTTTAGCATTTTATTTCGATTCCCAAAAAACGCCGTGATGTTCTAGTGGTTTTTGTATGAACGAACGAGACGATTGTATAATATTTTGTTTTGTTTTATGACATCGACTATACGTATAATTTTGTCTCTTGTTTTTCTGCGTCATTTTAAGACGTTCCATACTTCCATTAATATATTTTGAACCCCTTGTTTTCTTGGGCCTTAGTAAACCAACGAGCCACGTGATCTGCAGGTGCGCACTTGAACTGACTGATCTCTTTAAAACTTGAGCTAAGATATATTTTTGAAGTTTGAACCACAACCAACCCTAAATCCTATCTTTAATCCACAATTTTCCGATGGAGATACTTCCGATTCCGGCGGAGAGCTTTAAGGTTGGGTTCATCGGAGCTGGAAAGATGGCGGAGAGTATTGCGAGGGGTGTGGTTGCCTCTGGTATGCTTCCTCCCCATAGTATCTCAACCGCCGTTCACTCGAATCTCAATCGACGTGACGTCTTCGAATCCTTTGGCGTCAATGTCTTCTCGAGTAGCGAAGAAGTAAGTCGTTCGTTCGTCTTCACCTTTCCTTAAATTAAGGTAGTCTTAGAGAGAGCGAGAGATTTTCATTGGAGTAAAACATGAAATTTAGTGGTACGTTGTTGTTGTTGTGGTGTTAAACCAGGGAACCAATGTGTGCTGGAGTGAAAACTAATCGAAACTGACGATCTTCATAATGACAGGTCGTTAAAGAAAGCGATGTTGTGATATTCTCTGTGAAACCCCAAGTTGGTATATTTCTCCATTTCTTCTCTGTTGAATAATCACAATCGAATAAAAAACGTATGTGATCTATGATCCATTCATCAATTGGATTTAGTTTTACCTAAAGCTGTACCTGTCATATGCAGTTAAGAAGGCAGTCACGGAATTAAGGTCGAAGCTCTCCAAGGATAAGCTTCTGGTTTCGGTTGCAGCTGGAATAAAGTTGAAAGATCTACAGGTTTGCATCTTTGTAGAAATAAAGGGGTATACTTTGTCAGAGATTTGTTCAATGTTCATCAGTCCTGAACAATAAGCTTCTTCTTTTTCTTCTGAGTGTTAATGGTTCTGTCATTATCCATGGTGTTGCAGTGTCAGTGTTTGTATCAAACATTTTCTAGAGGACTATTTGTATGAAATGCTGAAATATCTCATTTTGTCTTATGTTAGGAATGGTCTGGTCAAGATCGATTCATAAGGGTGATGCCTAATACACCAGCCGCAGTTGGTGAGGCAGCTTCAGGTAGTTTCTCAGAGTCCTTATTTGTGCTATTTCTGAATTGTTCGTGATTGCTTTTCTCTTTGGAACTATCAAATGCTTACATATTGCTGCATAATGTCGTGTGTAAAATAGTAATGAGCCTCGGAACAGCGGCAACAGAAGAAGATGGAGCACTTGTCGCTAAGTTGTTTGGCTCGGTGGGGAAGATGTTAAGAGCTGATGAGAAAATGTTTGATGCTGTCACTGGTCTCAGGTACGTAATGGTTTCTGAATGGCGCAAGTTGTTCAATTCACTAATCAAGTAATACCAAATTTCTTTGAAATTTCAATCTCTTACAGTGGAAGTGGACCAGCATACATATACTTAGCCATTGAAGCTTTGGCTGATGGAGGAGTAGCTGCTGGTTTACCCAGAGAACTCGCATTGGGTTTAGCTGCACAAACCGTTAGTGAACCGACCCACACCGCAGCTTAAATCTTCTTCTTTTTTGGTGGTATTGAATATCGGAAACTAGAAAGAAAAGTCTGAGCTTTGTATCTTTTTTCTCTTTCTCTTGACAGGTTCTTGGAGCTGCAACAATGGTGAGCAAAACCGGGAAGCATCCAGGTGTGTTGAAAGATGATGTTACTTCACCCGGCGGCACTACAATAGCCGGAGTTCATGAACTGGAGAAAGGTTCTTTCCGTGCAACACTTATGAATGCTGTTGTTGCTGCAGCTAATCGAAGCCGCGAGCTCTCACAGAGCTAAAATATACATTATATAGTTGCGCTATTGCTCACCTCACGGATTCATCAAAATAAAGGGTGTTCTATTGCTTGTCAACATTGATTTTTCATCTACGATGGTAGAGGTGAAAATTATTTATCTCGACTCTGTATTGGTTATAAACTCGGATACTTTTTTTTTTTTAAGTATCCTTGGATCTAATAAAAGTCAACTTTCAGTGTTTGAGTATTAATAAGGTGGGAAACAATGTCAGCTTCAAAATAAATCGCATTATAGAAGAAAGCAATATCTAATTTGCATCAAACCATCTAATACTATGAGTCGAGGATTATTAATCTCAGGGAAGAAGCATAACAACAAGTCAATAATGATGTGAAGAATGGAGACTGAATCCTCAAAGAATCGGGATTAAACCAAAAGATTTAGGCTATCTTTCCAAATCTTGGTATAGATATATACACATAAGAAAAGAAAAGAAAAAACAAAAGCACTGGTGAATACTGAAGAGAAGAAAAGAGAACACACAGAAAGAAACCAAGATTTTTTTTTTTTTTTTTTAATAAACGGTCTTCAATCTCTTTATCGATCCATAATTTGCCAATTTGGTAGATCATGCCCGGAGAATACCATGTAACCGTATGATCCGTAGCAAACGGTTTTTTCAACAAAAAAAAATATTCAAAATGTAGTAGAAAAGGTTTATAACTGAGATGAAGATGATGAACCTGTAGTAACCAAACCCTCCCGAGCAGTCACTGGCACAACATTGGTGACACGAAGCACGGCTTGTGCGCTTAAAGCCGACAGCTTTGACTGGCAGAAGATTTCCCAAGTAATTGGCTCTGCCTCTGGGATTTGATCTTCCTCTAGCGATGATGATGATGATGTCTCGGGTTTGATGAGAGGATGAGCTTTTTCATACACCGTCTGAAGCTCTAGTAGGACGGACCGTGCAGCCTCACGGGATTCAGGGAGCTGATCGCTAAGCTGAGACGCGGCTGCTTGAACTAATTTGTCAATTCCATATTCTTTAATACCTTCAACGCCCTGGAACATGTATATTTTAGCGCAAAGAGTTGTTGGAATTGTTACATAACACGAGATGCCTTTTTGAGAGATATATCTGGAAAGAACAGAAGTTGAACTTGTATTACCAGTCGGGGAACACTTCGGGAGAAGCATAATGATGCTTTTGCACGAATCCGAGGATTTCTGTTATTGAGACAAGGTTGCAGCTTTGGTAACAGCAAAGTTGGGGAAACATATTTGGTCATTGATGTTAAAGCTTTCTCTGCTGCCTCGCAGACAAACCTTTTGTCTTGGGAAGACTTGAGGAGGAGTTGAGTAAGCTGAAAGCATAGTGTATGAAACGTTGTAAGAAGAAGTAAAATTCAATCAGCGAACACAGTGAAAGAGTAAAAACAGATAAAAGAGTTACCAGAGAATCCAACAGATCTGTTATATGGTTGTTATATGCACTGAAGATGTCTGCAGATGTCATGCATGCGGTTTTACATACCGCGCTTCTTGGATTTTTCAGTGATTTCACGACGAGTGGGATCACTTTTTCGCTGTTGATATCATGAGACTTGTATTTTTCAATCTACTTTAAGAGATAATAAAGTCAGAGACACCAGCGTATAGAACAGGACTTACAGCATATGCAGCATTGCTTCCTTGTGGAATATTGAAAGCCGACGAACATTATTTAGAGCATCACAGACTGATACCCAATCCTTGGAGTCAAGACCAGCTAGAACCGACTGAAGAAATGAGACCAAACAGATTCATCTTGCGTAAGCAATCATATTTCCAATCTCCACATAGATGGATATAACAGTTATGGACCTATGGTTGTAATGATGATAATGGGATTTAATGTAACCATAACACAGAAGCACAGACAGAAAAAAAATACCTTCAGAACTGCATCAGCATCGTCAACATTATCCAAGTTCTCGGATTCAATATATTCAACTTCCACGGTAGCTTTCTCTGCCTCGGGTTTCTCTGTTTCTACAACGTTAGGATAACTGGGATCCAAACAGGCAGCGTTTGGTAATGGTCTATCTTCAGATTTTCCATTCATTTTTCCAGCACAAGGCTTGGTTAAGCTTGCTTTACATTCACTCATCTTCTCAGTAACAGGAAGACTATTCAAATCTTTTAAAGTATTACTGGCCATGCGTGAAGTTACCTGCGTGAAGACAGAAATAAATCACCATCGAAAACAAAATACAGACAGTTACAAGAATAGCATGGAATTCGGTAACTGCAACTATTCAACGCAACATTAAATGCAATTACACTGCAAGGAGAAAATCTATGATCAAAACAATGAACACATTCTGAAAATTGTTTCCATAACAGCCTAGAGGATACTGAATTATCGTAATACTGTCACACTAAGCCTAAAGTGAGACACTCAAATCCGTTTCTAACTTATCACATAGCAATAGATCTTTGGAAATTACGCACAGATCTCGATGAATTCAAGATCAAAAAGTACTGTAACTCCACCAGCAAACTCCACTGCAGATTAAGAAAATTATTATCTGGTAAATGCCATCAATAGACCAGGAACAAAAAAGTAGAAAATCTGAGTAACTCTACTTGTCAACTTCACAGACTGTTTAATACGATCAAAGCGGACCAATTCAGCAGCAGAAACGGAACACAGCATAGATCTACATTTCGAACTCGAATTTCAAGCAATTTCACAATAACAACAAAAACACGATCTCACTCAAGAACACTGAGAGGATCTCAATTTGTTTCCAAACAAGTCCTCGCGACTCGCGATTCCAAATCCGATTCAAAATACTTTCACCGGCTAACAAATTCTAAGATTCGAGAGATCAAAACCACATGAAAATTACCTATACCAGTTCAAATTTGCATTACGCATTTACAGAAAATGGAGAGAGAGAGAGAGAGAGAGAGAGAGAGAGAGAGAGAGAGAGAAATGTACCAGCGAATCAAGCGGTGGCAAAACGCAAGCCTCTGAGTAGAAAAACTGAAGGAGGAATAGCGAAAATCTGTGGACTCGAAAATCGCCGACCTTAAAAATCTAAATAAGGAAATGAAATTTGAAATGCGAGTGAAAACGGAGAGAACGAAAGAGAAAACTAAGAGAGAGAGAGTCTTTAATTTTGTTGAAGACGAAAATATTAACCGGCGATGCGATGCACTTTCACGGGTCGTATTCATATGGTGTCGTTCGAAACGACGTCGTAGTCATATGGTGTCGTTCGAAACGACGTCGTATTCATATGGTGTCGTTCGAAACGGTACCGTATATGAATTTAAGTGGGACACATGTGCACAAGATTTATTTTGTCGGTTTATAGTTACCATATGCGATTGCCTCGCGGTTGAAATTAATGTTTTTTTTCTTTCTTGTTCACGTTATTCCCAAAATGTCCTCTGACTAAATATATTATTTCCAAATAAAACTCTTTTCTCATTTTGGTTAATTATAGGAGATTATTATGTTTATTTGAATAGTGTTGTTTGATTGGATGTTTGATATGACCCTCCAGCGCTAAAAACATCCTCATCAAGTCGACGACTGTCGTTGTGAATCTAGCATCATAATCTCTTAGAAATGTTTTTTTTTTTTCAGCAATCTTTTTTTTCTCAGCAATCTTTTAGAAATAATTTTTTAATCATAAATGTTGATAACAATGACTCCAAAAGCATGGTTTAGAACCTCTCAAAATATCTTTTAAAAAAAAAAAAAAAAAAATTTAATGTAAATAGAATTTTTTTTTTTTTTTACCAATGAAATTATTATTTTTTTAATGTAAATAGAAAAATTTTTTTTTTTACCAACGAAGATGTTTCATTTTCCTAAGAACCGGTTCTAAAATCTTTTAAATAAGAATCTTTCTAAACTTCTTTCACATATTTTTTATTTTATTTCATTATTTTAATCTTAAAAACCTTCTCTTGAGAACCATCTGGTCTAAATGTCTATATTTTTTGGATACACGAAAATATGGTAGGTCTAACCGCTTTAAATTCATATCGTACTTCACTATATAAAATTAAATTCAAATCTGGTCAGATCCGTATAATAACTAGCTTGAATCATTTGTAAGATTGAGAGATTGAGCTTTCACTAGTGAAAAATAGTGTGTGGTTTTAAGATTAAGTTTGATAAATAGTGAAAAATAGTGTGGTTTAAGTTTCAAATATTACAAAATTCTGATTGAAAATTCATAAATTCTTTAATATATCATTTGATAATATGACGAAATAATTTTGCGATTATTATGTTAATATAGTCATGAATTGGAATTTTTCTTCTTTTTAATATTGTCATGAATGTATATGTTGTTATCAGATGGGAAAATCACAAGCATTTACTCAACATTCTACAGATCCAATGATAAGAAACAAGCATTATTCCGGTTGTGCTATGAATAAAAACATGTTTTTCAAAGAAATTTTGGTTTGAACATACTCTCATGTAGTAAAAAAAAAAAGACACATGCGATAATGCAATGTGGGGAATGGCATATTTGGAAAAGGAAAAAATAAGAAGTTGGCTGTCACCATATCTAACCACTGTTTGATGAAATTACAAATTGAATGATTAGCATTCCACCCTCTCTCCCATCCAGAGAAAATGAAAACAATATTTACATTATAATAGTTTTAAATACCCATAATATTGATTGATATAGTTGTCGAGAAAATATATATTAGTATAATTATGGACCCACGTTCCAAAACATTATACATATGTTGTCGTAATGCTGTACATTAGTTAGACTAGCGTCGGTGTGTGCCTAACCAGGTGTGAGTGAATCCGGTTCATTTTCGGTCACATTATCAAACATAAATATATATTATGTATTAGACCCACGATTCAAAGATATATATATATATATATATATATTTTCTTTTGTCAGCTCGTGGGATTCTTTCTCGAACTGGACAAACACAGCAACAGCGACTTCTCCTATTACTCTTAGAAGGCTAGTGGCTCAGGCGACGGTGTATTTCATTTGACGGCAACGCAACAACTTCTCTTCAACTCGCATACCGTTTCCCCAACAACGGTTTTCAAGGATATCTACCGCACTGTTCGTATCTCCATCTTCGCAGGAAGACATAGGCGCAAGTTCAAAGATTTCGTGTCTCTTCGGCTAATTTAAAAGATTTTTATTCTTCCTGAGATTTTTGTTCTTTGTTTTTTATTCTTTTTTTTTTGCCAAGGTAACAAATAGATAGGTTTAACTTTTTGTAAAGTCTCCCATTCATTCCTTTAATGATATTTACAGTTATAGCAAAAATAAATAAATAATAATATATATATTTTCTTTTGTCATCATAGGTCCACTGGGTAGCATTCATATTATGTATTAGACCCATAATTCAAAGATATCTGGGTTGTGACCATTGATAAAACCGCATTTAATTCGCATATAATTTTTGCTTTTTAGTAACGGATATAATTAGATTATAGTTACACATTTCGTCATGATTCTTATGGTCTTTACCTTTTCATTCCCAACGTGATCAAAAAAGCATATGACGACAAAATACCATCAAACTAGTAATCCGCGCAAAGGGAGTGAGATATCTATTAAAATTTTGTAATATCTGAATTTAAAATGATAATGTGGAACATAAAAATATAAAATTATGAATCTAATATGTAAACTATTTAAGCCACGATGATATAATATCTAGATATTGTTTAAATTTGATAAGGTTTGTGTGTTAATGATGTTGTGTAATTGATGAATGAAATGGTTATATAAAATAGTGTTATATTGTGCTCAAATTAAGAGTTTTTCACTTATTAAGAATATATAAATGAGAATTCAAAATCAAATGTCTCTTCAATCATATAACGTAATTTTGTATTTAGTTTTTAATTATCAGTAGCGAAATTATTTATTTCCACGAAAATTACTAATAGCGAAAATCACTCTTGCCACGAAAAACTTATTTTCCATGAAAATCTCGTTTTTATTTCAATTTTATTTGTAAATCACAATTTATTATGATTAGATTTGAATATGTAATTTAATTTGATTTGAATTTGAATATGTAATTAAATTTGATTTGAATTTGAATATGCAATTTTATATGATTAGATTTGAATATAAAATTTAATATGATTTGAATTTGAATATGCAAAATAAATGGTAATCTCAAAACAATTTAATCCATTTTGAATTCGAATTTCAAATTTGTCACGTGAATATTTGTTAGTACGTGTGTTTGATGAGACAATTGGCATCAAACTATATTAGCATCAAACTATATCAAATTAAAATATAGTTCGATGAAACCATTATCATCAAACTATATTATACGATTTATATCTCAATAATCATTAGTACGTGTGTGAGAGTTATAGTATACGTTTTATATAGTATACGCTTGATATCTCAATAATCATAACAATAATATGAATGCTATATTTCATATTATAATTTGAATTTGAATATGTAAAAATTTGTATGAAATGAAATATAACTAAGAGAATTTGCAAAAAAAAAGAAAAATTGAGCAAGTAAACATGAAACATAAAAAAACTCAAAAATATTTAGAACAATAAAAAAGAAATCTCAAAAACGAAGCAATATAATTCGAATATAAAAAACTCGTAGATAAAAATTTTATTTTAGAAAATGAAATAACTTATAAACTAATATTGATTTAACAATGTATATAAAATATCATAATGAAATTTATATGAGTATGCATAAGTATAATGTGAATGACATGAATGTAATTATTCTAGTAAGTTAAACATTTTTTGAAAAATGTCTTGAGAAGCTCTATGGTGATAACACGTTAGCATGACACGATTGTAAATCACATGTCAAACCAAAGTTATTTTTTAACAATCCTTCGCAATTAATATATAGGAGATTTTATGATTAAATTGTTACGAAGAGTTAAACAACGTCTATTATATCATCGTGGCTCAAATGATTTACAAAAGATCTATATATTAGATTCATAATTTAAATTTTTTATGTTCCATATTATCATTTTAAACTCGAATACTACAAAATTTTCATAAATATCTCATTCCGCGCAAAGCACGGATTACGACCTAGTTGTAGTTTATATCAATTAATTATTGAATATTCAGCATTTAATTTATAAAGATATTTTATATCTTCCATTTGCTACCAAGATATTTATTGAAAATTTAGTATATCATATTAACTATTTATGTAACATTATATTATTTCTCTCATATTTGATCTAATATTTGAAAAAAAAAACTAAATCATCACATCATCCATATAATAAAAAATCTATATTCTTTCATAAATATTATAATTCGTTTTTTTGTAAAAATGAACATTAATTACTCAAATGGTAAAGAAATATGTGTGACTAAAAAGTTACAGATCGAAAATAAAAATGTATGGTGGTTCGTTAACTTATTATAAAAAGACATAAAATATAAAAGTAAGAAATCTCACTTAACTTAATATAGTTTTTTTAATCTAGCTGTATAATTACACTAAAAAGATAAATATTATAAAGATTTAAATTTGATCAAATGTTTTTGTAATTATATTTATATACAAAACATTAACATATTCTAATAAATAAAATTAAAGTTAAATTTGATAAAAGATAAATGTTAACTTTCACCTCGCGGATAATCACCTAGTAAACATATATTCTGTATTAGACCCACGATTCAAAGAGATATATATCTTTTTTTTGTCATCATAGGTCCACTGGGTAGCATTCATATTATGCATTAGACCCATAATTCAAAGATATCTGGATTGTGACCATTGATAAAACCGCATTTAATTCGCATATTATTTTTGCTTTTGGTAACGGATATAATTCCATTATAGTTGCACATTTCGTCCTGATTCTTATGGTCTTTACCATTTCATTCCCAACGTGATCAAATAAACATATGACGACAAAATATTATCAAATTTTATGATTAAACTGTTATGAAGAGTTGAACCAAAAAAAAAAAGAAAAAAAAACTGTTGTGAAGCATTCATTCACACGAAACTTCATCGAATTGCTCTCCTCAAACTGTCATGGTCACTCACGGGTTTGTACGGTTGTGAAAAAACGAAAAGACAGAAGAATGAAAACAGAGAAGATTCAAAGGGAGAAGGAAGTGCACACACGAGTTCGTATTTTTTTTATACAAGGAAAAACTATAGCTAAACCAAATGTAATCCAATACTTAAACCAGCTCTCAGTCAATTAGATTCTTGTTGAGTTTCACCAATTCACGGTTCAACTCAAAGATCAAATATAAAAAATGCATCATCATAGATAGACTCAACATAAATGTAATGAAAATATTAACGTTACATGACTTGTTTGTTTATTACAAATTTTTCAAAAGGACAACGGGAGAAATCATTTATTTAATAGTACGCTTTGCCCTTGGCATACAAGACATGAGAGTTGAAAAAGCTTACCTGTACTGAGGAGCAAGTTCACCGTCCTTGACGATGTAATTCTGGGCAGGGAAGTCTTCTCCCTTAAAGTACCTCTCCAACATGTCTTTCGTCCCCGCCGCATATCGTAGCTGTTTTTTTTTTTTTTATTTTTAAAACAAAGCACCAAATATATCTCAATTACAGATTTGACTCGGACTATAATTCCAAAATGTTACCGTTAGATTAAAAGCCCAAGACTCTTGCAGATTAGTAGTGACCAAAATGACATGTGCATCTTTGGACTACATCACTAAACTTAACACAGCATATTTTGATTCGTTAACATATATTTTCAAAGCGATTCTTATGTATGATGATGGTCTGTTAACTCTTAAGGAAAACAAATATTACCTGGGCATCGATGGTGGTGCCGGAGATGTGAGGGGTCATGGCTTGGTTAGGCATGTAACGCCATGGATGGTCCTTCGGAGCTGGCTGCGGGTCCCACACGTCTCCGCTGTACCCTCCAATGTGTCCACTCTCCACCGCCTCCACCACCGCTTGCCTCTCCATGATGGCTCCTCTTGCGTTGTTCACTATCAAAACGCCTCTCTTCATTTTCCCTATCATCTCTTTGTTGAACATTCCTCTGTTTCAACAAGAACAAGAACACACTGGTCAAATCTCAGACAAACAAAATCTTGTTCGTGTTTGTGATATTAGCGTCCTACTTACCTTGTCTTCTCCGTGAGAGGAGTGTTGACAACTAGGACGTCGCATTTAGGTAGCATTTCATTGAGATTCTCAACGTACTTAGCACCAATCTCTTTCTCCAGCTCTGGTTCCATCTGAAGTCGGTCATGGTACAGTAAGTTACACCCGAATGGTTTCAACCGCTGTAGCAAAAGCCTCCCGATTCTTCCAGCTCCAACAGTTCCTACTGTCTTCCCTTCTAGATCATAAGCCCTATAGGCAATGCCCGCGACGTTCCACTCCCCATTGATGACCTGATTGTACCCTGGTAAGAAGTTGCGCATGAGAATCAGGATTCTCATGAGCTCATCTTCTGCTACCGAGACCACATTGCTTCCCGTGACTTCAGCCACAGTCAGGCCAGCAGCTGCAGCCGCCTGCAGGTCAATATGATCGGAGCCAATACCAGCCGTGAGGAGAAGCTGCAGGTTCTTGGCTTTCTTGATTCTTTCAGCAGTCACATAAGCCGGGTGAAAAGGGGTGGATATTAAGACGTGCAGATCCGGGATATGTTTCTCAAGTTCTGCCATGTATAAGAGTAGCATCAGAGGAACCACAAACTATAAAACAAAAGAATCAAGATTTTTGATAATCTTCAATTAATTGTTGCAAACTACTCACCGCAGTCTGGGCCTTCTTTGTCATCGGTGACAATGTACTGATGTCCTTGTGATCCTAGCCAGTCGCGGATTCCCAAGGCATTCTCGACGCAGCCAAGGAAGTTAGGATTCTTGGAAGCGTATTCGTTGGCCTTGTAGAAAACCCCAACAATCTTTTTGCTATCACCAGAAGAAGCCTGTTTTCATAAGCCAGTTCAGGAAGCTATTTAACATATATGTAGTAGTTTATAATATACACATTTCAAAGAAGATGAATACATATATAGGCAGGAAAAAAAAACTCCAAGCATTTAAGAACTACATAAACTCTGAAAATCATCAAAAAACCACTCAATTACTAATATACAAAGCCCAAACGTTTATAAGCTCGTTAAGAGGCCCAAAATATTAGATAGCCAACTCAAACATCCTTTCGTTTGATAATTCCAGAAAGGTACATCTTGTAGTCTTTGCTTCCAGAATGAAAAATTTAGCTGGCTAATCAGAACGACAGTAGTGCTTTCCTAATTTTGGTTACACGTTTCAGTCATGCACAGTCTGATCACAACACAATGGGTTCTTCTTCAAAACCAAAACTGTGTATCTCATCAATTTTAGTGAAATCATACGGCGAAAGATCTAAAAACCTCCATCACGCACACACACAATCAGAACCGTAACCCACCGTAATAGAGGCGTATTCAACCAACAATAGAAGAGCATACACCAATAAAATCACCACACAAAACTCGGAGAAAACTGCAACATAAAGTACGATTGAGCTTGATTTCTCCAGAAATCACTTGATGACCAACTTATAAGCTAATTAACACCAGAAATCGTGAAAATTAAGGAGAGCGATCGAAGGAGAGATCGAAGAGTTCTTACATGAAACTGACGTGCGAAGTAACCCGAAGAAGAAGAGGAAACACAGGCTCTGACCGCTGCTCCGGTGGCTCGTCGCATCGCCATCTTCTCAGTAGATCGGCTCTCAGAGTTAAGTGGAGATTATTATCAATTTCGTTACTTCGTCTATTATTTTGTGAAATCACTAATTGGAGAGCATTTTTATACTCGACGAAAGTTCACGCACCGGAACCAAACCATCCTCTTCTCCAGACCAGCTATAATGTGCCACGTGGAAAATACGAGATATCCGACGGCTCCAGAGGCAATATTTGTATATTGTAATTGATATATGTTTTGGTCTTTTGGATAAGTGTGTAGCATCGCATTATTAATCAATGTATAAAAAGATTATTGTTATAAATTTAGATTCGAAAATGTAAAGCTCAATACAGGCCCATATATAGGCCCGGTTATAATAAAATGATTTTTGAGTTTTTTTAAACGACATCGTATTAGGGCGCCGTTAAGATTTTCGTCGTCGAGCTTCGGAACCCTTTTCTCTGTTGGTCGTGTTTAAGGGAAACGATGCGTCGTCACTCGTCAGAAGCGGACGCCATGAGAGCTTGCAGGAGTCTCTGGAGAACTTTGGAGATTTAGATGAACTCCAATCCCTCTGCTGATGATGATAAGGATTTGGAATAAATATACGGGAAAATACAGATTCTTTCGCTCGAATTGCCGCTCTTTCTCGACAATCAAACGACCCCAAATCCCGGGAAGCGAAGAGACTAGCCTCTTGATCTCAGAACGCAGATTCGACACAGATTTAGCTCCCAAGAAGACCCGGGTTTACGTCTCTCTCTTTCACACTCTCTTTCGGCTCTATGTAAGCTGCGGGAGGCTCTACGGAGCAGCAAGGACGCTCTCTGCGATGTGCACCTTCGGGGTTGTTCCGGATTTGCGTCTCTGGAATAGTCTAACTCACCATTTCAATGTCGATTGTTTGGTTTCCCACCAGGTATCGTTGATTTACAGCAAGATGATAGCTTGTGGGGTTTCGCCCGATGTTTTTGCTCTCAATGTGCTGATTCATTCTTTGTGCAAAGTGGGTCAATTGAGATACGCAGTTAGTTTACTTAGGAATAGAGTAATCAGCGTTGATACCGTTACTTATAACACTGTGATTTGGGGTCTATGCGAACATGGTTTGGCCGACGAGGCTTATCGGTTTCTCTCTGAAATGGTGAAGAAAGGTATATTGCCTGATACGATTAGCTACAATACTCTGATTAATGGGTTTTGTAAAGTTGGAAACTTTGCTAGAGCTAAGGCTTTAGTGGACGAAATTGCGGTACTAGACCTCATCACTCACACTATACTCATAAGCTCTTACTATAGTCTCCATGCGATTGAAGAAGCCTACAAGGGTATGGTTATGAGCGGGTTTGATCCGGATGTTGTTACTTTTAGTTCGATTATCAACCGATTGTGCAAAGATGGAAAAGTGATGGAAGCGGGATTGCTACTGAGAGAAATGGAGGAGATGGGTGTATATCCGAACCATGTAACTTATACTACTCTTGTTGATTCGTTATTTAAAGCAGAAAGTTACCGCCATGCTTTGGCTCTTTACAGTCAAATGGTTGTGCGTGGGATTCCTGTAGATTTAGTTGTATATACTGTTTTGATGGATGGTCTATATAAGGCCGGGGAACGTAGGGAGGCTGAGAAAACATTTAAGATGCTTTTGGAAGATAACCAAGTTCCAAATGCTGTTACCTATACGGCTTTGGTAGATGGCTTGTGCAAAGCGGGGAATTTAAGCAGTGCAGAATTTATCATAAGGCAGATGTTAGTGAAAGGTGTTCTTCCGAATGTTGTCACCTACTCTAGTATGATAAACGGCTATGTGAAGAAAAAGATGCTAGAAGAAGCTGTTAGTCTTGTGAGAAAAATGGAGGACCAAAACGTTGTGCCGAATAGTTTTACTTATGGTACATTAATTGATGGCTTGTATAAGGCAGGGGAACAAGAAGTGGCTATTAAAATGAGTAAGGAGATGAGGCTCATTGGGTTGGAGGAGAACAACTACATACTTGATGCTCTGGTGAATCATTTGAAGAGAACTAGTAAGATTGAGGAAGTTAAGGGATTAGTCAATGACATGGTATCCAAAGGAGTGACACTGGATCGTATTAACTACACGTCTTTAATTGATGTGTTCTTCAAAGGAGGAGACGAAGAAGCTGCTCTTGCTTGGGCTGAAGAAATGCAAGAGAAAGGAATGCCATGGGATGTTGTTTCTTACAATGTCTTAATCAACGGGCTGTTAAAGTTTGGCAAAGTCGGAGCAGACTGGGCCTACAAAGGAATGAGAGAGAAGGGCATAGAACCAGATATCGCTACATTTAACATAATGATGAACTCACAGCGAAAGCAAGGGAATTTCGAAGGTATCCTTAAGCTGTGGGATAAGATGAAGAGTTGTGGAATAAAACCGAGCCTGATGAGTTGCAACATTGTGCTTGAAATGCTATGTGAAAACGGTAAGATGGAGGGAGCAATTGACATATTGAATCAAATGATGTTTATGGAGATCCATCCTAACTTAACGACATACCAAATTTTTCTCGACACATCTTCAAAGCATAAAAGAGCTGATGCTATCTTCGAAACGCACGAGAAACTCCTGAGTTATGGAATTAAACTCACTAGGCAAGTTTACAACACTCTTATCGCAACTCTGTGCAAACTAGGTATGACGAAAAAGGCAGCTATGGTTATGGAGGATATGAAAGAGAGAGGCTTTGTTCCTGATACTGTGACGTTCAATGCCCTTATGCACGGGTACTTTGTGGGCAGTCATGTAGGAAAAGCTCTTTGGACATATTCTGTTATGTTGGAAGCAGGAATATCCCCAAATGTTGCAACCTACAATACTATCATAAGAGGTCTCTGTGATGCAGGGCTGTTAAAAGAAGTGGAAAAATGGCTGAGTGAGATGAAGAGTAGAGGTATGCGCCCTGACGATTTTACGTACAATGCTTTAATTTGTGGTCAAGCTAAGATGGGGAATAAAAGAGAAAGTATGACGATATATTGTGAGATGATCGCGGATGGGTTGGTACCAAAAACCGGCACTTATAATGTGCTTATCAGTGAATTTGCTAATGTTGGGAAGATGCTTCAGGCGAGAGAACTAATGAAGGAGATGGGTAAGAGAAGAGTAAACCCCAACACTTCGACTTATTGTACTATGATATCTGGTTTGTGTAAACTTTGCATCCATCCAGAAGTTGAGTGGAATAGAAAAGCAATGTACTTGGCAGAGGCAAAAGAGTTGTTGAAAGAGATGATTGAAGAAAAGGGATATATTCCGTGTAATCAAACTATTTACTGGATAAGTGCTGCTTTTTCTAAACCTGGAATGAAGGTTGATGCTGAAAGATTCTTAAAGGAGTGTTACAAGAAAAAGAATGCTCGTTCTTCACATTCGTGAACCGGGTAATCATAGTGTCGCTCCAAGATTCGGTGGCAACTTGCAACTATACTCAAATGTTTAAACTTTCTCAGATATATACTACAATAGCAGATTTGGCTCCAAACAGGACATCTAATTAAGCAATTGTGATTCACAGGACATCTGAGCAATCGTGATTCCGCAGTTGGGTTAGTGCCGGTGAGATTATGGCACCATAGTACTTCTTCAAATTATGTTAACGTTTTCATTGTTTTGTATATTAGCTATCATTTTCTAGATGATTTTTAGTGAATAAAACATTATTTTAGTAGAAGGAAGAGAGAGATATCTCTTTTTAATAGGCATTTTTTTTATGAATTAATGACCGGGCATAATTAAAAAAACTTCTCTAATAATAATATCTTCGATTGTGAAACTTTTTTTTTGTGCCAACGATTGTAAAACTAGTTGTAAGAGTTTTTTAACCCAAACATATACTTTAGCCCGATTATGGATGAATTCAGTTCGAATTTGATCAGAGATATGGATATGACCGAGAAAAAGATTACTTACGAAAATCAACTACTTATTATGTTTTTTTTTTTTTTTTTTTTTTTTTNTTTTTTTTTTTTTTTTTTTTTTTTTTTTTTTTTTTTAACACTGATACCAATTATGATCAATTTAACGCTACTTATTATTGCTCAAGTATCTTTTTGCTAACATTTTTTGTTGCTAACCGTTCAAGTATCTTTCCGATTGATTTTTACAAGCTTTTTCTCTCTATAACGTCTACTCTCTCTAGAATCCTCTTTATTCATCAAGTGTATAACCTTTAACTTCTCTCTACATTATCCCCTTTATTTGGAGAGGCAAAAAAAAGTTGTAGAGAGAAAGAAGTGGTTTTTAGTGGAGTTAATGGGAATTAACTTCCCATAATTACCGGTTAATTAAACCAGTTCGGTATATTGTCAAATTATGGGGGTAAACAGATACTAAACCAACATCTTCCATTCACATATGATGAGAAAAAAAAATTACTAAACAAATCTTGGAGATTAATTTTGAGAGCCGTAACACGGAAATAATACGTCAACCGTGAGGATCAATGCGAGCACACATGCATTTGGGAGCCAAAATATGCACATGTTAAGAATACATACTATACCTGCTATTATCGTAAGAAAGATATTTGCATTTCAGCATGTCTCATTGTTTCCCCAAACTCATTTATCTTTTATATTAGTCTCAACTCTCAACATATCTTCTTTGGCATCATTGTAAGAACGTGTTTTCGCACGGGTCAAACAAGTCAATTTGTATCGGGAATTCGGAGATTTTATGTTAGATAAAGCTTTACGGTTGAATTCCGGTAGAAGGAACATATCAGGTCGTAGTTCGTAGCTACGTAATGAGGTCGGTAAGATGCCAAGTTATAATAAGAAGAGAGTGAGATCGCTGATCGTGGCGTTATGGTCGGCTCGTGGTGTTATGTTCGGCTCGTGGGTTGGCGAGGTCGTGTGGCGTGAGGTCGTGTCTCGTGAGTGCCTCGTGAGGTCGTGTCTCGTGAGGTCGGATCTCCTCGTCGTGGTCGTGATGTCACGTTGACATTGCTTGGCATGCATGTTGCTCCCATGCACGTTAGCCTCCATGCTCGTCATGCTCGGTGTCACTCTTCTCCTCCATGCTCATCATGCATGTTGCTTGGCATGCACGCTAGAAAGAGGTCCTCTCCTCTTGGTCGTGATCGTGAGGTTCTCTCCGACGTCGTCGCTTGGTGTCGTTCTCGGCGATTTGGTTGTCATGTTCGGCTCGTCGTCATCGTTAACGTTGTCGTCGTCATCATGGCGGCATGAGCTCGGTCCTCCTTGGTTGTGAGTGAGCTCGTGATCTTGTCGTGAGAGTGAGCTCAGCGTGTCGTGTTCGGCGAGTAGGTTTTATCTCTCGTGGTCGTGAGAGTAAGGTCGTCGCTCGTTGTCGTGATCGTTGTCGTTGTCGTGATCGTTGTCGACATTCTTGGTGAGCCCGTTCTTGGTGAGCTCGTCCTCGGTGAGCTCGTTCTTTGTGAGCTCGTTATTTGTGAGCTCGTTCCTCTCGTGGTCGTCATGTCTTTGGTCGTGATGGCGAGGTCGGAGATGTTGGCGAGGTGTCTTGTTCGGCCCACGGCTTCATGTTCGGTGAAAGCGTCTTTTTTTTAGAGAGAGAAAAAAGACCCCCTTATACTCGTCATGCTCTCCTTCATTTATAATGAGCATTTAGGCGGTGATGATGACAATGATGTCGGTCAGTTGAGCGGATGACTCATACGGCTTACTTTTTGGACCTGGATTTTGATGGCCGATTTCAATTTTTGCCGGGCTAAAGTGGATGCTAAACCCACCACCAACAATCATGTGTTCACTATATATAAACACTATCCGATTCTGATTGTGTGAAATAGTGGAAGCTAACAAACACATATGTCAATATAGAAACAAATAGTTTTTCCTTCCGTTTTCGTGTCCATCAATTTTGAACTAACTGCTTTCATAACATGTCCTATAAAATTAATTATTTCATCACCATCGGAAAGGATAATAAATTAGTGAACATTAGCTCATCCCTTCATATATATAGACAAAAGTGGAAAGCTAACCTTGAAACCATAATTAAGTTTATAAGAACTCACATTGCAATAAATAGGACCCTATATAGTGATAATAGCACATGTGGTATGACACTATGACTTACATGTTATAGTGATTTAACCCGTTCTTGAAGAACATACATTAATTGGATAAATCAAACGACACTATGTGAATCAAGCTACTATTAGTTCGCTTTCTAGACTCAAATTATGTACTTATCCAACTTTGTGAAATATTTATGATTTTAAGTCATGATCGAGATTGCAGTCTAAAGAATCAAATTTTAGGTTTTGCTACTGTCTCTGTCAATGCAATAAGTGGGAACCAAGGACGTTTAAACACTCTGAGTTTCATGGGCTATTGGGATTAGAATTACATCTAGTGTAATTTTGGTCCGGTCCGTTTCGGTTCTGGATGAACAATAATTATCTTTGTTTGGTAATCACCAGTGTATAACAGCTATTTAATTTAATTTATCCTAAATTCTAGAAGGTTAAAGTCTAGTGGCATTAATTTGTGCAGTCTCAGAGTTCATAACTGGCATTAATAAAAATCCACATACAAAATAATATATTATGCTATAGATTTTGGTTAGAATTACATTAAAATTTATCTTATTACTAGATTAGTACCCCATGTATGCGGATTTGTAATTAAATATTTTATAACCCTTGAAAAAAAAACTAAAAACGAAAAAATAGAAAACAAATTTAGATCACCCATGAAAATATATAATACATAAATTTAGAAACGATGTTTCCGATGAAATAAATTATGGTTTATATAGAGGTGAGAAATTAGAATTCTTTTTCCTTTTATGATTAATTTCTTTAATCTAAATGGAAAAACAAAGATTTTTTCCATTTTTATATTAATTTGCCTCTTAGGATAATTTTTATATATTATTTTGGTAACATTACCAATTATGAATCGATTATTAAATTTTCCGAATTTTTAAGGTTTTTTTATCAATCAAATTTATTTTTTTCCAATTTTGACTTGACATGTGTCGTAAGTTAACAACTTTGAAACATTCAGCTTTATATAATAAGATTTTTTTATTCTAAAGCTGAGATATAGTTTTTCCTTTTTTTTTTTTTTTT